>CADDXX010000783.1:6209-55790 GCA_902810485.1 Alauda arvensis
GGGSTKTTTTTTGGAACAATTTTWAAGTATCTTTAACATGCAAATAGAGTTTTGTCCATGTTATGAAGAGAAGATGACATAATCTTTCATCTTYCCCCATCCCTCCATCTCCCCCTGTGCCTGGATGGAAGGAYACATCAGCAGAAAGCATTTTCCCAGTGATAAAGGAGGGGTGGGAGAGCTGTTTCTCAAAGTGGCCAAGTTAAATGTCAGGATGGATATTATTGTGCTGGGTTTTGTC
Organism: Alauda arvensis; assembly: GCA_902810485.1. Lineage (NCBI taxonomy): Eukaryota > Metazoa > Chordata > Aves > Passeriformes > Alaudidae > Alauda > Alauda arvensis. The sequence goes on from CADDXX010000783.1 coordinate 6,451, forward strand.
AGTCTATAATTCAAATATTGGGGTCTATTTATCCTTTCTTTGGCCTACCTTTCAGCTGAATGTTTATTCTTGGGTTATTTTTGTTTGGCTTTTTTTTTTACCTGCACAAAGAGACAAATTTGCTGGGCTGTTGGCTCTTAGTGCCTTCTGATATTATAGGCAATAATTACAAAACTCTGAATCCTTGTGGCAGTTATGGCTCACTGGGTGACATCTTGCTTGCTTTATCTGCTTTCTTATCTATGCAATATTTATCAAATTGGGAAAGTTAGAAAAAAAACCAACCAACCACAAAACAACAAACTTTGAGGGCAGCTGGTTATGGGACTGAAATATTTGTTTCCTGCTAACACTTCCTCATCAGAATATTGATAGGGTTGCTTCAGATTGTTTTATTMAATTAACCATACATTTATTTGTTTAAAAAAGGGGGTAAATTTAATTGTGACACCCATGTAGTGTTTATAGAGAAGAGCTGGCCTTCTGTAAACAGGCACGGTTAAGAAGGTACAGCATCTTGTCTGAAATATGGATATGCATAGATTAGGCTGAATAATTTCACATTCCTTTGAAAATTATTTTTGTAATGGTAGGAATAGATTTCCCAGGAAAGAGTATTCACAGCTGGGAAAACAGTTGCTACTTTGAAGATGCTTTTCCCAGGCGAAAGGCTCACGTCCCCAACTGTGTTTGGTATAAACAATGTGTGGTGTGTTTCTTACTCGTGTTTAAAGGGATTGTGCATTCYTCATCACATGTTAGCAAGAGTTTCATGCTAATTCTGGGGTATTTGCCTTAATCTGTATCCATTCAAAGTTAATTCCCTGCTTTTATTAATATTAAATTGATGGGGAATTTGATGGTGAAGCGCAACTGTCCCCTCTTTGCTGTGAAGAGGGGAAATTCTTCCTTCTCTTCTTGGAGCACGTACTCGTTGTTTCCTCTCAGCCCTCATTCTCTGCTTACTGGTGAGACCTTCTTTGGTGGCTCTTGTTGGATTTCCAGTCTAAATCCTTGCTTTCCTGCCTTAACTGCAAATATCTTAACAAAATTGGAATTCAGGAGAGGATTTCCCACTTGTGGGCTGAGTTTTCTGAGTGTTCAGCTGTTGAAGGAGCAAAGGCAAGATCTGCTAGACTCTGTCACCCATCTCCAGTCCAGTGAGAAAACTCTTTTCTGCCCCTTTTCAGTGATAATTTTATTCTGGTTTGGTATTAATGACTTCTAACTCCTCATAAAGAGAGGCATCATCAATGAAAATKGCTGGAAAAGGCCCAAATTGTTGAATATACAAAACTTGGCACGAAACCTCAAAATATGTGTAACTTCAGTTAAAAAGAAGTCACATTAACATGTTTGAATTTGYAAAATGCATTCACTTGGCAAGGAATTAACTTGTGAGCTTGACAGAATGTTTGCTGCATTCTGATACAGGATAAAGAGCAGAGAAATGGGCATTCAGAGGCAATTATTCTTGACAGGGCTTGAAACTTGGAAGTGTGTATAGCATAATGTATTAATGCAGGCCTGATTCACATGGATTTCTTACTTCCTCTTTATTGCTCTTACTCCTGTTTTATTAATGTTAATTGGTTCAAAAAAACTTGAAATGGCATCAATTTGGGTATTTAAATGATGCTTATTCTAACAAGCAGCCTTGTCCTTGATGAAATGGTGCTGCTTGTTCAGACAATGTGGGAATTTATAAAAAATATTGGTGTCATGTTTTTTATAAAATAYGACTTTTTGTGTGTGTTGATGAAACAGATCCAAAAATTAGGAAAAAAGATGTTTTGGCACAGATAAAAGGGGGGTGGTGGCTGCTTCTGTAGTAGGAATGAGGAATGAGAAGTTTCCTCATTCAAAATGCTTTTTGTGTTTAGATGCAGTATTGTGAACCACATGAAAGATCAGTGTATATTTATGTATGTTAATAAATTACAGCATAGATAAAATGGCTCTTGGGTATTTAGATCAAAGCCACACAGATTAATAAATACTTGGAAAGCGCTTGTCTGTTACATCCAACAAGTAATTAGAACAGAAAATTAATCTTTTGACTTTTAGAACCTGCCTGAAATATCGAGGGTACAAGCATGAAGGTATTTGACAGGRGAACCAGACTCTGTCTTTGAATGCATTTACCTATTTCTAATTGAATCCCACAGGAGTTCTGTCAGACATCAAACACAAGATCATCAACCAGTGTTTTATTAAATTTCTCAGCATTATCTTAATAATTTGCATCTGCAGACCAGGCTATTGCAAACAGCATTTACACAAGGGCAGGCAGCTCTTCTGCCATCTCAGAGTTTGAGGGATGTCAGAGCTGTTCAGAGGATGTACTGAGGGCTTAGGGCTGCATGGCTTAAAAAGGAGCAGAGGGGTTATGTAAAGAGAAGAGAAAATCTAAAGTATCTGTGGAAAAAGTTGCTTTTAGTAACTGTCATTCCATCCTACACTATTGGGTTAAATCCTGAAGGTGTGTTATTCATCCTTACCCATAAAATAATATATTGGTTAGAGAACTGTTGTGCTGGACTGAAATACAGAGGTTATTGGAATTGGTCATGGGCTTTTTGTGAACTTAGGGGCCTTCATGCACCTCACTGGCTGRTTCTTTTTTCAATTTACCTTTGGAATAGACAAACTGTTCCTGTTTTATTACAGAAGTCCCATCTCTCATGGCTTTCAAGCCTGTACTCCAAAGACATCTTTTATTAAACTTGTAAAGTTTGTTGTGTTTTTTTTGTTTGTTTGTTTGTTTAAATTGTAAATTTTACCATCCTTTCCTTAAACTATGGTTGTCTTCTTTACATTTATCTACAAAAGTCATGATCTAGTTTGAGCTTAGAATAGGAGCAGCCAACTGTTCTGATCTGATAGGTTTTGGAATAAAATCTCTGGCCAAGATCCTGAAAGTCTCACTCAGTGAGGGTCAGGAAGAGCACAGATCAGCAGGGGACTGGGGCAGTTTTCCATGGGTGCTCACAGAGCCTTGTTTTGGGCTGAGGATGCTGTTGGGTTCTGTGTGATCTGATGTCAGCTCCAGCAGCACCCAGCAAGGCTGGGCTTCTGCTCCCACAGCACTCTGACAGTGTCACCCATCATCAGGCAGCTTTAATTAGCATAAGAAAATAACRTGTCATGTTCCTCACTGTTCTAGAGAATGAGCTTGTAATATCAGAAGTAATTATTCTGACTTTGTSTCTTTGGAAGCCAAGCAAGTTTATAAATTAAGTTCCCCCCACACATCACTGTCTGTATCTTCTTCCCACCTTGAGGCTCAGTTGTCAGGTGGATATTTGGAATATTATCAATTGGTTAAGTGAGTTGTTTTCTTGGTTTCTGTCTCAGTTTGCYGTGTGCACTTCACTCAGGAGCACAAGAGTTAAAAGGTTTCTGTAGTCAGGTACAGGCTATTTCTCTTTTGTAGTTCTGAATGGAGAGAGAATGAAAGGAAGAAAATCTTATTTGCCATTATATTACTGTTTCTATTGAGGGAATGTCYGGGAAAGGAAATATTTCTGCTGCTGAGGCAGAAAACAAATCTATCTCCAGCACTATTAGGCAATTCTGCCACTGAGCTCTTTCTGTAAAAATTGCCTTAACTCCAATTCTAAGGATAATTTAACAATATCCTTATAACTTTCCTGTTTCTCTACTATGTCTTTTTTTCTCCCCACAGTTTTTTTAAAAGTCCTTCCAGAAAACACATTCAGTGCAATTTGAAAAGGTCTTAAACYTTCTYAGTGATTKTGCTTGCAGGTCAAGTGAACTGGGACTTGTAAGCAAAGCTGCTGCTTTGGAGAGGCTTACCCTGCTGCATTAAATGTTTATTTTGAGAAGTTAGGGTTTTACTTTTTGGTAATGAACAGCTCAGTAGTTTAATTTAGAACTTGGACATGTCTGTATATACCTGTAGCAGAGTGTTTGAACAATGTGAGAAAACAGGTTGGAAACTTGAAAATGGGTTTTTATCTCGGGGGTTGAACAGTTTCAAAAGCCATTCTAAACACGCAGCTGACTTTGTGAGACTCACACAATCATCTTTGTATTTTGTAGTGGCATTTAGTGGACTTATGTATATAAATGAAGTAGCAWGTAAGAAAGGGGGTTGAAAGGAGARSTGWTCCTGCACAGTCTGCAGTSCTGGGAGGGCAYTGCTCCTGTGTTGGCACCTTGGGTGGCTCAATGTGCAGCTGTTTATTCTTAGCTCCTGCCTGTGCCATCCTGCTGTGTGATGGAAGTCTAAAAGGAAGCCCAAACCCAAGRGTTAAAAGTTTATGGTATTAAAAGTCACTGTGGAATAAATAGTTTGGACAATACTGTTGAAGAAAGRACACCTAAATTATAAATATGAATGGTGGGTGTTCAGATTTTTGTATCTGGTGTCTCTCTTTAAGACACAGGACATGTACCTGAACCTCCCTGACAGCAGAGCTTGAGGGTATAGGGAAAGGTGTTCTGTGTGCATCTCTTAAAAGTGATTTGTTCCCCATCACATGTTGTTCCAGTTTCACCATAAAAAAGGGACAAATAAGCAGTTAATTTGGCCCTGTGCTCTTCTGTGAGGAAAACTTTAAATGTTGAAGTAAGTTAAGACTTAGAGTGAAAGGGGAGGATGGATACTGTCCCTTAAATTCAAATCAAGCCCTTAACTTCGTTGTTTTCATTAAAAAATCAAATTAATTCATTGGCTCACCTTCATGGGTAGCTATTAAAATTCAAGCCTGCTTCTTCATACACTCACTTGTTTTTAGTTATGCAGAAACAAGTTCCAATGGAATTAATGATAATCAGGGTTGRACTTGACATGCTTTTACTTACGGTAAACCACTCTTTGACACTTTTCTTTTAATGTGACAATCCTAACCATTTAAAATTGTCCAGACAACCTTTTCCCTTTTGCAGTCTTAATAAACAGCTGCGAGAATACAGCAAAATCCTTACAGGGGAAAAAATTCAGTTACACTCTAACACAACTTGATGGCTGGAAAAAAGATTAGAGGCTGCWCTGCACAGGCAGTGAATTTTGTTTGAAGCACAGATGCTTAGTCTGAAATTTTATGAGCRTTTTCTTGTAAAACTTTGTGCCCAATTTTTTTTTTCCAAGCTTTTGAAGGGAGAGGTGCCTTTCCTTGCATTGTCAAAGCCTTGCACAGAATCTGGGATCGCCTGACTCATTGACTCAAACYCTGTCACATGCCCTCCCATCCTCTAATGCTCTTCATAAATGAATCAGGCTTTATCTTAAATTGACTGACTTTGCATTTTGAGAGGTGGATGTTGTGTCTGCAGTCAGTGTTCAGTATATCTCCTAAAACTGTCAGAAGGATGCAGAGTTACAGCATCTCTTTAACCTGGTAAAGAGGCCTCACATCACTCTTTTTCTCATATCTTCTTACACAGCTGAGGGAAGCCTGTTGCTTTCAGCTGCATCAGGTCCAGACTGGTGCTAGTCTGTGCTGTCTGCATTTATTTTGCTGCTAGATATTCAGTTATACCCTGTGCATTCAAGGCATTCTTGTGTTAAGGTATTCCTTTCAAAAGCAGTTAATGGTTTCAGGGATTTTTTTGATTATTCCCCATCTCCTCTTTTCTGTGAGCTTTTCCTAATACTAGACTTTTCATGGCGGGAAATTTGATACAGACTATTTTAGCAAAGATTGTAAGCAGCTGTGATAAACAGGTTTTTAAATCTCATAGTTGCCATCAGTCCAGTGTTCTCGAAATTCATATGGAATCTTTTCCTTCAACTCAGCAATTAGACAATACATGAGAGACCAGAGAGAAAAAGCGAAGGAAAAGTGCTCCCATTCTCTTTATCCTCTACACTCCAGACAAGGTTTTATTTACTGGTTATTATTTATCATAAATAACCTTACACAAGGTTATGATGTTCTTTGAAATGAAAAAAAAAGGACACACCAAGCTGAGATCCTTTTGGTCCATGGATAAGTCATAGCAGCGAGTTATTGCAAGATGATGGCTTGCAGAAAGCATGTTGTGGACATAAACACATGGAAGTTGTATGACATTTCTGTAAATATTACTTTGTACAGAGTTGCTGTTTAAAAAAAAAGAAAAAAAGCTTTGGGAATAAGTGTACAGTTTTTTCAGCTGGGAGAGTGCTTTGTATTTAAAGTAAGAAGTATGTTTAAATTTAGTAATTTCAGGCACAGTTCATAAGCYTGTTCCAAAATACCAGCAGTAGGGAACTCATCAGGTATTTTAGGTTTGCAGTTTGGTTTTAAACATGCAATAGGTTGTTTTGGGTTGAGTAAATACTGTTTACTTAATGCTACAGTAATCTGATCTTTCCTAGATTTCATTGTATATTACTGAACGTGATCACTTAGAAACAAACTGGAGGATGCATGAGCAGGCATTTGCAATTGCTGGTTGTTTATTATTRTAAGCTTCTGCACAAAGACTTTGTTGATTTGTGTTCTGCAGGGGTAGCAGAAAGGCTTCTACCATAGACTTGATCAAAAATGTGATCCCTGTATTGGGAGGAGGGGAAAGGATCTTATTCCTAAAAAACCAAAATAAGCAACAGCTACAATTGGGGAAGTGTATTCCTGTAACCCTAAAGAAGTTACTCATTCATGGCAAGTGTCAGGATTGCACAAACCAATAAATCTGCAAGCTCAAGATGTGTCTTACTCCTGAGAATTGTATTGCCAAGACAATTATCCCTTCCTTCAGCTGGGTGTTGTGTGAAATAGCCATCTTTAATGGTGTGATYAATGGCTATTGGCAGTCCATAGGATCTGAGTAATTGTGGCTAATTGCAAAAAGGAAAATACTGAGGAGAAAGGGCTGTGTGTGATGGAGCAACTTGTGCTATGTTTGCATCTTTCTTGAGAGGAGATCTATTTGGTGTTCTGCAGGGAAGATGGGACTAAACCCATTTTTYGTTAGGCTGTGATCAGCAATCACTTGCAAATAATCTGCAGTTGCCTCAGACTCCACAGTGCCTTTCCTGTTGGAGCTGCAGGAATATCCAGCTATCTRTTTCAAATTCAGCCATCATCATCTTGTGGCCTTTCTGTTTATAGGTCAAGTCTTTTGTGGCCAAAACTTCCACTAGGAAACTCAAGATATTCCATGAGAAATATGAGTGGAATCATCGCTTGCACTGTTTTCTTTATTGCTTTAGTAGCTTGAGTCATTGTTTTAAAGGTCTACATTTAAAAATCCTTTMAAATCTGTTATTGTGCTAATTAATTAATATATGACATTTGAAAATAGGACAGAGCATCTTGTTCTGCTGAGTTCTGATGCTTCAGTCAATAAGCACAGAAGTGAAATKAGTTTGTTCACTTGAGAGATGCAGCAAGTGATGTTTTAATCATCTTGCATGCTAAGCTCTAGGAACTTTACAGCTTCCTCTGGACAAGTTCAGGAGTAACCTGTACTAAACATCAATCAGATTTAGAATCTGATTATTTTCTAGAAGAAAAGAAACACTGTTGTTTTCCAGTGCTATCATTTGTTTGCTTAGTATAATTAATCTTGAAATGATTAAAGCATCTAAAATGCATCTTACAGTCTCGAAAGGCTGGGTTTTTCTGAGGTGGGATCTGCATGAAGTTCAGATCTGATAATCACTAATCACACTCTCCATTATATACGCTCCTCCTTTCTAAAAATGCAGGTTTCTGTCACTTTTATATGCAATATATACACAATATCTACAGTATCTTTTGCAGAAGGTGGCAGTTCCTTAAAAACCACAGCATTTTGTTCTGGAATGTGAAGAGATTTTGTGCAATGTGCACTCCAATCTGAAGGCAGGTGTGAATGTAGATGATGTTGGTGCCCTGGCATTTTTGACAAAAGGGCCAATTATGTTTGTTCTGAGGGAGATCATCTGGGTCAATCCTYAGAAGACAGAATGAAGCACTGCATTTTGCTTCTGTGAAGTTCTTTGAGATGAGCACTAGAGTTACGGATGATTTTGGTTTTGATCGAGCACTGATGTAAACAGTTCATCACATTTAGGAGACAAAACCTCATCACTGTGCTTGATTATATTAAGATTAAAAACTTAATCATGGAAGACATGCTRGAATACAGTGACGATAGTACCGTGTAGTTCTTGTAAGCAAAGTCATTCATCTTAACATGTTTGGGTGGAAAAAAAAAAATCAATGTTTTCTGCATTTCCACATCAATATGTTGTAATGATTTTTGCTCACTGTTACAGCAGCTTCATTATTTCAGTGGAAGTACCTTATATACACCAGCAAAGTATCATCTCTGATAATCAGATTACATCTAGAGTCTTCCTAACTTGATAAYATTTTCTCTTATATTGTCATTCATACATGGATAATACAAAATAAAGCTTCTTCGGTGCTCAGCTTTTAATAATCCTGTTCATAATTAAATATAAATCTGACTAAAACATACTCTTCTACGTTAAAGTCTTGTCATAAAAACATTTTGAATATAAACCTTCAATACTCAATAGAGTGATACAATACATATATATACACACACACAAATGCACTTTTTTTTCTGTTAGTAAGCAAGCATTTTGTTCACTATTTGCACAAGTTCACAGCCATGTGTTTTATACAATGGCACTAACTCAGACTTCTGATTGCTCGTTACTGTCAGGAATGACAGACGTTAAGGCAGCCTGACAGAAGCGATGCAGCGTTGACATTTTTGTTTTCTGCTCAATGTACAGCCTCAGTTTGTCTCTGAAGGTTTCCCCCAGAAAACTGTAAATTAAGGGGTTCAGGCAGCTGTTAGAAAAAGCTGCTAGGTTCACAATGTGTCCTGTTAGAGGATAATCATGCCTGAAGGATGGGGTGTTTGAAGAGACGGGCTCGCTTTTCCTCTGGAGGAGCTGGACGCTAATGAAGACGTTTTCAGGGAGCCAGCAGATAAAGAAAACCAGGACAACAACAAAAATCATGCGCAGAGCCTTCTGTCGCCGCAGCCGGAGGCTCCTGTGCTTGTGCGCCTTGATGAGGACCCTCACAATTAACGAGTARCACAGGCCGATGATCACAAAGGGGATGATGAACCCCAGGGTTATCTCTAGCCACTGGATCTCYTTCACATCTGCAAAGCAGAAGTAGACCTCTCCCGTGTGCTGCAAGTGCACGGCCGTGAAGGGCACCAGGGCCGCCGAGATGGACGCCATCCATATGAGCCCGCAGCTCAGCCGCGCGTGGTGCATGGTGCGGAACAGGTTGGACCTCATGACCTTGGCCAGCGCCAGGTACCTGTCAAAGCTCATCCACGTCAGGAAGAAGATGCTGCTGTACATGTTGATCTGCAGGAACAGCGACATGAAGGTGCAGATGATGGTGATGTCGTAGTACTTCTCGTCGAGGTTGAACACCTCGATGAGGGAGTCGGCCACCAGGATGAGGTCGGCCACGGCCAGGTTKACGAAGTAGAGGTCTGGGATTGTCATCTTCTCCCGGAAGCTGATGTTGACAACCAGGATCAGAATGTTGCCCACAAAACCGATAGGGAAAAGGAAGATTGTGTAAAGGCAYGATAGGAAAAGGCCGATAACGTATTGTTGGTGTTCTGATTTGTCGGCTAACCTGGAGGAGATGCTTTCGTTACACARATGGGATCCGTTCAGGTTGAAAGTTGTGCTGTTACATATAACTGGTGATACTGAGGCAGGGTAGGTTTCCATGGTTGAAATAGCTGCAGAAAAGAGACTAGTACTCACAGTTTGGTAACAACACCATAAAAATCAGATTTTTGCTTGGTTTTAGCTGAATTCATAGTAAGCATTTTCGATGGGAATTGAAAAAGATACAGACTTTTGTACAGGAAATTAAAATGCTTTAAAAGTCACATTAATTAGACTTAAAACTGACTGAAATATAATACTACAAATAGTGAGTGTGTAAATTTGTTTTACAGGACACTATATACATTTTAAATGAGAGAATTTGCAGTTCCTGTATGCCTTAAGATCACGTAGGAATCTGTTTACCATGKTGGTACTTGGGGCTCTTTAATAAAAGCTTTTCAGCAACAGTGTTTCTTCATGCAAGTTGGAAGGCAGTGGAATTTTAGCTCCATTTGTTTCCTTTTACTAATCAATGAACATCCTTGGACCTGCAATTTGCAAATGGAAAATGATTAATCTCATATTCCAGCACTGTTCCATGTGCCATTAGCTGCTGCTAATTTCACATCACAGCTGAGGTTGTAGGAAACATCATGTTCTAATATAAATGCAGAGGTTCACTTGAAAAATTGAAATTTTTTTCTAGATCAAAACACATTGTGAGGGCAGGTCTGTTAAAATTGTGTGTGCCCTTCAGGGGTTCAGTGTTAGGAAATGAAGAAATACAGAGAAATCAAAYGAGWGAATTTAACCTAATAAAGAAAAAYKGTGTTTTTWTATATAGAYATATATTTATTCTATCAGCTTKTAAGGCTAATAAATAGCAGAGTCTGTGGCTGAGAAGGCAACAGAGATGAAAAGCAGTTGGTTCCTGCTGCTTTCAATAGAGGGAAAGGCAAATTTTAGCAATGAAGGTAATACAAGGAACATATTGATTTACATCAGCATTATTATACTCAATTTGTTTTCRGTTGTGATTTGTTATGTTTCACTGACTTCCGGGTAGTAATGGAAAATACCAGTTATCGGATTTGTTTACTTCTAAATGCTGAATGTTAGGCACTTGAAGCATTGCTAGAAGTTTGTTTAAAAAAAAGAATGGAACAAAAGACACTCCAAACAAATAAACCCAGAAAGAAAATTATAAACTAGGCTGTTTTGTGTTTAAATTTTAAATACTTTGAGTTGCTTTAATCTGCATCTTGCTATCAAACCATTGATTTTTATTTACATGAAAATATATATTTAAAAATTTARTAGAATTCATGGATATTTCCACATTTTAATGACTTGAATCCTGCCAGTGTGCAGTCTGGGGGAGGAAAGAGCAGACCACTAGTGGAGTGTTAGAATAGTTTTAGTCAGAAATACAGCTCTGAGTTTGCTTCAGTGTATTCAAATCATCAGAAATAGCTACGGATACTTAAATAAAGAGATGGGTTCCAGAGCTTTTATTTCTCAATGAAACAGGCAAAAGTTCCCAGTACCTGTTGCTGTGTTTTGAATAATTTAAATMGTCTAAATCTTCATGCTAAAATATCCATATGAAATCACACTTATTAGGAGGTTCGGTGTTTGTTTCAAGCAGCTATGGAAGTCAGACATAAACTGTTGCCTTTATGTAACAGCCTTTTATTTGTGAATTAGGCAGTAAAACAGATTTAAAATACAATAAAAGATAAGTTAACAGCCTGAGCAATTGATTTTAAAAGGTCCGTCTGTGGTCAGATTTTAATTACGTCTGAAAGGCCGCCAAAAAGCCAAGCAATTAAAAGCATGACAGGTAACTATGCGCTGTGAAACACTTCATTTTACCTTAATTCCATTCCTCCCGGGCTGRTTTTCCTCCAGAACAGCAGCAGGCTGCTCCTTGCTGGCTGCACACGTAATGGATGTGCCAACTTCCACTGTCCTCCCGGTACAAAACTTGCATTGAGGTGTGCAGAGCTGCAGTGGATGCCACCTGTTGATGATTCAGCAGTAAAAAACAAAAATCACATAGAAGTCTATTCCTGCTTTAAAACTTATTAAATAAAGGGTGGTTTACAAGAGCAAAATGCAGATCTTTGCTGCATGTCCTTGGCAATAAAACAAGCTTTATAGATTCCCAGGGTTGCTCTAATTTGTGTGCAGTTGAAGTGCTGCTGAACAGCCTTATAAGGCTAGAATTAACCCTGTTTCTGCTGGTTTCTTTTTTACTAGATCTCCTCGAGCGTCTTTYCTCTCCTGTTTGTCAGTTTTATTTTGCCTAATGTTCATTGCACCCTCCTTTCTGCCTCTGGTGTTTTTAGTTTTAGAGTCCGTTCAAATCTRGAGCTCAGCTGAACAATAATTAAGAGCTTCATTTGCAAATTGCAGTGAAGCATATTTTACACAGATGTAAAGCAATTATTACCGTGATCTGTGCTGGTTTTTAAAAAGCCTCTGGGCAATCTAAAGGGAAATATTTGACTGAAGGCATCAATCATCTGAGAAGGGTCATTTGCTAAACGGATAAGAGAAATTCGTTTTCCTACCTTCACGTTGATCCCATTTTGCTTGCTTCTGTTTAAATTTTCAGGTCTGTGTTGCCATTCTCTCACTTCTTAGAATTGCTCAGCTCAAAAATCCCATGGATGAAATAAGCTTACCCTTAAGAATGAGGATCCTCAGTTTTGCATTAAGCACCAGTGTTGCAGGTGGAGTTTTGCATTTCATCCGCAGGGGGTAAAAAAMCCTACTTGAGATTTCCAGTAACACCACCTACTGGTGGCCAGAATTCTTAGAACGGGAAGAAAGTCAAACCTTCCTCATAAAAGAGCAACATTTTSTTTGTGGCAGCTGCTTTCTGTGATTATGTTGATCTGACACGTGAACTTTTAGTGCTGTGAGTGGCTTTGCTGCACATGGATGCAGATTTCTGCTGCTGCTGGAATAAGATGAAGGGGGATCTTAGCATTTAGGACTTCAGGAGGACAGTGTGACAGTTTCAGAAGTGTGGAGTAAGCAATTAACATGTCATTATAATAAATATATGACACCAATTACAGTGGTCAAATATCTTGAGATTACAAAGGACCTCATCTGTAGGAAAGTGGAGCAGAGGTTCTTTGTGTGAGTGGTTTTGGGAGCAGAAGCCCTTTGCCTTCATTGAGGCAATGATAWTATTTGCTGGTTTTTCTGCCACACACTGTGCAAAGGAACAGAGCTAAAAAGTTTTTAAAGACGTCCTTGCATGATGGCTCTCCATAAATAGTTTTGGAACCAGTTATTATTTAGATCAAAAGAATGTTTGTGCAGGCTGGTGCTGGCAAAATTGTTCCAAACAGAAGATTTCCAGTGTGTGGAACTGAGTGTTTTAATACAGGACGATGAGGACAGAGCCTAAAGTGTTTTGCTTTGAGACGTGTACAAATGTGATTGCATTGTAGGACTGGGATATTGTAAATGTTAGAAAAATCTTGTGATACCAGCTTTGAAGGTCTTAAATTTTTGCTGTCATAAAAGAAAAGGATTRAAAAGAGTCTTTATTGTTGTTTGTTGGTCATGTGGTTTTTGCTGTACTTAGTTCTGTCCTTCAGAGCTTCCACTGATCTTGCAAGGGCCTGAAGGATTTTTTTGCTTTTCTTCATGTGTAATATTCACTTCTGGGTGTCAGTTGTTTGTTATTACGGGGGCCTGGATTTGATAATCAGCTGTTCTTGCTTGTCTAGCTGTGAATATCAGCTGATTTCCTATTAAAATGTGTAATTCTGAATGATAATTTTCTTGTTTGAATTAATGGTAAGAAATATGTCACTTTGCCATACTTCCAGAGTTGTAAGGAAATTCTCTTTCAAAAGACCCATGAAGTAGCTGGTTTTTGTGCTAGAACTGTGAAGCATAAGAGGTCATATTTACTATTATGGTAATTTTGTACATTATTATATTGTAATTAATGTGTTCTGCATGTCTCTAAATATTTTACGAGATGATCGTGCGAATCCTCTGACTCCCATTTCCTAWAACACATCCCAGCATTTTCAGGCCCTTGTTTATGCAGCCAAATTATTGTTACTGATTAATCTATCTTAAACTCGCTGTTTGTCATTTCCATATTCCATAAAATGCTTCCAAGTAATTTGAGCAGCTGCTGAACGTTGTACTTCTGCTCTTTCCCTGTCAGTCTCGGGTATTGCACAGGACTTTACAGTGACTTTACAGTTGTGACAGCATTGAGCCTTACCTTGCTGTGATTGCTGATGAGAACATGTGTGAAAGCAACTGGTGCAGCAGCATTTGTATCCTGTCAGACCTCAGCAATCCAGCATTTATATATCTTTACCAGGAATTTTCCTGGTTTATTTTTAATGTGGAAAGCTCTGTAAATATCTCAGYAAACACGTCTAACACCAGAGAGTCTTTCAGAAGCACTTGGTGGAGTTGTGATGTACTTCAGTGCACCAAGAGGCTGAATCTGGGGTGTAACAGGAGATATTCTGTGTCATTTAGCAGACTTCAACATATGTGCCTGTTATTGTGCTGCTGAAAGGTGGCAGCTGAGGAGGAAGAAAGTGGGAGGTGTGAGTRTGGGAGAGAACAACCAGGAGAGGTCTGGAGCATCACAGCTCCTGTGCCAGCACTCTGTGGCAGCCCCTCCAGCTGGATCAGCCCTCTGAGATGCAAGGGACTCTTGGATTCTGTCAGGAAGTCGGGAAGTGCTTTGGGTATGAAGCTGTTGAATCCYGGAGAAATTAAATTAGGGCAAGGATATAGAAAACTGAAAAAAAGTGAGGCATTGTATTGAGTGGAAGGGGAAGGAAGCATAAATTAAAATTGTATTGGAATGCATACTATAATATAACTGTTTGCAGAAGAAATAAGATTTGTGTAAGAATCTCTGCTGGAACTGAATCTAGAGGAAATACTGTTGTACTGTTCATGAGGTTTTCCAGGTAGACTGATGTCCAAATTCTCTCTCACCTTTTTCAACCACTGAATGAAATCAGCATCCATTACCCTGCTCTAGAGAACCCTCATAATTTATCCTGTCCAGCCTCAGTAGCAAATAATCAGACTTAGTCTGAGCTGGCATTAATTGTGTCTGTGCCTWCAGAAAACTTTGGATGGAGTGTATTTTGTGTATTTAGGCTTTTCAGTTGCCAGTAATTCTGAGAATGCATTTTTCTTGCTAAAAATAATTTTTTAAAGTTCAGCCTTTTCCTTTTGCAGGGACAACACCAATTAAAACCCATTCAGACTATTCTGGTAAAACCTTTTTGTTTTTCTTGAAGCATATATTGCAAAACTCTGAAGGGACAATCTAAAAATGTCACTAAATGGGGCCACAAAATGTTGTCTAGTGGAAGATCACAGAATCCTAGAATGGTTGGRTTTGAAGGGATCTTAAAGACCATCTAGATCCAAGCTCTCTGCCATGAGCAGGGACACCTTCCACTAAAGCAGATTGTTCAAAGCCCCATTTTAGGACTTCAGGCTCTGTACAAATGCTCTTTTAAAGCATCTTTTTGCAAAACTTCAATAATTTTTATTTTAATGGCTGAATTTGGCAGTTCTTTGCTGGACACTCTGTACCATGGAAGTGAAATGCATTCTTTCATTCCATCCATCAGTGAATTTATTTGTTGTGCAACATTTATGGTTGACGCCTCATATAGAGTACTTGTTTTGGCTGARTTGCTTGAGTTCTCACTCTGCCCCAAATCTTTTGCAGCTACCTCAAAATCAAGATAAATAATACTGSTGCCCTTTCAGTGTCTGTAAGTTTAATATTAGAATGTCACTAAGGGCAGGCTTAGATATACATTTAGGGATGTAGSAGCTCGAGTTGTGATCCAAGTGTGCACATCCAGTCTCTATGTTCAGTCTCTAGCTCAAATGTTATATGCCATGGGATCAGATCAAGTTTGAGCCAACTGGTTCAGAAATGATGAGTCCTGAGTTCTTTTCCARAACTTGTTACCAACTCAGAAATTCAAGCTTTAACTTCAGCAGCCTGATCATTTCTCTCCTACTGAACAAAGTGGTTTTTTCAAATGCGGACCAAAGTCGTGGAAAGATACAAATATTACCAAGACAGAAGTAAAATATTCTTCTTTGAACTTTGCAGTATATCCCTTCAGTTAATTTTGACAGCCTGCCTATAAAAATACGTGCAGTATTTTCTTCTGGAACATACTGTTCACAACTGGGTGAAGCCTGGGAGAAGTGAGGGTTCAACCAGGCTGCTGCTTGCATAAGAGAAAAAAAATCCCAGAGCATGGAGATTTTATTTTGTTCTTAAAAATATTCATTTGATTTCTAATTATTTWAAAATTATTACATTTAATCTTAGCTAAAGCTGCTCTTTTTCTCCCTGATATTAGATATATTAGAAGGGTTTTGGGAAACTATTTGTGTTCCTTCCCTGTTGCACATTAGGGGTGTTTGCTCTCATTTTCTAGCTGGATGCAAGTAGATTTTTTTTAGGACCAAGTGTTCATTGTCCTAAACTTTAATGTAAGCTCTGACTTTATCAAGAATAATTCTATGAAAACATTTCTGTGTTGCTAAAATTTATACTCATAACTATTTGTGTTACTGTCTTGCATTTTTCAGCCTCTTCTCTCCTGTTTATCTTTGTTTTCTCGTATTCAGTTGCAAAGTCTTTTTTATTGCAGAGAGAGCTTTCTTCATGGCAGTATAACCAGCCATGCAGAAAATCCTCAGGTTTTTTCCACGTGGACAGGGAGGGGATCAGAGTGCTTGTGCTCACATCTCACAGGTGGCAGCCAGGAGTGCTCCCAGACTCTCACACTGCTTCATTCTGACAAGGTGTGCTCATTCCCAGCTCCCACATCAGACAGCAGGTCCCTAGAGGTTTTATTGTGTGTGACACTTGGGCATGGCTCTGCTCTAGCTCTGTACCCTGCTGAGAGTGTCACAAAGCCCCTTCGTGCCCTGTTCAGCCTTGTGGCTCCTCACAGGTGTGGTGCTGGCATTCACTCACCATCAGAACWCTTTCCAAGTCCCAGCCAACTTTTACTGAATCAGTTTTCTTTTAGGCACCTTTCAAAGGAACTCAGGACTCAGTAACAACACAATATTTATTCATTTGTCCTTAAATATAAAATGTATGGAAGCTGTAAATAAAGTAGAATCATTCATGTATAATTCCCATAATACAAAATACCCTCCTTATCCACAGTGCAGCTGAAACTCTGACTTTCTGAGCTGGGAAAAACAGCTTGCATCTTCTGACATATTCTTTCTCTCAGTCTGTCAGCTTTTTCACTGATGTGCAGCTCTCACAACTCATCTCTTCAGACTTCTTTCAGCAAGGCTGATCTTTGGTGTGTGTTGTTTCATCTCCCTCTTCTCAGGTGCAAAACAAAACCTCTGGTGCCATCTGAGAATTCCTTTCACAAGTCTGAAATTGGCTCTTGTGYTCAAAGAGATGATTCTTACCTACGTACTTCCTCTCTGACCACATTCTATACTGATCTGTTTATCTGTGGAGTCCTTTAATTATCCATCTGYTCRTGCTGGCAGCAGAACAAAACTGAGCAGGGGAACAGGCTGACACAATGCAATGCAGGCATCTCACCAGCTGACTTTTACATCTTGTGGAAATGTTGGTCCTTACAGTCCTAGTGGGATTACATCTTGCCCTTTATTTCCATGTGATGCAGTCATGCTCCATACGTTTCAGGATTTGGATGTTCAAGGCTAGATCYATATCTCTACATACTTGATCTATATTCTGTATGATTATTATTCTTCCATTTCTGCACCTGGCTGTTGTTTTGTGGAAGATGTTCATCTTGATCAATCAGTTCCTGCTTTTCCCTCTTAGGCAGCCCATGCTGATTTACACCAGCTCCCCACACAAATCTGCACCCCATCAGGAAGATCTTTCAAAGTATATAACTGCAAAAAACCCTTCTCAGGTCCTTTAGCACCCAGGTTTCATACAAAGGCACTGATTCAAGCATGAAAATAGCTTTTCTCAGAACACTTCAAGTAACTTCCTCRCAGTGCTGTGTTTTTATAACTTGGCTATCTAAGTCTACGTCATTATCCGAGTTTTTGTACAACTTTGTGCTTTTCCTGTTTCCGTTCGCTCCACCTTTGTAAGAGGAGAAGAYGAAGCCAAAGCCAAATGCCTGAGGTGGCTCCTGGCCAGGTTTGGTGGCAGTAACAATGTGCTCAAAGCAAGCTTTTACAGCTTTGCACCTACAGCTCAGCCTGCATCAGCTACTGATCCTGCAGGGCTTCATCCAAACTCCTGCACCACAGCTGTTCTATTCTAATTCAGATTTTTCCCTCTTTTTGCACCATTTACCCATCAACTCTCATCTGAATGTACAATGCTTCTGTCTTGTCTCCAGCAGAGCCTTGATTCCAGTTAGGAACTGGGGCTTGGGTTTTGTTTGCCTTCYTAAAAATACACCTCAGTTCTGCTGTTCTGGGCTGGCTTTTCTCTGCTTTTCAGTTAGTGTATTACTGAATGTGACTCTTCCAATGACTTCATACTTCTGAATGAACTCATCAGGAATGGCTTAAATCAATAATTGCTTAAGTCTAAATGCAAAGTGGAAGCTGAGAGTACGTTAACAAAAAGCTTTCATTCTTGCACAAAGTTTTAATTAGCCACCCTGTTGATCTTTCCAGTTCAGTGCCTCACAAAGGACCCAAAGCTTTCCTTTATGGGTCCGTATTTCCATTAATTTGATTTCGTTTTTGCGGGTTTTTTTGGCACAGGAATTCAGACAAAAATTTCACTGCTGCTGCCACTGGAATGACATATGCCAGTTATATACTARAAATAAGTAGTTTAAAGGGTAAGAAGTCAAAGGAGGAAGCACACCTGAGAAAAAATGCTCTGACTGCAGGTTTTGACCTTTGTTCAGAGTTGCTTTCTGCTACATTTTTGTTTGCAGCTCTGCTGGGTTATTGATATTAATGTAGAAGCACAGTTCTATGGCAACAATACTTAGCTTTCTACCTGACTTTGAAGCAATGCTTGCAGAAAAATAGGTTATTTAAATACATATGTATATATGAAAAAAAACCCAAACAGCCCCAGACCCTGGAAGTTTTCTCACAGATCACTGTAAGTTTTAGAACTGACCATCATTTTCCTTCCAGTACTGCTAGCTGTAAGACAGGCCAATTTTGGGTTCTAAAGAAGGAACAATGACCCTTTTTTTTTTTGAAGAAGTAAAAAACCAAACCAAAACCCACAAGCCAAAAAGCAAAGTGGATTGACAGTTGTTTAAAAGAGCAGGTATTACTGAGACCCACTTGGATGGGTCGTGGCTGTTTCTGGTATTTCAAGGTGATTGCTGGCACGGGTGTTCCTTCGGCACTTCCGCACGACTTTAAGCACTTTATCCTTGCACGGTTTATAAAAGCAAAGYACAACCACCAAACTGGCACAGCTCTCACAGAACAGCACTATTTCTGCAATGTTCATCACCAGCTCGTTCTTGGTGGTTCCAATGCTCCCCTGCAGCTTCAGGGTTGTCCTGAAGAGGATCATGACGTTGTAAAACAGGCGGCAAACCAAACCCGTCACGCCGAGCGCGTACATGGCGGCGTGAGTGCGGGCGTGCTGCTGCAAGGATGGAGCTCCAGCAGGTGCTTCTTTAGCCCACAGGATGGTGAAACAGAGCACCTGGAGCAGTGATGGGATTCCAAACCCAAAGGTGAATTTGACTATCTCGTATTCAGGCCGCGCAAATAGTGGGTCCAACTGGCAGAGTGYTTCCTGGTGATAATCATCAGTGCCCACCAGCACTGCCTCTGTCAGGGACAGACAGAAGGCCCATGTGAGAACAAGCCCAAAACRCACCATGGGTCTTTGGGTGGCTCTGCAGAGAGCRGTYCGTGGTGGAAATCTCTCCAGTAACAGTGTGAGAAGTGTCAGAATGAAAACATAYTGGGAATTGAGATAAGCAAAGTTGAAAAAAAACGACAGAACGCTACAGGCAAGGYGGGTTGTTGTTAAATAGTCAGGTCTAGTGATGACAGTAAAGGATAAAAAWATCATTATGATATTGCTGATGGTGAAGTGTAGAAAAAGTAAGTCCAAGCTTGCTCTTCTGTTCTGAAAATGATTCCTTATTAAAATGATCAAAATACAAATGCCAGCTGCTAATCCCGTGGGTACAAAGAAGGCAATGTAGCAGTGCATAAACCTGGAGATGATGTTTTGAGAAGCTATGAAGGCTTCGATTTCTTCTGGGGAAGTGAAAGGCTGGCTCTTGCTTGGGTAGCTAATCCACGTCATGTTGTGAGAAGTCATCTTTCTTTCCACACTCTGCTTATTTCCTGTTCAACGCTGCTTGAAACTGARCTGGAAAAGGAAGGTGAAACAAGTTTTAAAGTACAGTTTTAATGCCTGTTTTTTGCATTGAATATATTACGTGCAGTCGGGCGTATGAGCCATTTGTTCAGAATAAATGCAGTAATTTCCTGGTGGATTTTACACTCCTATGTTATTACCCAAGTTAGCCTGCAATTATTTTTAGCCAGAGATATCTGCCYTTTTTTTTTGGTTTTTGGTGTGGTTTCTGCTCTTACCACTCCCCYCTTTTCCTGACTTGGGTGCAGCTCAGCTTTGTGGACAGGCAGGATCCAGCACACTCGTGTTGCCTGTGGAATACATGGAATATTGGCTGCTCAGTGGGTGAGACAGGAGCTGGCTCAGTTTAGGTGGAGCTGCTTTTTCCTCCCCATCTCGCCAAAAAAGGCCAAGGCAGTTTGCAGGGCTGGTTCAGCGTGTGGGCAGCAGCTCCAGCCACAAAAAGCTCCACTGTCCTGTCACAAGGGTGGGAATTTTGTCTCATTTGAGCCCAGCTGCAGTCTCACACCACATACTGAGGAAAATGCAAAGATAATCACAATATAAGGCACGAGCCACATTCCTTTCTTTGTTTTAGTTTTGCTTCCTTTCTGTTCTGAAAARAAAAAAAAAAGCCTTTCATAACTGCATTCTGTAGTGAGGAGCCCGTGTAAAATTAATGAGAGTGTTTAAGAACTGTTATGAACAAACTGCTTTTATATTAAAACATATTTATACATTAATAACTGTCATATCTTAGATGTAGCTGTTGCATAAAATGGTAAAAAAATTTGCTTTTCTGCATGCTCAACTTTGAGAAAACGATTACTGGTGCATTATAAACCTGTTGGTAAAGTTTTWGCAAGGACCATTTATTACAGCTGCATTATAAATTCCTGGAAATAGGGAATTTTGGGAGTAATATGGATAGGCTGTTAGCTGTAATGACTCTGTGGTATGTTGATATAATGATTTTGTTACTGTATAAATGCTTGGAGGCAGCTTTTTTTAAGCCCAAAAGCTTTTATGAGAACATGATATGTACTCGTGGAAAACTGTAATGGGTATGGATATGACCATTTTCCAGACCACCTAAAAGCACAATTAAGCTCAATTTCTAACAGGAAATTTCTGTGCACCTTGTAGTGATTGATGCAGGAAATAACATACCTTTTTTAGYTGCAAAGAATAAATATATTTAAACACGAGATAATTGTTGCTAATATTCCTAATTAGGTTGGAACATCTGATTAAAGATGTTCCTGGAAAAAGTTAAACAAATTGGCATTTTTATAGCGCAGAGTGTTTTCTGGGAAAAAAAAAAAAACCACCTTCTTTATTTACAAAGATTCCTATTTTTTGTTAGTTTGGTGTTTTTACTTTGTTCTGTTCTACCTAAAACTGGTCTCAACAAGGAGGCAAAGACAGGACCATGGAGTTCTCCTTACAGGAGTTCCTGTAAGTCACAGCAAAAAGCTGCATGCTGAGTTGTACATAAGGGGATTCTGGTGATGTTAACTCTTAAAATGAAAGTAGTGTTAAATTGGTAAAAATTCACAGAGATGCATTAATGTTTTTAAGCAGTGCTCATTATAGATAAGTCAGTGTCTTAATACTGTTTGACAGTTAATTTATGGTTTTTACCTCTGACACTACTTCACATTTCTGATATTTCTAATCTCTCCTCAAAATTGGAATTCYAAGACTGGCTTTAATTAGAAAAGTTGACTTATCAAAGTGGCTTTGATTAAATGTGTATATAATCTTACATAATTATAATTTCATTTACAGAAAAGCGTGGAGTTATGTTTTGATTCAGCAGTGTTCTTTGTCTCTTTTTAAAGACAGTTTCTTCCTTTGTAGAAAAGCTTATTTTCTGAGAGATTCCACCACAGGAAGGACTGATGCAGCCAGGGAGGATGTTTTGTGTTACAGGTGGTGCTGCAGGAGGGAAAGGTTGGCTKGTCAGGCTCTGTCCCAGCCTCTGAGCTGGGGTGCACCAGTAGGAAAGGACTGATGGGCAAAACAGCCAAAAGTCTCTGAAGCAAGTTAAGAGTCARTATAATTTTGAAGCTTAAAAATAGCTTATTAAATATGAGCAATCCTTGTGTGTGAAACTTGTAACATCTACAATTCACTTCTTCCTAAATACTTGGGAGGAGTCTCAAGAAAGAAGGAAACTGTGGAGCCAAATTTTGATCTTTTGTTAGGAGAGAGATTTGAAGCTTAAATCTGGTGAAGGACTTGAGCATCTGAGAGTCTGTTATCATCCCACACAATGTTAACATCAAGGTTAGGAAATATTTGCATTTAGAGCTGTTCCAGCAGAGCCTGCAGTGTTACCTGCAAATTCCATCAGGGCTGAATGGAAGAATTCAGGTGTGGAAYTGTGAACATCCCCATTATCTTGTCAACAACTTCTGTGGGCCAACTAACTGTGCTCACAGTGCTTGCAGAGGATCTCAGAATATAACTCAGCAATATTCAGTTTTCTGGTAAYATCATCACAAGGGAAACAAAGACATAGTTTGGGTTTTCACAGGAAATCATGTGACCTTGTGTGAATTTACAGGGGGGGAAAAAGATGCCAAAACTTGAATAAACTTGCTCAGGACCTGGCCTTGGTACTGATACTGGGTTCAATTATGAGCACAGCAATGTATTTTTAATTTTCTTTAAATATTCTTTGGGTGTTTAAGACAAAGTAAGGCTTAGTGCAGCATATTCCAGTAACTCAGCTTACTGTGCATCATCTTGGTTTCTCTTCCTGTGCCCACCTGCTTGCACTTTGTGGTGTGTCACTGRTAACCAGCACAGGGTTAAGCAGAGGCCAGGGATGTGTTTTGCTCTCATTTGGTGTCAAGAATGATGTCTGAAGCAGTTTCAGCTGTAACCACAGGCATCAACATTATTGTTAAATAATTAACACTGATGCTTCCTCTCATGTAAATATTATTATCCTCACCTAAGTTTATGTCTTTTAAATTGCCCCATCTCAGGAAGGATTTAAACTAAACAAAAATAATCTCTTCAGCCTAGAATTAACATGCTCACTTTGGGGAAATAACATTGCAGCTATGTATTTATAATTATTATCASTGTAAGTATTGAATTCTGAGCTAAGGAAAAAATTTTACGTGTGCAGTTTTAAAGGGAATCAACTTAGATTTCCCACACAAACAATATTTTACCAAAAGAGCAAGCTGTTTGCAGATTTGCTGTGGCTAGTCAGTGTGAGTCTAATTCTTGTTTGAATTCAGTAAAGTGCTCATTACAGAAGAAGAAATATCTCCTAGCAGTTTGTAGCCAGTTTCTGTAATATTTATAGTTTGGCAAATAAGATTAAAGTCAATGCCGTASTTATTAACTTTCCCTCTTAAATTATTCCTAGAAGCTTAAAAGAATCACAGTGATAATGTCAGGGACTCTTTTCATATTTGGTTCTGGTGCCTCACTATTAAAAAGAGCAAATGGCATTTTAGAGCTCAGATTGTGGTAGGAAAGGCTCATGTGCAGGGGGTACAATGAGACATGGCCAGTTCTTCCTGCAAGCTGAAACACACCTGCATTCTCTCTAAAATGCAGAGAATATTTCTGAATATTCTACCTGAATATTTCTGACTTTTTGACAGTCTAATTTTTTTCCTTATTGATATTTCATCTCTTCATGATGCTTTCAGTGAAATTTGAGGATATGTAGCACTTGGCAAGATGCATTGCTCAGCACCTCATGAAGTTTTAGGCTGCATTAGGGTTTTCAGGCTGGGGGTATAAACTGGGCTCTGCCAGAGCAGCCCCTGCAGCTGATGGATTGGGAGCAGTCCCTGATGGCACAACCTCTCTGTACATTTGTGTAAATCACAACGAGTAGCTTTAGAGATTGCTGAGACTGTAAGGTGCTCATCTGTCATGTAAAGCAGCTCTTAGAAATTCTCTTCCCACTTTTAAAACATTCCCAAAGCATCAAGTTCATGCTTAGAATAACAATGGGGTGAAGGAGCTCACAGCTTCTGCTGTAGTAGTATTAATGTTTGCAGATTTTTACAGACCTCTGGTAGTACTAATTTAATCTAATTTAAAATAAAAATATATGTTCCATGGCAGCAGCAGAGGGTGGTTTGTTTCTCACATGATGTTTCATTTCAGAATATTGATACAGCCGGCCACATCCGCTTGTTCAAAATACTTACAGTTTCCTTCATAACAAAACATAGGGGAGTTATTATGTCATTGTCCTCTGCTGTGAGAAGAGCTGCTATTGCCTCAGTTCTTGTCTGGTTCTTGGATTTACTGCAGGGACATTCTTTTTTTTTTTTTCCAAATGCCTGCTATGTTTATGCTGTGCTGTGCTGTGGGTGGAGGGGGTGACAGCAGCAGACAAGTCCTCTGCTCTTTCTGTGCAATCTGCCAGCTTTCAGTGCAAACACCTCAAGACCTGAATTATTTTTTTCCCTCTTACAACATACTATGACATAAACTGATATTTTTGCTTCCATYCAGCCACGGTAACTATGGCAGAAGCCAGGTCTGTTTCTGTTTGTTYTATGATTAGTTACTGAGGGAAATTTGCAATATGCTGCTTGGTTTATCTTTGTGTTGTCATGCTCCAGTATTTTATCCCTTTATCTCAGGTCCCCCTTACTTTCATTTGCCATCAGTCACGTCACAAATCCTTCCTTAACTTCATGTGGTTTCACTTTTTTTCTGGGAATTTTTTCCCTCTTTTTATCCCTGTTTCCTCCCTGTAATTCAGCAGTTCAGGCAAGTATGTTTGATTTTCACCTTCTGGAGCACAGTGAATGCATTGCCCTTCCCTTCCAGCACAGTGAGCACAGTGTTCAGAAAGCAGTTTAAAACCAGCAAGCTGTGAAAGGACTTTCAGTGCTGAGGGGGGATCTAGTCCCTAAGATTCCACTGGCTTTGGGTTCCCCATCCCCACTTTCATGTCTGACTTTTGCAGAAGGGCAGCTTGGTTTCAAAGAGACTTGAGTTTATTTAAAGTCTAGAAGGAAGAGCTCCTAAACCAGGGGAGTTTGTGCCTGGCAGCCAGAACTCTTCCTCTGTAAAAGGTTTGGTAGGGCAGGCTTCCTGCATTCTGTCACCAGCCCTCAGAAGGAAAATATYCTTTTCATCCAGTCAGAAAGCAAGGCACATAACGCTGCTTGTGAAAGTCTGCCCTTGGTGGGGATGTCCTGCATCGACTTGGAATAACATGTGATCTGGGGGGAGAAGATGTTTCTGTTCATACTGTGCCTGCCAAGTTAAAAGAWGGGAGACAGCTTACAGGATATGAGACTGAAATGTGAAATATTATAGTCATCTTTCTTGTAAGAGCTCAATTCCTGCTTTTGGGCGAGTATTTGAAGTTGTAAAGACTTAAGAAATCCTGTTCTTAACTTGTGGAAAAGTAGACGTTCCTGAGAAAACCGAAAGCTTTTGTTTTTACTTTCCTAGAATATAAAGGAACTAACAGTAAYTTAAACACAATCCCCGAATTGCATCTCTGCTTCCTGTCCTATACAATGCCTGTAGTGGGGTAAGATTATCTGACAGTGTCCATCCTTTAAAAGACTGGTTTTAGGCAATGGTTGGAGTCGTTAGTCCACACCACTGAACAGCATTTCATCATCCACCTCCCATTGGCTCAGTGGCAGTGAAGTGTTTACTGGAAAACAGTCTTCACATTTTCTCTGCTYAATGCCCAGCTTTATCACAAATTCCAGCTTCATTATACATCWCTGCTTTCTGAGGACCTTTCCCAGATACGGTATTTTACTTTGTGTAGTTCAAATGTTGCTAAAAAATGAAAAACTACTAACTTTCCATTMCAACCTTAGCTTCACTATTTGAGCCTCTTAAATAAARCATTGCATATTCAAAGTAATATAAAGCACTTACCTTTTCAAGGAGTTGTTCCACAGAAGCAACAGGCTGAGCCTTTCACTGAGAAMTGTCAGACGAAATACAGATATTTTTTTGGAACTTACAGCCCTTTCTATTCCTGTAGAAAGCAGAGTGTGTATGTTACAACAACTTCTTCAGCTGCTGTACATCGTGGTGAAAAATCCAGGCGCTTGCTGACTAAAAACCATGCAGTTCTGTGAGAAACAGGAACTTGGCTGAAGTCATTCAAACCCATACACGTTGCATGTTTAGCAAACCTATGGTTTCATCATCATGTGACTTGAAAGTTCAGATTCTCCTCTGCAATGAGATATTTTAGAACAGAAAAGTAGTGTTTGTCCCTGCCATTTCTAAGTGTGTGAGGCCATCCAGTGGATTTTTTTTTCCCCTGTCCATGAAGTAATCCTACGCTCACTGGCCAGCCTTTGCAACTGCATTTTTTCCAGTGCACTGTTTGAAGTGCTGGAGCTCTAGAAAAGGAAAAGCCTGTGGAATAAATGCCACACCACGCCCTTTGCTTCATACAGCAAAAGCGCAACACAAAGCAGGGCATGTTAAACCATTAAGATCCCTGCTTAAAAATGAGTGTATTTCTATTTTTCCGAGGGTCCTGGCTCATGGAATACTCCTGTTATTGTATACATGCAGTAAATAATTTTTCTAGATGCTCTGCAATGACCAAGAGGTATTAAAAGAGAAGACTTTGAGTATGATGATTTGGGTGTGACTCAGCTTCAGTGACTGTGTTGAATAGTGTTCCTAAAACCTCAGATATAAATAAGCAAGAAAGGGTTTGCTCATGATTTTTTTTTAGTGCAGCCTGGCTGGGATGTGTCAGTAGCATCATGACTTCTTGCACCAGCTCATGGGGAAGGGCATTTCTGTTGGAATCTTTCAGGAACCTGCAGTGGCTTCTGTGGGTTSACAGGGTGGTTTGTGACCAGTGTGTATCAGCACTCTGTTTTTTCATGGCTTCCCACTTGTTGCACTTCAGCAAAGCTCACTGAAAAACACGTGGGAACTGCCAAAACACTTCAAAGAACTGAAATCACACAAATGTGCATGAGTCTAAATTTCAGAATCAGAATTGTGGATTATTTGGAGAAGATATTTTAGCACTTGGTCTGCATTTTCACCTGAAGGTTAGCAGTACTGCTCCAAATAATTCCTTGAGATTGGAGGTGGAGTGGATGGAGGGTCTTGGGTGGCAGCAGTAGCTCAGAAACATTTCAGGCTGAAGGTTCACATTCTTTGCAAAATAACTGTCCTCCAGAATTCTTCAGTAGTCCAGGGGCTCTGTGAAATGTGATTTCCAATGAGCTTTATTCAGAATACTGTAATTCACACATAGCCTTTGGTTTTGATCATCTAATGTAGCAGTTTCTTGGACTGGGTAGGTTTTTTATTGTTTCCCTTTTATTTACAGTAGTTCCTTCAAACTATGACAGAAAACCTTGGGCAAAGTGGCAGTGAAGTACAGGTGTTTCCAGGCTCATTCTGTTGACATTAAATTCTTATAGTTAAGAATGGTGCAGGAAAAAAAATGCATTGTCATTACATGCAAATCAGGTGATTCTTTTATTTTCCTGTTGGTTTTTCAGTAAAGATGCAAATTTCAAGTTGCAAGYGTCACCTTATTCTGTCTAGGACTGAGGGCTGTGCAGAGAGCACGCCCAATTATGTAGGCACAGTGAAATGATTACTTTTGAAATGACAGAAAAATTTCAGGAAGGTTTTGGCCATCAACTTAACTCTTTAGCTTCCAGAATGGATCACTTGTGCACTCAAGGCAATGCTGAACAGGTTTTGTTGCTGTGCTTTCCACCGAAGTGCTTTGAACAGCCCCATTATTGATAACCCTGCTGGGGATGGGGGGAGAAACTAAAATKATTTCTTGGCTGAGGGTCTGGAGGAAACTGCTGGGAGTTTATATATTTTTGCATTTGCTTTGGGTGGGTGTGCACAAGGGTATCTGTGTGTTTATTAGGAAAAGAGAGGCAAATCAATGAGTGCAGCAATTTAAGGAATATTCCAGGCACTCTTTAGGAAGGTTTCAGTGRCTGGGAGTTGATGAGCAGTGGGGGATAAAGGAGGAACTCCCTTTATGTGCTGATAGGTAAGCCCTGACACAGCAGTGCTGGGGCCACGTTTCCTGTTACTCAGTAACCCAGGCTCTGACAGTGCCTGGGCTGGGCAAGCAGAGCTCCAGGGGAACTTATCTGCCACTGAGAAAATTGTATAAATAGAACCAGAAAAGTAAAAACAGAAAAGCTGTTTCTTGCACCTCCCATCTTTAAAAAGAAAAAAAGTAATCAAAGGAAAAGCTCCCATCTTTAAAATGCATTCACCTTCAYAGGCATTAGTTCATACTTTGTCTGAAACCTGCATGGAAATTCATTTTTCATTAGTATTTAGGCAGCAAGAACTTATTTCCTACCTGGAATCAGGTGCAAGTAACACCACACAATTTCAGAGTWGTACACAGCTTGGGAGACTCACACATCAGAAAGCATCACACCTTACAGGGGGAGAAACTTGGCTACTGAGAAATTTATTCTTCCAAGGTGATGGAATAAACTGAAAGCCAGAGGAGAAATAGAGGTTAGAAAAGTTTCCCAAGTCTGTATACTTTATTCTGTTTGAACTTTGCTGATTCCCATCTCAATAGCTGCAATTCTGCCTCACCTACAGAAACAAAAGAATTTTTGAGGTATGTTAAGAGCTCCCAGGTGGAGTTTTGGGAGCAGCTTGCTGTGCTGTTATTGTCACAGTTCATGTGTTAGTAAAAGAAAAGGAAAATATTGCTGTTGTGTGCTGCATCTTTCCTTAGAAAAAACAATAAACCAGTTTGTTTAATTTGCTTAAATGATCACAGGGTRCAAGTCATGAGAATAGTGGCAAGCAGACTAGAGCTCAGTTCTRTAAAGGTTTCATAAAGCTCCAGAAAATGGTAAAGTGTTTGTATTTGGGATGATGAATAATKTAATAATTATTTTTACTAGTGTTTTATGGATTTATGAAATTTTTTGGTGAAATTTCTTAGCATGCATTTCCTTGCTGTCAGTGGGAAAGGTTGATGTGTGATAATGATATTCTGGATAGGATGGAGGCAGGAAAGGTGAAGTTCCAGAAGTGAAATAACTGTGAGGTGCTGTGGCAATATTTAGGGATTGGCTGATAACATTTCCAGCCACCAACCACCTCTAGTGTGCTGTGGTGGGCAAAACTCAGGTTTGTTTTTGAGYACAACTGTTCATGTGGCAAAATAAATATCTTCAGTACTGAGTGACAGATGTTGCTCTAAAGAAAGCAGATGTGAATGACTTTTTGTTTTTTTACCAACACCAATAATTTCTCTTAATTGACCCATATTCCTGATGTGTTTAGCAGAGCACACATCCCTTGACAGTGAGTTTAATTCCAAGTGAAGGTTTTCTCTCATATCCATAACCTCTCCATCTTGTCTAACAAACACTGTCAGTGCTTCTGGCTTCTGAGATGCTGCAGCCTTGGAGATTTCAGTCTTTTTATTCTCTGGCTTCAGGCAGACCCATCCTGTAAAGTATTTATGGAGATGGAGATCCTGTCTTGCTCATTTTCCTTCTGAACAGAGAGCTGCAATGCTCAGTTGAGCATTAGAGCTCGTGTGTGCTTGGTGCAGCAACCCTCAGATAGTCTAAGGACTGCCCTGGATTCTTTTGGGTTTATTGGTAGGGAGCTAATCCTGCATGAGGAGCCCCAAGTTTATTTTCAGATCACGCTGTTGTCTTCTCTCAGTTAAAGCATCTTTGCTTGACTTTGGGATGTAATGTTATTAAGAAAATCATCCCTGTTGTAGAATGATAGGATTGTTTTGGAATATTAAATGACTGTTATTGCCTGTACCCTGGTGTATAATGATGAAAAGCAGTTGCTTTGTTCCTGGAATTTCGAATCTGCGCTGCAGTTTTGTTTCAAAGATGTTTTTCATCAACTGCCATGTATTTCCACCTTAATTTTCCCTCTACTGTTGTCATGTAAGAAAAAAAATTAACTTCAGTGTGGGATATAAGCCATTGTGTTAGCCAAATATTGCTTTGACTCTGTCCAGCTGAGCTTAAATATTGGAGGCTTTTCTTTGTGGCATTTTAAGACATTAAAGCCACTTATATTAATGCAATACATCAAAATTTCTGGGGGGAAAATCCCCCTAATTTTTGAGAGGAATATGTGTGCTAAGGCTTTTGTTACACTGATGCACAGCTGCCACTCTCACTGTAAAATTTTCTTGTGAAAGGCCTTGCTGTTAATTTTATTTACGTTTAGTCTCACTACACAGCAAGCAGATTTGTGTTCTTGGTTAAAACACTGTAGAACATTTGGCCTTTGACATTAAAAAGGACACTCCTCTTCCAAAAACCCCAAAYCCACCAAACCCCAAAAGTGAGGGAAGTTGTACAGAGAACCAGGAATTGCTAGCTGGAAGAAAGTAAAAGGAATTTTGTTTATGGATTCATTTTAGAACAACAACAAAAAAAACCCTCACATGGCTTTATTGTATTATATTCCCTGCATGTTTGGCTTAGGAAGGGTTTTTTTAAGTGTGGTTTTTAAAATGGAATTGAGACTCTTGTGCTTATTTATAAGGTACATGGAGCTGTGTGAAATTGTAAAATTGGATAGTTTTACTCTCTCTGCTTGGATGGGGTTAAGAAGCCCAGGCTGGTGATGTTTATCCATAAGCACTGGTTATTAATGATTACCTGCACCTCAGGGGCTGGTTCTAAATCAACATTTCTTCCTTTTTTCCTTGAACAGCCATGCTCAGTGCTGTGTGATTGCTGCCTTCACATCTCAGGGCTCCTTGCCTGTGGTTTACTTTTAGTGGTTTTATTATTGGCTGATTTGGGCACTGTTTGTAATTAAACTTGTTTTATAAACAGTATTTTATTATTATTATTATTACTATACAGTAATGTTTCTATCAATCACAAAATAAATTCCTCAATACAGGTAAATCATCTGTGTAACTCAGCTACAAGAGCTCAAAAATTGCCTGTATTTCAAAATAATATTCTACTAACAGGTGGAAAAAAGCTTTTTCTAGTAGTAAAGAGATAAGAGAGCTGGTCTCTGCATAGCAATGCCAGTGCTGGAATGGTTATTTAATTGCACGTAGGCTGGACCTGAAAAATTTCAGACTTCTCTCTTAACTAAATAAGAAATCTATTTCACTGTGAACTAGTGAAACCATACYTAATTAGAAAGAATTACAATACTCTGGAGCTGAATGGGAATGGCACCTCCTTTGAGCATCTTGTCAACCACAATGGCTGGTAMCAGATGTTTCATGAAACAATACAAGAAACATGTGCTTTAAAATAAATATTTCTTCTTTGTGAATAGTCAGGCCTAGTAGCCTGGTTAAATAGCCTTCTGCTAGGTTCAAAACCAAAATTAACTCTTGTTGAGATTTGTTTCTTGCAATGGAATTGTCTCTTACCTGCCTCTCCCTCATAGTTGGCTGTCCAAGTGGAGTTAATTTTATTTCCTTTAAATACTTGCCGCAATGCCCTCACTGCCTGCAGGCAGGAGCTGTACAAATCTGTGTTTAACCAGAAACTGGCACTGATTTTGATTTTTTTTTTTTAATTTTCTCTAAAGATTAATTGAAATCTAACTCATTTTACTGATCTCACTGCTTTCGGGAACTGCAAGAGCATTCTGCCAGTGGCCACCAGATGGAGTTTCTAAGACAGCGTTGATAAATACCAGAACTCATTTCAAAATGAGCTTTTAAAGGTTTGGGAGATAAGAAACAGAAATTCTACCGATTTCAAGATAAAWTTTAGCTTACATTTGCCAATTTTGGGGGGGTAAAATCAGGCTTTTCAGTGCACTTTGGAATCAGTAATTGTACTGGGTTTGCATGGCAGGGGCAGGCAGGGGATACAGGGGTGGCTTCTGTGAGAAGTTGCCAGAAACTTCTCCATGTCCAACAGATCCAACTCCAGCAGAGCCCAAGGTGGACCTGCCACTGGCCAAGGCTGAGCCCATCAGTGCCAGTGGCAGCACCTCTGGGAAAATGCCTTTATTAAAGGGGGAAAAAGGTCCAAGTACTTTTTAAACTGGATAAAATGGATTCACTTCTGGTTATAAATCGTGCTTTAAAGAACTTTTGATAGAAAGGGTTTTAAAATAAGTTTTTATACTTAATTCAGAAATACTCTGATGAGAATCYTGTGTTTTAAAAATCTTTTACTGCCACGATTTGTAATAATATGGAAATTCTGCCTGCTGCAGACTGTGAATATTTTTGACAATTCTTGCACATGTAATTAAAAGTGCCAGTTCTTTAGAAGGAAGGAGTAGAACGAAATCACATGGAATTTCAAGGGAAGGGAAGGACTTGGTGGGAAGAAAGTGGGATGACAAGGGAGATAATAGATCTTCTGCTCTCCTGATGGAAAAAAGAATGTAGACAGCATATGTCAAAGTGTTTTGATATAGAATGGAAAACTTAAGGAATTCAACAGAGGAAACATTTCACACTTCAGATTTGTTGCCATGGCAGTCTGCACAGCTGGGTCTGTACCATCAGATTGCTTTCACTTGGAAAAAGTATTGCACAAGATACTCAAGAAATGCACAAGTTTTTGCTTATTAAGAKACTACATAAATTAATTTAGGAGCAGATGTTTAGGATTCATCAGTGCATTGAGCACTTCACAGCTGCAGAACCCGAGGCAAGAATCAATTCCTCTCTGAGTCCTCAGTGAACAGTGAAACTGAGAGTGGCACTTGGGCAGCTTCTGCTTTTCTTGGGTCTTCCCAGCCCTGTGCTCCTGCAGTGAAGCTCACGAGGTCTCCAGCCTAGACACTGGATGCTTTCTTTTTTATTCAGCAGAGATAAATGGGGCATTGCTGATGCACATACCCACAGCACAGAAACTATGTCATTAAATCTTAGTTTTAAAAAAGATTAAAAAAAAAAGGTGTTACTTCCTTCTGAGGTTTGTGGTAGCAGTGTCATGTTTTCTTCACAACCTTGGGRCCTAATCTCCTATTATATAGTTAATTGAGGGAGTATTTTCTGTGAGTGCTCCAAAATGTGGTTGACTTCTGTGAGGTTTCTGTACTGACAGATAATGGCAGATTCAGGTGCTGTGTCAGCCTGGTTTGTACTGGTATAAACATCTTGACTTTGTTGCACCTCATCAGCCCTTTTWATTTGCATTTATGTAGTTGTTCACTCTTCAAAAACTTGTGGGCTTGCTGTTAACTAACTCTGTTCTCACTGAAGATCCTTCAGCCTGTGTTGTATATGAGGGGTTTTATTAATCCAGCTGAGAAACAGCCTTTTTGTTGGTTGTATCCAAAAGCTCTGTGGAATGAAGGATCAGAAAATCACTGCTCTGTGCTTGTTCAGGGATGCTGGCTCTCCTATTAAACACCTTTAAAACACTGTGTGGAAGTAGGGGCATCCTGTCAGATACCAGGCTTTGCTAAAATGGTGCAATATTGCAACTTCCACTCTGACAGTTGCCATTTTCATTTATTTCTGACTGGGACTTGAAACTTAGAAGTGCCTTGGACTGAGGTTTTTCTTAAAGAGTTTACCAATAATCATTTTAAATAGTTTGCTGTTACTTGCTGTCTTCCTACACTTCACGGAACACCAAAAGGTGTACAAAAATATAGCCAAGAAAATATTTTCATATATTTAGGGTAAATGAACTGATCCATGGGAGTAATCTTTTGGTTATGTGCAGTGGTTACTGCAGTGAATGTGCTATGAGGTATCTCAGAATCTTAAAAGCTGTGTTTCCTCTGGGATACCAGAGGTGTGGACTATTTTATTATGTTGTTCTGAGAACCAAGAGCATTTCTGCAGGAAGCTGATTGTGGSAGCACAAAGGAAAGGAAGTTGTCAGAATGTGGCCAATGTTTGCATTGATCTCCAGGTGCTCTCTTACTCTGCCTCATTAATTGCAGKATTCTTTGTGCTGAAAGAGTCAGGCGAGGTGTGTGCCTTTCAGCTTTCATTCCCAGCCAACTTCATGCTGATGAATAATGAGATTTTAATRATGTCAAATTAAGGCCTGGAAATTTGACATCCAAGTCATGCAATTTGTTATGTTTTGATTCAGTGAAGCCACACAGRTTTAACTTTGTCTGCAACAGGTTTTTATCAAGGAAGCAAAAATGAAACACCACACATTTTTTTGACCACATACACTTGAACACTTTTATTGAGAATGTATTATGAGTCAATACTTCCTTCATGAAGCTTTCCAGAAAGTCCATTTCTGCAGTAGTTTGACAAGATATTGGAGTCCRCATCTCTTCATGAGTAACAGAACCAGGAATTTTCTAGTGGCTGATCACCTTCTTTTATTAACTGAAATTAAATCTTCAGAGACCAACAGAATTTGATTCTGAAATGTAAACTTTTGAAACCAGGACCTCTACTAAGCTAGTCAGCAAGGACCTGTCTTGAGCTAGCTGTATTAGTAACTCAGATAGAAGCAGAGCATGACATTTTTGTTAGTTCATTGATTTGACTTAATTATTGGTTCAGCAAGAGGGCTATAAGCCATAGATCAATTCAAATATTAAGTTTAATTTTGTGAGAAAATAACACTGTTAATATGGCACTTAAATAGTGCTTACTTTCTAGTACACATTATATACATACAGAAGCATACAGTAAACCTTCCTGTTCAGGGGTTTACATTTAAAGGATATTTTAGAAATAATTTAATAAACTCTTTGCAGATTCTTTTTACATCAGTAGACTGATTTTTATCTTGCATATATACAGTATTTTATTCATATCTATTTGAATGTGTAATAGATAAGCCCCTATTTACAGTCACCAGAAACCTTCAGGTATTTGAAATGGAAAGGCCCCATTCTCAAGAACTTTGTGTATTAAACATTTGTCCATGAAAGTTCTTCCTAATTTATGATACCTTGTATTTCCTGAAGTATTTTACTGCACTTGCTCCTCTACTGTTCTTTAWATAAATACTGCAAAGCTCTCTGTTTTTGGGATACTGCTTTTTAAGAGATACCAGGTGAGGGTGCTGCAATAAAGTTCAGAATTTCCTTAGGAGAACAGCAGCCAGGCAGATCCACAGCAGAGTTTCTTTGAGGCAACTAATACATCAAATTAACTTTTCAAAGAGGTTGAGTGGGTAGCAGTCTTGTTCATTAAATTATTCAAGTTGTTTTATCTATGATTGCCATCACWTTTAGTGTTTATCAAGGATACAAAYATCCATAGCTCTGTTGCAGTAAAAAAGATTAGGAAAAAGTCAGATTGGATACCCCATGGGTAAATTCCATAAAAATCTGTCTTTCTWCATCTCTTAAATAGCAGCTCCCATTTTACTGCATAAATTTGATTGTAATGTTGAATCACTGAGTAAGATTTGGATCATGGTGAAGGAATCAGTGTGATGAAGTAAACATGAGGACTGAATGGGTACCAGGTGTGCAGGGATGGGAGAGAAATGAAAGTGAAATAAATTGTGCAGAGAAGTGAAAAACGATAAAGAGAAATGACACAAGAGCCATGATCTGAAACTGAGACTTTAACATGGAGAGAAAGGAACAGAAATAAAGGCARCAGTTCTTTTAGAGACAGAAAATAAGATGTCTTAAGAGAAGGAGGAAATGGAAGTGAGGAAGCAGCATGGAAGTTGAAATTGCACTTCAAGTTGCCTGCTCAGCTGCACTGCTCTGGCAGTGTCCCAGTTCTGAAAGCCTCTATTCACACCAGATAAGCCAGTTCCTCCCTGCTGGAACTCCTCCTGCATAATGGCACAGAATTTCTTTAACAGATTTTAT
The DNA here is from genome assembly GCA_902810485.1 of Alauda arvensis. Classification (NCBI taxonomy): domain Eukaryota; kingdom Metazoa; phylum Chordata; class Aves; order Passeriformes; family Alaudidae; genus Alauda; species Alauda arvensis. Next base: position 42,114 of record CADDXX010000783.1, read on the forward strand.
GGGAGAGATTTAATGTGGTGCATTGAGAAACCATCCCTCAGATGGGAAGGAGGAGTCTGCTTCCTTGACAGCTGTAAGGAAAGATTTTGTTCTTAAGCACTTCTKTGTGGAAAGTGAGCTTGAATGCTCAAAATGTGTAGAAATTCAAAGAGTATCTCTCAAGGTGGGCAAAACCAAACAAGTATCATGTGTTTCAGCACAGAGGCAACATAAATGAGTGTGAGGCTGTGATAAGGAACAGCTTCAGTTCTTAACATGGTTTTCATTAACAGGCTAGAACTGAAAACACCACAGGAACATTATTTACTCTGTAGGCTTTAAGGGTTAAAAATAATCAATAAACTATGAAAAGCTCTTAAAAAGGAAGTCTTCCACCAGGATGGTTGTATCTTAGAGCTGCTTGTATATAAAGAAGATAAGCAAAGATGGTGATGGGAAGAGATCTGAAGGTCTGTTGCTCACCTGCTTTTCACACAGAACTTTAGTATGTATCCCTGCTGACAGCCTAGGACCAGTTCTCAGACAAGACTGTGCTCTAAGCAATGGGAAAGCTTCAGTTCTGGTCTTGCTCCATGTTTTTTTCTATACCAGAAGCTTGAAAAGTCACATTTTTCAAATGATGTCATGTGCAATTTGAGCTGTGCTGTGACAGATTAAGCAATAAAATGAAGCTGTAGCATGTGTCAAGTGACAAAAATGTCTTGTGGCCCCATGCCAGTGAGAGAATATCAGCTTCACTTGCACCCCCCTCCTGTCATTAATGCAACAGCAGCACAAGAACAGGTAGTTTTTGGGTCAGTGCTTTGTAGTTTGTTGTTGTAACTTTCTGTGCTTCCTGCAGCCTGTCTGTGTTTCTCATGTATTTCATATAATGAGCAAAATTTGGTGGTCTGGGTTGGATTTCTTCATCCCTACTCTGAAATTAGACTTTACTGAGTATCCAAGAATCTTTTTTTTGAGAGGTCAGCAAAGASCTGTTGCTGACTGGGATTCCTATATTGAGGAATTTTATATGGTTTCCAAACCTCCAGTGATGTTGTAGATTAAAGACAGTTTAATTTATATGTTGCAAACATATCCCTTGAAAATACAAAATGTTAATCATGAACATATTTATTTTTAAAGATAATTACTCTTGTTACATGAACATATGTGGACCATAACACTTAGCCAGACAATCATTACTAGTTAAATTCTGATTTAGCTTTGTAAACCACTGTGTCCTTCATTTTACTATGTGGAACAAACATCTCTAAGTTCCGTCAGAATTAGTTAATAAATATTTCTGAATTCCTGAAATGTTTTAGGATACAAACAAAGCACTGGAAAATTAAAACAYATTTTTGTTATTTGTTGTAGCTAAAAGAAAAAATCATCTAACCATAAATGTTARAACAAATTAGTTTGCGTGAGAAAATAATTTCTGAAAAAAGTAAATTAGGCTTCTTTTAGAGGGGATTCAGTGATGGAGAAAGAAATTAAATAATTTATAATTAACATTTACTATTTGGACATGTATAATTGGGTAATATGATCTTCAGGAAAGATCATCTATATAATCTTCATTGAAAAATGCTACTTACTTCATCAAGGATAGCACTATCACTTCTTTGTACAGAAAACAAGGTAATACCCTTTTCTATACAAGATACAAGGTGCTGTGTCTTCAGTCAAGACTTCAATAAACTGCTTAGTGATTTCTTCAAGACAGGAAGATCAGAGCCATGAGAACAGAGTTCGTCCTTTGTCACCAGTTCAGTGCACTGAAGGTATCCAACGTCACAGGTAATGCAGCACGCAGGCCAGAGCCTCACACCACTTCAGCAAACAGAAAAATTAAGACTCTTGCATTCAACTGCAATGGAAGCTCCTTGGTTGGGGCTCTCAAACGTCTCTGAGTGCCAGCACAGCAGCGTCACAGTCCCAGCACTGAGCACCCAGTGCTGCAGTCACAGAGCACCAGGGGGCTGTGCCACACCTATGTCATGACCTGCTGTACGACTGTGCGCTCGTGAGAACACCCCTGGTTCCCACAGTGGATYTTTTTAAGCAACCGCCGCAATTTGTTGGGGAAGTTTTTGTTAATGTACCTGTAGAGCAGAGGCATGACAAAGCTGCTGGAGAAAGCCAGGAACTTGGACAAAATCGTGGCGAAGTGTAATATCTGRATGGAATTCACATCCGGAATCCTTCCCCGCAGGTTAGTAAACGTGCTTACCAAGAGTATAACATAATAGGGCGTCCAGAGGGTGAACTGTGTGCAGACTGTGGCGATCAGAAGCCTGTGCACCGATGGATCCAGGCGCCCCGTGTCCTGGTCCAGCGGCGTGGCCTCCTTGCGGATGCGCAGGATCAGCGTCAGCGCGTAGAGCACAGCCACGGCGGGCACGGCGTAGCCGATGAACACCATGATGGCATCCGCTGCTTCCTGGTTCTGCATCTTGGAGCACTCGATGATCTTGGTGGACACGTGGTTGCAGACGTAGAACAGGAGGGAKGAGAAGCTCGTGAGCATGGCACCGCCCCAGATGAAGCCGCAGACGTGCTTGGTGTTGTACACGCTGGACATGTAAGTCCTGGGCAGGGCGCGCTCGATGTAGTAGTCCAGGCTGAGCAGCGTGGTGGAGTACATGGTAACTAAGGAGGAGACGTTGAATAAAATAAGGAAGGTRATATAAACTTCATTGTTGGAATTCCAGATGGCCCATTTCGTATTGGTAAGGCCCAGCAGGTACATGGGTGCCAGAGTRTTGATGATGAGACCGGCGATGGCGATGTTGACAAAGTAAACATCTGGCATAGTCATAGTAGCTTTGTTGTAGAGGTTCACTAGGACCAGCAGGCCGTTGTAACAAAGGCCAATTGGGAAACATAYGATGAGGTAGAGAAGGGAGAAGATGGAAAGCACGAGGTCGAAGTCATGGCAGAGATGCTGGTCCTCACTGTTCTCGGTACTGTTGATTAAGGCTTCACAGCTCCACATAGTGATTTTAGCTTTTGTGTCTCCTTTGCTGGTTACCAGCTTTTCTGTAGAGAGAGAAATAGTGAAAGTGTTGATGAAATATTACATCGTAAATAATGCAAAGTACTGTGAAGAAAACATTCTGAACTTAAGGATTATACTCATCACCTCATCAYGTAASTGATGTTGTTCGTCTAGAAGAAAGCAAACAGTTATTCAGAATTTAATTAGACCAATACATATTCTGCAATTTTGATTTAAATGAAACTAGTGGCAAATTAGCTGATACAGGACACTCACAGAAGTAAACTGTCAACCAKCAGTAAGTACTGATGTATATATAAATATTAATGCAATCTTTTGAAAATTGTCAAACAGTACCTTGTATATAGGTTAAAATACRTAAGGGTAACTACTGAAGARTGGAAGGCCATAAACTGAAGCAMRAATCTTSACAGKATGATGGAAAATAGAGATTTTCTAACAGCTTAAAGAAGCTTTACCTTGAAAAAAGGAGTTTCTTAGGAGGCACATCCAAGGCAGTATGGTGGATGTGTACTGGATSACTGATAAAATTGACTAGAGGATACTGGGAAACGAGGTGTGTGTCGGGGGGTTGGTTTTGTTTTTTCTTTTTTTAAATAGGTCAGTTTGTATTCAGACTTCCAACCTTATAACCATTTAGTTTCAGAAAAAAAACAATGGACCTCTGTAGTCCAGGGGGAACCTAATATCAGGGCAGSCTGACTTTCCAAAAAGGCAAGAATCAGCTATCATTTCCTCTCAAAATAGCTCGAATACTTTACAAAGTATGCTCCTATCAGCACTTGTGGCCCAGCCATCTTTGCTTTATCATCAGGAGAGACAGCATTTTAGCTGAAACCGAGTGAACTTCAAAGCRATCGCGTAAAGTCGCTTTCCAAAATGCAGAAACAAGAAATAATCTCTGAAGTGCAACTCCAAACAGGCACAGCCCTAAAATCATGGCTGTTATTCATGGCAGCCCATTCCAGGAGCAGGGAATTCCTGTCCACAAGGGCCAGTACAGAGCTGGTGCACAGGTGATTTCCCATGTCACGTACCCTGCCTGTCACACACCCCTGTGGTTTGTGTGCTTCTCCTGTAGCTAGGTGTAAGTACACATACCTGGATTCTTTCCAGAGGGAGAGCAAGATTTAATCAATGCACAATAAACATTGTGCAATGAAAATGAATGCTACTAGACATGCTGTACTCCATGAACCAGAAGGCTAAATTATACCGTGTGGGGTCTGTGAGCATACGGGTACGTGACTGCATCTCCCTGCTCCTAATCCTTTTCACTCTTCAGCCACAGCACAAAGTTTATCCCAAAATTGTGTCAACTTCCATGTTTTATTTCCCACTGCAGTTGTTTTGTGTGCGTTTTTCTTCTAAATAACATAAGCTGAGCCAGAAATCAGGCTAAAAATACAGTAATTTTAGCTGGGYAAGCACATTTTTATTCTACTGTCCCGTGCTGGATTTCCTCAGAGAAGTGGCTTCTGTGGCAGCACCAGAAGTTCTGTTGTTTTCAAAGGTTGTTTTCACTTTTGTGGGAAAACTTGACTTTTTTTTGGTTCATTTTCTCACATCAGTTCTTCACCTATACTGTTGTGTATGAGTGGACTGTATCATATCTTTATGTTGTCTTTCCATCCTGATTCTGTTTTCGAGCACCAAAAACAACCCCGTTTGTTTTCAGGAAGCATCTGTTGTTTCAGGTTTTTAAGAAAGAAAAAGAAAAGCTGTTTTTTTTCGCAGTTGAAGGGAACCAAAACTAAAGCTCATTGAACTTATGACTCGATTCAAGCAAAGCAGCAGACTGGCACTAGATATTGCACATATATTGCATTCTGGTGAGTGCAGAGGTGACTAAGCACAGGCAYGGATACAATCACCTTATTCCATTATGTAGGTTTATCCTTAAGCACGTAGCTTTGATTACTCCAGACTGAATTACATCAGCCACTGAATAACCCGCCTGTATATTGTCCCAAAAGATCAACAGTCTTTGCTACCAGGCTTTGTATTTTACAGAGCAGGGGGATGTCTGGTTTTGAAAGYGCTTTTAGTCATTACCCTTCTTTTTTCTTTACGTTCTCTAAGCGCAGTGAAACACAATTCTGTTTTAACGACAGAAATGGCAGGCGATTCATTGTATGAAATAGTAATCTTAGGAAAATGACGATATTTACCTCTGAGATGAGCAAAAAAATAGTAATCTTAGGAAAATGGCAATATTTACCTCTGAAATGAGCAAAAAAATAGTAATCGTGGGAAAATGACAATATTTACCTCTGAAATGAGCAAAAACAAACCCCAAAATGAAAACATTTTCTGGGAAAATCCTGATGACTGTGAAGTTGGCAGGTGAGGCATTTCTGCCGCTGAAATGCCCCGTGTTTAGCGCTCCCTTAGCAGCGGAGGCACCGAACCTGTTGGCCGTGCATTGCGGCGCAGGCCCCGCTCAGCGTTCCTCACCCAGCCCTGTGCCTTCTCTCATCCCCAGACAGCTCCGCCGTGCCCGGGGGGATCCCTGCTCGGAATCCCGGCCCTCTCCATCCCCTTCTGACCCTTCCCTGCGGGCTCACCGCCAGCTCTGAGCCTTCCCTTGCATAAACGCCGGCTGCAGCAGCCTCTCGTTACAGTGCCCCGGCTCCGGCCGCCTCAGCGCTGCCCGTTCTCAGCCGSGGATCGCGCTGCACCCACAGCCCCCCGCCCCTCCGGGCAGCGGCACCGCGCCTCTCCCACAGCCCCGCCGAGCTCCGCAGCCTCTCACCTTCAATCCCCGTGTGCCCCCAGCCGGCTTGCCGAGGCACCGAGCCGGTCTCCCGAGGCACCGAGCCGGCCGCCAGGCCCCGGCGGGGCTCGGCCGCGGATCATGGTGCCGGCCCCGGCACCCACAGCGCTGCCTGCGCGCTCTGCACTTGTTTTGCCTGCCGAAGTTACTCACAAGTTTCTGCTTGGCTTGGCAGGCGCCTGGCCCCTCCCTTCCCCCTGTTTACGGGCAGTTTCAAGGAGCGAGAGGTTGTGCTGGGAGCTGTGGGATGCGGCTCGCTGTGTAGGTTGCCSTGGGTTTGGGATTTGCTGCTGTAAATCCATGGGGCGTGCGGGTTTGCCCGGGGTTTGTCAGCGGTGCAGGGAGGCGGCAGAGCCCGTGCCTTTCCCTGCAAGCGCAGTCAGCAGCCCTCACCCAAGGAGCGTGGGTTTTATTTTTACCTCGGGATGGGAATGTGTAGCTTTGAGGTTTCATTTTCATAGGCCGTGTGTCCTGAGCAATCGGTATTTAAAAATCCCCGTAGTACAAAGTGCACAGGTGCTTGTGGTGCTGGCAAACAYAAAGCAGCTTGTAAAACAAGGTGGGAAGAAAAGTTTCTGAGCGCTTCCTTTGAATTTGGAGGTTGTTTTGGTGTTGTGAAAAGGTGTTACAACATAACCCTCATTTTGTGATGGTGGTATGAGTTCCAGTCTGCTTCCTTTTTTAAAAAGTTGATTCATCTCAAGGATATTTGCATGTCACTTGCAGTTAATGGATGCGAATGTTTATATTTTCCACAACTGTAAAACAGATCACTTCTTGAAAGAGCTTTTGAACTGCAGATTGATAATTTATCCCATAATGAATTTTGTACTGTGGTTGTTCCGTTGTTTATATGGAAACTCCTCAGACTAATGAGAAGTTACTACCTTTGAAGCATGTTTCCGACTGATAGCACCAACCCAAACACAGAGCTGCCTTTTTCCAAATAATTCGTCTTATATTTAGAAATTCTGAACCTTTATTCCTTAGAAAATAAACACCAATGTAACATCCCTTATTGAAAAAATAAGCAGGGGTGTATGAAATAAATAGTGGAAAAACACTAAACCTGAGATTAGCTCAGTTGTTCAGAACATGATTCTGATAACACCAAMGTTGTGGGTTTGATCTCCTTATGGGCCATTTGCTTACTTGGATTAGATCCTCGTGGGTCCCTTCCAACTCAGAGTATTCTGTGAAGTCTAAAAATGGTCATCCAGTTTGTCTTGAGTGACTCTGTCTGACCGCAGTTTGTATTTAAAGGTTCATTATGAGTATTGTAAAACCACTGCAGCTCCCAAATAGCAGAAAATTCCCTGGTTCCTGTTTGATACATAGTCCACAGACAGAATTGTGTATGTGCTGTGGATAACTCTATGTTACAAACTGTGGCATCACGTTTTTGGTGCTTCAGAACTTTAGAAGGACTTGAATCATCCTAAGTTCACCAGGGAAACAGCAAAGTGGGAAAGGTATTTATGTAGAAGCACTTTTAGAGTGCTCATACTTGGCCAAAATCCAATTCCCCTTACACTCCATTAAAGCTGAAGGTGGTTTTATTTAGATAACAATGTCCATGAAGTACTTGGGAAAAAATTTCTTGCAACACAGCACAAAAAGTTGAGAGCACTTGGTGRCAAAGATTATTTTAGAAAAGATCTGTAAAATGAACTTTAAATAATGGGAAGAAAATGAAGTTCTGCTCAGTTGTATTACAGAGTCCATAGCTGCAGCCAGGCTTTTTCAGACATTTTCATTCATAGTGCAGCACCAAGTTGCAGAGCAGGTTGGGTAGGAGTTTGAAGCATGACCATTCCACGCTCAGATTATTTTATTTGACTTTAAAAACCAACCCTTCATCCAGCTGCAGCACTGTCTCTTTGCTCTGCAGATTTTTTTTGTTTATACAATACACGGTTTGTCTRCTTGCTGTATTATCATCTGCCTGTGGTGCAGCTCTTCCCTGGTTCATCTGACCTCTGGATGTGTTTTCACAAGCTGTGGCACCATTATGAACTAATAGCCAGTAAAGTACATTGCTAATAAAGCTGCTGCCAGCAAGGCAAGTCTCCAAACATGCCAAACACTTGTACCTTTGTCACGTCCTCTTGAGTTCCCACAGGATCTCTTAATTCCTACACACTGAAACCTGGTGCTGCCTTGGGGAAGGCTGGGCCCTGCACAGATTTGTTTCAGATCTAGACTGAGCAAACTAAAAATCATGGCCAGAAGTGCTGTGTGTAGGTATAAACCCTGATTTAGTAGGTTGTCAGCTCCTCACCAGGGTTTGAAAGGTGCTTTTTGAAAGTGTCATGCTGAATATTACTTATGGATTGATATTTAAAACTTTAAATAGTGGWTGGTCAATATTTCTGGAAAAWAACAAACCTRTAATTAGTTGTACMTCAAGGGGAACACACTGAATTCTCWAGTGCTGGAGAGTGAAGTGTCACATTGCTGMTACCTCTCAGTCTGGGTAATATGACATTTCTTTAGGCTTATTAGCTTATATACATACCATAGGGATTAACAAATGACTTGTAAGCTGGACGTACAGAAAAGTAAAACTAAATAGGTCAGGTTAAATGCAAGGGGGGGAAAAATACAGCAGTGCAGGCAAGTAGGTTTCAGAATATTTTCTCATGCTGAGTTGCTGCTGTTTATAATGTACTGATACAGCTCAGATAAAATGCTTTTAACATGAGTGGAGAAGAAAATCCTGCTTGATRCTGGGGGCTGGGCTGAAAAACAGGCCCCTTCCAACCCTATCATTTCTGTCTTTGTGGTGCAACCATTGACCAGTTTGGCAGGGGGAAGTTCATAATTGATATTGGCTCCATTTATAATGTGGTTAATTCAGTGCAAGGTAAGGTGAAAGAAGGCAGGATCACACAACAGGGATAAGTGATACAAAGTAGTATTGAATATAATAAGCCTGTGTTGGATGTTTTAAAAAGCACAAATCAAAAAGCAAGAATAGGTCAGTGGGAAGAGAGGGAACAAGAGGTTTGCCACTTGTGGCAGGTGAACTCATGGAAGAGCAGTCTCCCAACCTTCTGGTCCTGCTGATTCCACCCTTCATTAGGCTCAGGTTTTGGTTTTCTAAACCCTYTCCCTTTGCTATATAACCTGCTATAGTAGCAGCATAACAATAATTAATAATAATTAAAATAAACAAAATATTTTTCACTTATATAGCCCAACTCTTGTCTACTCCTGCTTGATTCTGCACAATCTGAGTGCTGTGAACCCACTTCCAGCTCTATAGGTAATTGCCTTCCCTTGGACCARTGTTTTTCCTTTAACATTCCTTCTATCTATGCATAAATTCTTATTTACATTTCCTGGTTCCTTAAAWTACCCCTTGAGTTTCACRTCTGCCTGGCCAATGTTTTCCTCTTTATCTCTCCCTGATGACTCCCTTACAATTAACATTCCACCACCCATCATTATTTGCTCATATGACACACACATACAGTATCATATCCAAATTGTGACAGGGCTTCCAAGCATGACAGACACACTTTCACTTCTGCTTTGTGACCTCCCTGTAGGACATCTCAGGCTGTTCTTTGGTATTGTGAATCAGCAATAAAGWTTACATTCTCAAGAACTGTCAGGCTGCATTTCTGTGCCACGAGGACAGAGGTACCTGTGCTCCTGAAATTGCTCTTTGCATTTGGGTCTCCCTTTGAGGTTGCCCAGTCTGCTTTTCCAGAAATTCTGAATATCTGTTATCTTCAGAGCTCCTTCCTGTGGGCCCCCCTCTCACTTGCTGGGTGACCTTTTTTATTTTCTCTGCCTCATTTGTTTGTCCTCTCATTCTGTAAGCACCACCTTTGTGGTAAATCATTTGCATAGCAGCTACCTGGTGATTCAGATCCCACTTGTGCCCTGCTAATCTGCTTACTGCCCCAGCCTCTTGGCAGCCAGCTAAATAGATATTTTCCCCACTCCTGTTATGACCTTTTGTTGTTGTTATTTTTCATTTTTATTGTTAAATGCATAGATAATATGTAAAATTATTAATGTAATATTAACCATGTCGGCTGCACATTTGGTTTCTGTTTAGATTGTTCAGCTCTTTGGGAATCTGAGTTCATATAAGGCCATGTTGAAAGTAAGTCTGCAAATCGCTGCCATGGGTCACTGAGCATCTAGTTCAGATGGGCTTTTTGTTTGGAAGAAGGAGGAAAACTTGATTTTAGGGTATGGCAACTGTTTTTTTTTTAGGATGTGCATATTCTCTAATAGGTTAGAACTGCAAAACTTTCTTTTGTTTTTACAGTTGTAGAAGGTTGCTCAGAACGTGTGTGTCCATCAGAAATGAGTAATTACATTTGCTTTAGTTTCTCTTTCTCCCTCTCCATTTCTAAGCAGYTTAAAGCTCATGAGAACAGATAGTATACTCTAATAAAGGAAGACAAAAAATCAGCTACTCTGGAAACCATAATCAAAAGTGCTAAATGGTGTGTTTAAGAGCCTTTTAGAAGTGTTAGAGTGGCAGTGTGGTGGTGCTCTGGAAGGTTGTAACAACCAGCTACCATGGGGTAGAAATTCTGTGGAGAGGAGATAGCCCAGCACTGCATCCCCTGMAGATTTGTGTGGAAGGAGCCCCCCTGTTCAGACACAGATGCTATCTGCCAGGCACATCTGCCACTGCAGAGAAATCCTCCTTCTTTGTGCTGTTTATTTCTTTGCCTCTGTGTGAGCTGGGTTGCCAGAGGCTGTGCCCTGCTGGGGAGCAGCTGCACTGGGGATTCTGCAAGGGTTAACTCCATAAACTCAGCCCTGTTTTGTTAAGTTCTCCCTGTCCCAGTGTGGATGAGTGGCACTGATGTGCTGCTCCACCCCTTCCTGACTTAGCTTTATCACTCAGTTCTGTAAGAGCTTCTGTATGGAAAACATGACATATTGTTTCTATTTTCATGTTTCTGTGCAGCGAGAGAGAATTCACTCTAGAGTGAACAGTGCAGCTTTTAATAGAGATTTCAGCACTGCAGAAAGTGAAATACCTTCCTTTTGTGCATTCTAAAGGTGAGGATTCTACCAGGCAGAATGAATTTATACCTGTATTCATCTATCTACAGGCCTTAGCTGCCAGGGATGCTGACATGAGATACAATTTGGAGATGCTCAAACATCCACTAGGTAATGCTTTTTAAAAAGATTAAGCTATAAACAAAACAAAACCTGAGTAATTTTCCTAGYATTCATATTCACTTCCAGGAACTTATGGCGTATTAAATACCAGGAATAATTAGAATGAATGCAGTATTAGAAAATCAGCTTACGTAAGGTGCTTCCAGTTCTGGSTTTTATGAAGTTGGCCAGTTGGAATACAAGAAGTGACAGCTTTTCAGCATCAGCAGAGTGCATGGCGCCGTTCAGAGTGCTGAACAGCCAGCTAGCTCTGCTGCAGTTCTGTCCATGCTTTCAGAGCACTTGCAAGCTGATTTTGATGTAGCTATCCTGCTTTAAAACCAAGTAGCAACAACATCAAATAACAGAGTGTCGAGATGACTGAAAGTTATGCATATATATTGATTCTTTCAGCTGCTTCACTGAAAACAAACTGAAAAAAATTTACCCTTCCTGAGAGTTTTCAGTGTGCTTGTAACTGGTGAGCCACAGAAACCAAAAGAATTTCTTAAAAAATACAGAAAAATTCAGTTTCTGGGAGAGCACACAAGCAAATAATTTYTTTCAGTTTAAAACTGAATGTAARTTGCAGATTCTTTTRGTATGAGTACRACTCAGTGGAGCTAACAAGGCTTACAGACACCTTCAGAAGGCATCTTTACTGCTGTGATGTTCAGAGCAGCTGGGAATTAGCAGACACTTTATCCCACTGTTTTTAATCAAAGTATTTCTTTCATTTATTCTGACTTCAGGAGCTTGATAGATGAAGTGGGTGATTTCATTAACAAATTTTTCATAATCATCAGTGTTTAAATATAAGGAGTTTTGCCCCCAGTTTCTATAGACACTTAAACTGTAGAGCGACAGGTCAGTTAAGACTGGTTTGTGGGAAAAACTTACATGTTCCTGTTTTTTATGTAAATGTCATCATAGCATAGAAACTTCTGCTGAGGCCTTTTTGAGATAATATAAAAGACAGTTTGATGGTAAAATTCTTTGTTTAGGAAATGTCTTTAATGAGTGCAAGCAGGTCTTTTGCACCTCTTACAAGACAGCAGGTGCCTGGATCTCTGCGTTTCCAGCATTTGGGAACTGCCCAGGTTCCAGGTAGGGAATGTTTGTGCTTCTGCTTYGTGTAAATCAGCATCACTCCAGTAAAGGAGACAGATTCTGGCCAATCAAAATTAATGCAAATTATGCCAGTTCTGGGCTTTGCTGACTGAATTTATTCCAGGAAGAGAGTGTCAAAGGTGCAGGGACTGTGCTGGAATGACTCTGTACATGAGCTGGCAGGGTGGAAACAGCAGCTCTTATCTTGCCCTGCTGTTTGTCAGCTTCACCCGTGCTCTGGGCTTGGGCAGGGAGCTCTGCTGAAATTTGGCACTGCACAAACATTCCCCACAGAGCTTTTGGTGCCAGCTGCAGAGACTGACAGGAGGCACAGATGGTACTTTTCCTGGAAACTATAACAGAATGCTGTTTCCTGTTAGAAACACCGGTGAGAGCTGACTGGTGACTTATCAGCCAGTCCATCCCACTGGCTGGGGAGGAAACTCTTGAGGAACAGGCTCTGACCACAGGGACCAGGTTTCCAGTAAAAGCAGAAATATTGACATAGTTCTTTATCAGATAGCATATAGAAAAATTGTAAAACTGGTTGGAGTTTAAAGGGGAAAATCAGCCCTCAGCAGAGTTGCACTAAGGCTGAAATTGCTACAAAATTTGTCACATCCGCTGGAGATAAACATATCTTTCTGTTAATTGCTGGCAAGTCTGACACATCTTGTTCCTGACACTCCTGTGGCTTTTAATTTTCGCTGCTTGGTGAAGGAAATAGCATTTTCTRGCTGCCTCCTGGATGAACTTGCATAATTACTGATTACATCTTATTCCATTTGTAATGTCTGAATAAAATATTTTAAATTTACATTCTAGGTGCTCTAGTATAATATTAATGCTGATCTGAGGTTGGTTATTATTAGATGGTAAGATTTAGAAGAAGAATTTTCATTTACCAGGGGCTTGAGGCATTTTTCTGACATGAGTGAGTTCTGATTTGTCCATCTATGGCTTGCCATGTGCCACTCCCCACTCCATCAGCAACAGGGGTTTTTTATCCTTTAATCATCAAAATGTTCTACCAATAAACTCAGTTTCTTCTAAGGCTCCCCACTGCAGCCACATGTATATATCAAACTTGACAGTAACCCTCAGCATGTTCTGTTCTGGGATGATGACAAAGAGTTTGACAGGTTTAAGTATTTAATGATTTAATTTGGGTGCTTGGCCATCCTTCCACAGACCTGTGGCTGGGGATGCTTCTTCAGGTACTCTTAATGGGTATTGTTTTTCCATGCCAACATGAGGACAAATGTTTCCAAGGGCAAAAAAAAAAAAAACAAACAAAACCCCAAAGTAATTTTGTGGGAAGAAATGTGCAAAGGAGTCTGAGACCTCTGTAAACCTGGGCTCTTTAAACATAAATCCTCCCATTACAAAAACATCTGTGAAGTTACACTACCAGTAGGCACCTGCTGCCCACACTGCATCCATTCCATGGCATTCTGAAAAGCCAAGGTTAGGATTTGTACAAATTCCTGGAACTACAGCCACATTAATGACATGGAATTAACTCTCTAAAAATTTGAACAGACTGTTTGTGGAGATTTCTTAGTGTCCTTCATGGGTAGCATGCTGGTTTYAATAAGTCTTGCCTGTTTCAAGAARCAAAAATTATTTGTKKMRCWYTTKT
>CADDXX010000783.1:55852-88971 GCA_902810485.1 Alauda arvensis
GTKCWSWKTTWTWTCTCTATTTAGTTAYCCTACTCTAATTTGATGGTTAATGAGTTAAATTCCTGTAAGTTCAGGATGGTAATGGGTGAGTGATCTCTTTTTCTCCTTCTCTCAATCCACAAGCCTTGAGTTATATTTTSTCTCCCTGTCCATCTGTGGAGGGGAGTGATAGAGTGGCTTTGGTGGGTACCTGGTGCCCAGCTGAGGTCAGCCCACCACAAAAATAAATGTATRATCTGCTTCCTCCTGTGCTAATGGGTGGAAGCCTGAGGAGTAATTAGTTCGTCAGAGAGCCAGTTTCTTACTAATGATTGGTCAATGGTTGTTTTTGCAGAGCCCACACAGGCTCTGGGTGCTGAGAACAGTAAAGCACAGTTTGTAGGGAGGTCACTGGAGCCTGCTGGTCTGTCTTCACTTTAATGAGCCATACTTGTTGTGGCTGTTGTGGAAAATATGCAGAATATACTGACAACCTCTCATCTGATGCTCAGATCCTGCATGCAGGAGTTGAGATGAATCAGTCTGATGTGCAAATCACAAACATTGATGTTTACATGAATCACTTTGACCAGACATTTGATTAACTCTGTTGCATCACTTCAGAATCAGTCTGACTTGGAATTCTGCTCAGATTTTAAATGATGGAGCCAATCAAACACGTGCAGGGTGTGATGCTGGCATGACAAACAGGGTGCTGCCTTTTCTGCTGCTTTAGCATTTCTATCAGAACAATGTGAAGTTCAGCTGACAGAGCCCTGAGGGAAAGGAGGTGTTCTGTTATGTACAGTAGAAAACAGATTTGCAAAAATCACAGTGATTAGTGTGGTTAAAAATGCTTATGGAGGCTAAAAGGACAGCAGTCATTCTCTTATTCAAAGCTTCTGCTGAAAGCAGTTAGGAAATTTTTTGGTGCTTTGAAGTTTGCCTTTGGCTTACCTTCTCTTATAATATAAATGAAAATGCAACTTAATTGTGATTAATTAGTTAATTAGTTACTGCTGTGTCTATCTACTTTGCAGTAATATTTTACAGTATGGTTTGCTGCATGTTCATTACTATCCTATGGATAAAAGATTCATAAGGATCTGAGTTTCACTGAGAACTTTTTTCTCTTAAAGACTAATTGGATTAACTTTTGATCAATTCCTCTGCTATACTTCTCTCCTGTAATACTTCTAGATTTAATATACAGAAACATAGAGATCTTGTATATCCAGAGCAATAAATAAAAAAAAAGCATTAAAGCACACAGTTATTACCTAAAGAAACAGTGACAGATCTAGTCTAATGTGCATGAAAATTGATATGCACAAGAAAAACTACTGTAACTTTGTTTTGGCCAACCAGATAAAAGTGGGAGCGYGCCAAATTCAAACAGTGATGTTTTCCCTAAAGAACTGCTATCTAAAAAGCAAACACTGTTTTCTAATGWTGGCACTCCCCACTTTTACTGATCCAAGGCTCAGATGCACTTATGCAAATTCTTTCCAGGCTCCTAAAAACCAAAAGCAATCCAAAAGGAGAGCCACTTCAAATCTCACCTGTGCCTTRGTGTCCAGCAGGAACATTTTGCCCATCAAGCCAGAGCCTTTGGTGGGTGAGGGAGTGCAGTTTGTGTGGCAGGCTGAGCTCTGGGGAGCCACTGTGGCCGCAGTGCCCTCGGCGTGGCACTGGACACTGGCACATGTGACTGCACATTCACACTCATGATCCTCTGTGCTGCTGCCACCCTCTGTCACTGGAGCCCTGGCAAAACCAGGGTTTGATCCTGCCCCTGGTTGTGAAAGGGTTTTGGAGRGGGCAGAGGGAAAAGGACACACTGCTGGTCAGGGAACTGCTCAGCCTTTGGTGTCGTAACGGGGGACAAACAGCGGCTGCATCAAACCCCAGAGCTTGGCTGCAGGGAWAGGACCTGACCATCAGAGCAGCCATTCTGTGCACACTCACAGAGTCAGGGACCTGCAGCACAGTGAGCCAAGCTGACCAAAATATTATGTTATTTTTGTGCTTTTCTTTAGAGCTGCTCATCCCAGCTGTGTGTGCATTTCCCCCCCACCTCGGAAACACAAAACCCTGCAACTTCCACTCTGGAGACTTTAGGCTGTAACCAACATKAGACCTGAAAAAGAGCCAATGTGAGCTTTAGAAAATACTCAGAATTCTTTTAGGCATTCAGAAGAAACATTTTAATTGGTGGGGAAAAAAGGAAGTCATCTAAGGAAAATGGTGGTGCTCTATCATCTGACTTTAATGAGGTGGTAGGTAAATGTAAATTCTTTGCATTTGAATAAAAAGCCTGTAACATCATGATTCCATCTATTTAGCTTGAATACAAATAGTCCTTAAATAATTTGCCTTTTTAAASTGTAATGAAGAAATAATTTATGTGTTTTCCTTCCTCCCCAAAGCAGTAAAGTTTAATATATGATTTTGCTTATCAACCATAAAGSAGTTGACCCATAAAATGAATTAGGAATTTGTCATTCATATTAGCATGTGTATCTTCTTYGGTGTATGTAATGTAATGTGGTTTYTWYACCATTAGCTGCTTATTTTTAATTTTKCAGTTTCTTAGAAGCTAAAACTTCCCAAAGGGACTCTGAGATAGGCTCTAAGGTTAACACCTGAGAACTTTTTGAGTGTTGGTATTTATGATCTAAGTATTTGCTTAGTTCAGTTATTTTTTGTTCCCTTTATCTAAGCTTCTATAGTTTATATTGAAGTTAAAACCCCCCAAGTCTCTATTTACAATATCTATCACACAGCAGATCTGCTTGTAGGTCCCATGTAAGTATTTTCCATTAGATTTTCTRTTGTTGGAGATTGGTCAAATTATTAAATAAACAAGCACTTCTTTAATCTCTGAARTAWWATTTCTCTGAGGAGACAGTGTGRGGCAGCCCAGGATTATGACTTTTCCCTYTTTTTATGGTTTGTAATATTTCATACTTATCACTCATTTGGTTAAGCCATTATGTATGGTTTGTATTTTGAAACACAGAGGAGAAAATCCAAACTGTGTTGTTGATTTATATTTGATAATACCAGTGACAATTGGGCATGGAGTTGAAGGGGAAGTGTGCTTTCCTTTTGAAATTCAGACCTCATAAACTTCAGCATATCAGCTTTTTGCAGGGGAAAAAATGCAGAGATTGGGAGATGGAATAGCACTCGTTTGGTCTCCAGGGAGAGCAGGAGGCAATYGTGTGGCTCCTTCCAGTCTGCTGCTCTCTTGCTTTTCTAGAGGCAACTGCTTGCTCTTACAGGCCCTGCCAGTCCCTCACTTCTTTCAGGCTGCAGTGCCCACAACCTAATGCTTTTTCCATTCTCCTGGCTGGGTTTGTCCAGCAGACTTTCCACAAGGTTTGTCTGAGTGCAGAGATCCCTGACACAATTCTGCTGCGTCACTACAGCTTGTGGTAACAAGTGGTTGTTGATCACCTGGAGTTTCTTGGGGAACTTGTGGCAGAGGAGATTGTTGTGCTTTGACCATAAAKGCCCACATTTCAACAATATCCATACTTAATAGTAACTTTTCCAGATAGTTCTTGTGTTTTTCTTTCTCCCCAGAGCAGTAAAGTTTAAGATATGCTTCTACTTATATCAACCATAAAGGAGATTTACCCTAAAATGAATGAAGTGGGCAGATCTATGGATGGAGTTTGGTGCTGAGACTTGGTCCTGGCCACCCAGCTGCAAAAGGGACTGAGGGAAATGTTGAGGTTTACTTTGGTGACTTACATACACTGAATTAAATATGGCAATTCCCTGTCCATCTTACCCCAAATATGTCTCTCATGGCTGGTGGTTCTATAAAGTTAACGCACAGATCTGAAGTTCATAATTACAGGTGACTTTGTTATATGAAAATGGGATTTGAACAGTGCAGGTTTTTGCTTACAGAATAACCTGCAGGGGTTCAGATGATTAAGTCACTGTATGTTTAAGGTGCTGATGTCCCTAACAGGCTCCAACAATAGACACTTCTAATAGGAGTTTTTCTTACAGAAGCTAAACAAGACTAAAACAAAGTTCTWTTCAGTTTTGTTCAACATTATAATGACTTTGAGAAGTTCACCCTTCAGGAGTGCTCTGTGCAGTAACTTAGGCAAAGACAGTGATTTAGGTGGATTAAACAAATCACAAGGTTAAAGTGAAAGTGGTTATTCAGGACTGTGGTTGTCAGAGTATTATTTTTATGGGCTGAAGCGGTTTCATTGAAGCATAATTCACAATATTACTGAATTAGTGGCTGTGTTTCAGCCCTTCACACCCAAGTGCAGAGTGTCTGTGAAGAGTGGTTATTTATAGCTTATCACTAATATTCTTCAGTATTCTTTTATCTTAAGCTGGTACCTTMAAGGGAATGCAAGCAGCTGGAGGTTCATGATAGAGAGACTCTGGGCAAGGATCTCCTGGCTCATTGCACTGAATGAAGCCAATCCCCACTGACATTCCTTCTCATTTTCAGTATTACTGTTTTAAGTGTAAAGCAAGGTGCAGTATTAATGGGATTCAGTCAAGACTGTTTATTTCTGTTTCATCTTAGTGTGAATATTCAGCAAGTTCATATTTGGTCATAGCAAGTCTGAAAATGCTTTGGTAATTACATTAAAAAATGAAACTGAATGTGCAAATCAGCTGAGGTAAGCAAGACTTATTTGCAAATTTTAGATTAGTTGCTTTAGCACTGCCTTTTATATGGGCACAGCTTTGAGTCCCTTTCATTTTTCATCTGCTGCACTATTTCAGCTTTGATGGAAAACTTGAAAAAGGCGACCACAATTGTACCAGTGCTGCAATTAATCATACATCCACTCCTCAGAACCAGCGTCTCTGGTTTGAGGAATGCACCCAGCTCTCCCTCAGGGCTGCTGCAGATGAGCTCTGGTGAAACTGGCTGTGGAAGCTGCATGTGGCACAGCCTCTTTTCTGCTGAGGGCCACCAGAAAGTGAGTGGCACCTGCTTGGTGTGCCCTGGGACAGCAGAGGAGCTCATTGTGAGGGGCACTGCAGTGCTCTGAGCACCTGGGGCAGCTCAGGGTCACTCTCCTTGTGCCAGCTCCATCTTTACAGGAGCAGGAACCTCCTCCATCGCAGCCCTGCTGATGTGACCTGGGCTCCTCATGTGATTTTTAGTGAAAATCCCTCACACCTGCTAACCCTGCTAATTCACAGAAGCWTTCCCTAAGCATTCCAAGCTTGTGGTTCATGCCAGTAGCATGCCTTTTATTTTATTTCAAAAAATACCATGATTCTGTTTCAATAATTGCAAAAAACCTGGTAGTTGCATATCAGTCGGAGTAGTAATAAGGGGCAAGGCAGGAGTATTTCTCTTTTCTAGTCAGCAGGTTTTTAAACTTGAGTTCCTTTGGATTTGTCCCTGATTGGTGTGGCCAAACTGCTGAAATTCCATTAGGTCACWGCTTGTGCAGATGTATTAGAGATGTTTTTTGGTGAGTCTGTGTGCATCTTTTGTCTCTGCATACTTTGGCTGATTTTAGTAGCTACTGTTTGAGAATGTCATTAGCCATCAGATCAGTTTGTTTAGCTGTTGTGGGCTAATCCAAACACACAGGATATAATACACAGCTCCTGACCTTTTCCTCAGGAGGTGGGGAGGGAGGAAGGGCTTTAACCCTCCTGGTGTATTTTGTGAAGCCTCCAGGACAGGCTGAGGGCACTGCAGCTCACTTTGCAGCACAGGAGAAGCAGGGGAAAGCACAAGCAAAGGAAAAAGTCCAGGGTATTGCTGTCTTCCTTAATAAATACTTGGCTGCAGTCTCCCCACCCTTCAACCCTTTAAAAAAGTTGTAAAGCACCAAGTTTGCAAGCTCCAGACWCTGGCAGTGAGGGGGATWTCACAGCCAGCTGACCATGAAGTGCTACCAGCTTCTAMAATCTGCTTGACTGCACTTTGCYTCTTGAAGCCTTCCAGATTGTTGCACAAAAATCTTTGAAGATGAGGTTGCATGATTGCAGATTTCTTCTAAAGGTTATGAAGAATGGAAATGGAGTTAAAACATCATTTCCTCTAGCTGTCCATTKTACTATTGCCACTTTTGATCTATGCTCATGTGATAAAAGCCAATTTATGAATAAATCTCTACCCCAAGAGATATTTTGATAGCATAAATCTRTTGTACTTACTGTTCATAGCAAATTTTAAAGGGAAGGAAAAACCAGAGGAAGAACACAATGAAAATGTTGACCTCATGAATGAAAATTGGACTGTTTGTACTATGAGAGAATGAGATAATTATGGCTATAAAATCCTGCTCAAAGAATGAAAATAAACAACATACACAGTGTGTGGAAATGGGAGTCAGCCATTACAGTGAGACAGATTCACTGAGATCTTTTCTCCATAGTAATTCTTAATAATGTGGGAATTTGATGTTTTAGCTAAGGACTAAAACCATCCTGGAGAATGTTCCTGGAGCTCAGCAGCAGTGCAAGGGATTGGTTTACAAACATTTCACACCAGGAAAACATTTGGAAGCCAGCAATGTGGTTTTTGGCCACTACAATTACGAGCAGCAATAGATGCAATTTTTGTTGCATTAGAGCCATTTGGCAGGTCAGTGGTTCATTAATCTGTTACCAAAGATCTCCCAGCCAGGAAATCTACTTTGCAAAAATTCCGTATTTTAGGCTGAGTCTTCTTTTAATGGGGGAAAAAAGTGATTGAAAAATAGCATGTCAAAACAAAGGGTTCAATCATCAGTTAAATAAAGCACAGTAACACTGCAAAGTCTGACTTTGCTCCTGCATTTTAGAATGAATTCTCCTTTAAGCAACAGCTAAATGGTTTCCTTAGATTGTTCGTGTGTTGCACGAACCAGATCAGATCAGTCTTAAAGTTCATAATTTTCCCCAGAGTGTCTGAAATCCTACTACAAAGAGTCCTTTCGTCTTAAGAGTCTGACACCAAGCAGAAATAAAAGGCTGGAATAACARCACCACTAACTTGGTTTAATTAATTGGATGTTTCTGTACTTAAGCTCGAAGGGTGGAAAGTATTGCTTTAAAGGCTACCTACAAAACTGGTCAATGAGCAGCCACTCAGGGTGCCACTTCAAAGAGAAACACCCAAAAGAGCAACAGAAGGGAAGCTGCTTTTGAATTCCCTCAGTTCCTCCTGGCAGCCCAAAGGGCTTGCAAAAGGAAAACAACCCAGAAATGGTTATTTTCTTTTGTGTTRGTTACATAACCGGTTCCCAGCAAATAAAGCTGGAGGTGGAGCAGCCATACAAAGCCCTACTCTGTAACCTGTGCCTGCCACAGCTGCACTAAAGAGTCTCACCTGGATTTAGGCTTTTTTCCTTCCTGGCTAAGGGAGATYCCTTACACAGTCTGCAGACAGCTTGATAAAATTCAGGAGCCTCTTGGTTGCAGTGGTGGGTGTTTTGTAATTTGAGCCTTCATGGTTACTCTAGATTTGTACCTTATTGCTGAAGCAGTCAAACAAGTGTTGGTTTCTACCATGTTTTATTYTTCAGMTTTCTCTGTATGCAATATTGTAAGRAGTAAAGAAGTATGTAATATGTTATAATAAGTAAAGAAGTAGGGGAAAGTAATGCAGAAGGGAAAGCTGGTTTRTACAAGAGTGCTCAGTCTTCCCTTTGGGGTCAGTTCCAGAAATTGTGTTTTCACGTTACCCATCCTGTGCCAGCTTTAAAGTCTCCCTTTGGAGCCATGCTGTGGCTTCCCAAAGCAGCATTTGGGATGCAGGCTGGTACTTTATTGCTGCAGATGACAGCCCTGGTCAGCAGCCATTGTTCTGGTCTTTGTCCTGGTCATTGTCCCCGTCTTGTCCTGCATCCCCTGACTGTCAGCTGCTGGATCCCTGCCTTGCTTTTTCCCTCCCACAGCTCTTGGGTTTGGGACTTCAGTGTGTGATTTGCTGGTTATAAAATCCCAGGATTACAGGTGAGCTCCTTTACTATCCCCAGGTGTCAGCTGTGACACTGCTGYCAAGATGTCCTGGTGCCCTCATTTCCAAAGGGTGATTAGGAGAGCAGTCTGAGAGCAGCTGTAACTGATGAAAGGATCAAGARAATTTATACATTTGGCTGTTCTAACCATTTTTTACACTTCTTTTATGGACCTGGAAAAGAGGGACTTGCAATAAATACGAAATTCTAAAGTGTCACCTGTGCCCAACTTCTACAAACTTTATTATCATTACCTCTGTAAGAATTAAAAGTCAGTTCATGTWCTCCAGAGCAGCAAATATTGTCAGACAATGTGTAATGGAAATTYCTGAGAGCCAATATTTGACATCTTGAAATGAGAAACATCCTGGATAACTTTTGAAATCACTTGAATTCACTATATATTACAACAAAATATGAAGGTAAATATTAAGGTATTTTCATCAGATGGCTTTAAATTAATCTTTGGATTTCCTTTAAAAAAAGAAATGAAGAATCTCTGAGTAATGGAGAAAAAGATTGCCCCTCATATTGCTCTCACTCTGAAGTATGACATAGAGAAAAATCACTTGGAAGTAGTTCCATTTCCATGTTTAAACTCTTGTTATTCGAGTCCAGAATGCTCTTAAATTATCTGGTTTAGGCCTTGATACTGCAAATTAACTTTGGGATAAACAGAGGCACAGCAACCCCCCTGAAATGAATACATCTTGTGTGGCCTGGGGCTCTGTCTCATGGGGCTGTTTGCTGGGGGTTTGTTTATTTTTTAACTGTTCTAAAATGTTTCCCGAGTAATTATGTGATGTTCCATAAATGGCAGATCAGTAGCAGCAAACTTCAAACCCTCTTACAAAGTAGCTTTTCTTGGCTTTGTTTAGGAAAGTCTCTTTGATTCTGCTTGTATTTAATGTTGGGTAACTGTGGARCACACATCTTCTTGAACCAAATTCAGAGAGTTACCATGAACTGACACCTGCTTGAGTCTTTAATTAAAAGTGGTTTAATCTCGARCAATCTCTGTGTACATAAGCAGAAAGTATCTGTGTTTCATGTGTACTTTGAACTGCCATTCATTTAGAAATCAAAGATTTGTAAATGAAACACAGTGTGCCAGACATGATGATGTTTGACTGGAATCTCTTCTTGTTGGCACAGCCTGGTTTTCCTGGTGCTGCCAGCCCCCAGGAATACATTCTTATTAAAAATTACACAGAGAGGGAAAAATAGAGAAGGAAGGCTGTCTTTAAAAAGTGTGTGTATCAACTACACTTTATATAAAAAATATATTTAAAGCAGGAAAACACACACAGTGGGATCTGTAGTGGAGAACTGCCAGGGGGATCAGACTTTTTTAGCTGAATGTCTTGCAGGTAAATATGTTGGTGGAGCCAGGTTTTGGGGTAACAGTTWYTTTTTTTTTTTTAACAACAGCCTCTAAAAGAGTGGTTGCCCATGGAGCTGCATGCATGTAATGGGTTTATGACTGGTTATCAGTGAAGAATTTAGATTTAAAAGCTTGTCTTCCTGTAGCTGGTATCTTATCCAATATATCTGCTTTTATACAGTCTCTAAGATTAGTGTGGTTGAGTATATTGAAAGTAATAAAAAACAGACGCAGAAAAATTGTTGCATGTTTAAAGAAAAAAAAAATCATAAAATGAAAGAGGAAGTGCATCATTTATTATAACACCATGTAGACTAATGAAAAACATACTGCAGGCTGGAAATTTGTTAAGAGCTGAACTCAAAAAGTTTCCACTCCCAAAAAAAGCCTTGGCGCCTCCAGCTGTAAGCCTGTGGCTGAAGAGGCCCTATGGTAAACTGACATAAAAAATAAGTACTCCATAAACAGTCAGCTCCTGTTTCACAATAGCTGGAAAGATATTTTTTAAAAGTATTACTACTGATGCTGACTGTACTTTATCAAAGTAAAGGGAGGCAGTGCATTTATGACTAGAACRTYAMAYTGGGAGCTGGACACTGGGCACCAAAATGTTCATTGTACATAGGAGAATATGAAAAAGATGAGGTGAYCTGCTGAGAGCAACAGAACAGCAGCTGGTACTGGCAGAGCTGGAATTAGCATTAAATAATTCCTGGCTTCTCATCCTTTGCTCATGAGCCTGGGCTGTACAAGCCCCCTGTTCCTCTCCACGCTGAGCAGGTGCCATGTGTTGTACCCAAGAATGTTCTTTTGTTGTGTGCAAACACCCCCTGAGAGTGTTGGTGGTGTTTGMACCATCAGTGCTCACATGAATGGAATTAATTGGAGAAGAGAAGGTGAAGTTTTGTGTGTGTCCTTTAAAGCTAAACAAATTAAGTTCAGATTAGAAGTCTTTCCTAAAGGTGCATCCTCCCTTCTGAGCCAACAAGGGCTTGGCTTTGGCTTTGCCTTTCCCCTTGTCCCTGATCCTTTGGCTTTGCCTTTCCCCTTCTCCCTGATCCTTTGGCTTTGCGTTTCCCCTTCTCCCTGACCCTTTGGCTTTGCCTTTCCCCTTCTCCCTGATCAACCCTTGTTAATGACACTCATTCCCATGGGCTTCCAAGGCAAGTTGAAGTGGCAGGATGCTCTCCCCAGGAAGGCACTGCAGCCTCCATTCCTTCTGCATATGGCTTGGGAAGCAGTGTGCAGGAGTAATGCCAATTAAACCTTCTGATGTGCCTTCAGTCTGTTTCTCCAGAGGTTTCCCTGCYTGGCAAAGAGCCCTGGAGTGCCTCAGGGATGATGGGGCACTGCCACAGAGTCCAGACTTCACAAACTTAGAAAGATGTAGTAAATTGACTGTAACTTTATGAGACTGTTTAGGTGGCTGGTTTGTGATCTTTGAGAGTTAMTGTCATTTATCTGAGCTATGTCTTCAGTCAGGACTTGGTATTCCAGTACCTTTTTACAGAAGGAAATATCAGGTCTAGAAGCCCCAGTTTTGGTAAATATTTTCASTTTTACTTTGATGAAATAAGCATGCACAGTAATAATCACACTGTACTTACATGAGGTGCAGCCCAGGAGAATGTCAGTCTGAGATGGAGCCACTGGGAGGAGAAAGAGAGAAAAAAAAATGTGAAACAGTTATTTCTAGGTGATTGAAAGAAATGAAAACAAAATTTAATCAGATTTGGTAAATATAGATCACTTTTATTTTTCTGTCTTGCATCCCCCTGTACCATCTCTGTAGCATTTACAATACCCAGTGTTTTCATCCCRTGATTAGAAAATCTGGAACATAATTGTTCATGGTTGTAGTGCCTCACTGGGGGGCTGATGGTTTTAGTTACACTTGTGAGATGAATTGAAGATCTTAAATAAAAGCTGTAGATTGATCTAAAAATAGAACCATAACTTCCTTCTCCTCATTAAAAATGTCATGCTTGTGGGTTAAAACTGACATGTAACAGTCTTGATAGGAAATATTTGTCCTGTAAAATGAAACCATGATAAATGTCACTTTGGTTTGTTGCTGTACAAAGTGGTGGGCTGGGCACACAGTGTCTTGTTAATTCACTTTGCTGAGTGTGTGTTTGCTCCTTTGCATGCTATGGGGGAAAATATAGAGAGAATTTTATTTTATTGCATTATAAGAAGTGTAATAAATCTGTCCACTCAAAATTTGTTACCRCTATTTCAGTATACAGATGCAACTTATCTAAAGGAAAAGAAGTAAACCACTCATTTCCATATGTATTGCAGTAGGAAAAAAATATAAGMAGGCATACATAAGGAATTTAAGAGGTTTGAGCTGAGATTAATGATTGAACAGTAATATTTGTAGAGAAAGGCAAACTTTAATAAGAGTAGGTGAGTTTTCCCCTAAAAAGAAAGATTAACCTGTTCAAGGGTACTTAATTATGACTGAATTTTGAGGTAAGCAGAATACCTGATCTGGGAAAAAATGTTTTAAGATAGCTGTGTGTGCCACTTCATTCTTTTTGGTATTAAGGTTTTATTGAGAGATGCAGCACTGCTCTGTGAAAGATCTGATCTCATTCTGATGCACTTTTTGTCTACTATCAGCACCAGTTATGGTTGTTACTAGCACATTTTCCAGCCAGGGCTCCCCTGCTCTCCTTGGCCTCTCYCTGCCCTCTCTTTGACATCTTGTGGTTGGCATTTAAGGGCCCAAGAAAAACAAGCAGTGTTTTGCTTGCAATTTTAGTTTCATAGCTTGATGGAGAATAGTAAATAGAAGGGCAAACTGTTACTATTTTATGTAGCCTGGATCTTAAGAGAAAGGGATTTCCATGGGAAACATGTCTTTGTGATGTGCCACACAGGTGGAAAGGCCCAACACCAGCTCTGGTGGCTGTAGAACCCTGCAGTAGGGGCTGGCTCATCACAGTCTCTGGCTGGCCTCACTCCCCAGGAACAAAAATGAATCTGCCTCAAATCCATGCAAAGAAGGAGCAGCTGTTCTGTTCATGCTTCCATGCAAATTTAAGTCACATTCAGGGACRTGTAGTGGGACAGCTGCCCCATGCTTTAGAGCAGAAACTGATTGTGRAGAGCTTCTCCTGGTGCCTCTCACTGCTGAAGTCCCACCTGGACACAGCTGGGACACATCTGGAGCTCTGGGAGCTCCAGCTGTGTAAGGACAGGCTGCAGGAGAGGGCTCCCCCTGAGTAATGCAGAGCTTTAGTTGRGTCCTGTGGCCTCATCTCCCCGTGGGCCATGGGTATCACTGGAATTAGACATGTGAATTGTTGAATTCAGCTGGCAAAGTYGCACAAGTTTCTTTATCTGCCCAGCACTGGGTTGGAGAAAGGTTCTGTGGTCACCCAGAGGTCTCCAAAGAGCACCTTTGCTACTGCTGACCTGCTGCAGCTTCCCAGTGTGACTCACTGCTTYCCTCCTGAGCTCCTCAGGAGCCCCTCCTGCATTGATTTTCTTGCTTTCTGATCCTTGCTGTTGAAGTACAACTTCTTTTATGTAGTAGTGTTTCAGGATTGATTAAATCACAACATGAATCATATTGGAAGTGCTGAGCTATAGACACAGCTCTTCACATCTGTAAGGCTGTGGAGATGAGTAACAAGTTCTGTACYCACAGCCTTAAAATGGGTTTGCAGTTTTGCTGGGAGCTGAACTCGCTGGTTTTTGTTTTAATGTAGGCAACTTGAGTGGAATAAARTGCTGGTTAATCAGTCTGAAATGAAATTGTGGCATTTGCAGCATGAGCACAGTTATTTCTAGATAGCTTAAAGAATGGACTATGATTTCAAAGGTCATGTGTAATTACACTTTTATTCATGAGGCCTGKGTTTTATATTATAACAAATACAATTCGTGTGTTGTATTAATCATACAAAATTCTGAACCAGAAGATCAAATTTTGCAGTGCCTTAATTAAGAAAAATGAAAGTGATAAGGCAGCTCTGTAGCTAATGAAGGAGTTAATTCCAACGTGTGTTTTAGCCCATTAAGTGCTCCAAAGCAAGAAGTGCTGCTCTGCCGGCACAACCCAAAGGAAGGCAGTTGAGTACCACTCCCTTCCCCAGGCAGCAGTGCTGGGAACACCAGAGAGCTCTGGCTGCAGTTCTGCACAAGAAAAGTGCAAGAAGGGATAAATCACTGGTGCAGTTTCATTTAGCAAGGAAAACCTTTTGTGTTCTGCATGTGGACGTGAATTTTTGTCTATGCAAACGTTTTTATCCTTTCACGTTGGACTAAGTTTTACAAAAGCTACAAAGCCAAGAGCTCAGGTGTTTTTTTTTCTGTGTGTCAGGACTCTGCAGAGCCTGGGATCTGCCATCCAGGACATGATTCTTCACACTCTGCTTTGCATTTTTGGTTTTTTTTAAGAAGTCTGAAGCGTTTTCCTTGTGTGGTTTCACAACCCCATCTTTCTTTTTTTTTTCAAACAGCAGGAGTCCTATCACTAGATCAAATTTGGAATTCACTGCTTCCAACAATTGTCTGGTGGTTCCACATGTTTACACAGCATGACACTGGCATCCAGATAGTGTCATGGAAGTCCCCAATCAGTATTCCTCTTTCATGCTTCCTCCCTGCTCAAAAAAAAAAAAAAAAAAAAAGTGGGGAAGAAAAAAGGGAAAAGGTACAGGCACTTTTCCCCCTGGTATTCAGGGGAGCAGTGAATGCTCCCTCAGTTTCAGCCACCACAAAATTTTAGAAAAGACCTTTTCCATCTGCTCTAACTGAAAATGCCAACTCTCAGGTATTTTTTCAGTACTTGTTGTATCAATAAAATAGATCTGAAAATCACAGAATCCCAGAACTGCCTGGGTTTTAGGGGACCTTAAAGACCATCTATGGTGGACACACCATTCCAGGCTGCTCAGAGCTCCACCACACCTGGCCTTACTTCCAGGGATGAATGCTACAAAMCAGGAGACTGGAAAATGAACATTTCCAGACCCAATGCTGTCTTCCTTCCTGAGGCTCCCTGCTGAATGAAAGCTTTTATCTGTGCAGTGCTGTGCCCCTAACTTGCAGCACCCACCCCACTGCCTCCATGAAGCTCCAGCTGCTTCTCCCTGCCCCTGATGTGTCCCTGTGCTGATGGGAGCATTKGTGTGGCCTCGTGGTGACTCAAATCACCCAGAGGATCCTCCTGAAAACCAGAATACTGATGGGCCAGGCTCAGGCACTTGTGTAGCATGGGACCATCTGTAATTTACTCACCCCTGTGTTTTGCCAAGTGTTTGATCCCCGTTCCCTGTTATTGGATGTAAATAAATCAGTAGCAATTACTTGGCAACAACCTYCCATGGCCATTTGCTCTGAAGAAACTTAGTCCTGGTAGCATTAACTGAAGGAAGGGGGGGTTTGGCTGGGACACCAGAACCTTTCTTTTTTTTTTTTAATGCTCTCATGGGATCTTTCACTTCCACACAAGCAAACTGCCTGAACTGGCCAAGTGGTCTTGATTTAATGTTGCTTTATGAACATGACTTGTCGCAGCTGCAGGATGTCATAACCTCTATTTCCTTAGCTTAGATTTGAAATCTGGAGCCATATGATTCAGATGAACCACAACTGCCCTTTGCTTAATTTAACTTGATGTATTTKTTTTGAAAATACCGTTGTTTGCTCCAAGTTTTAGCTGCTAAATGAATTAAGCTGATCTGCCCTGGTAAATGGGGAATAGTGACCAGCTTGATTTAAAAAACTCCCTAAAAGCTGCAAAGAAAGCTCCAGTGATCTTTAGTTTATCAGTGCCAATGAAAATATTTCATTAGTGTAAATTTAAAAWATCAAAACTTGTTTTAAATACAAAAATTAGAGATTGTCTCTGAGTGTAGCTCTGATACAAAAAGGAATTCTTACAAATTCTTACAAAAATGATGATAAATTGTGCAGTGTATCAGGGAAGAACAGTGAGCTCACCAAAAACTGCTGCTGCAGACAGGATTCAGAGTACAAGATGATGAGCAGAACTGGGTTGGCTTTGCATTCAGAATTTGATTTTAYGGGGCTCCTGTTCTTGTGCAGCTCAGAAACAGGCTTTTGCATCTGAAGCAAAGCCAACTGGATTTGTAAAGATACTTATCTTATTCTCTGGTCCCATTCAAATCACCAGAAAATATTAAGGCTGACAAGCCTAACTTGATATGCTTCTCCATTAATATTTCTGTGTTAGATTGTGGTACACACAGCTTTCCTCGAGTGCCAGGTTTGAAGTCACTCAGCTGCTTTGCCAGTGGCAGATGCTGCCCTCACTGCTGTACGCCTGCTCTCCACAACAGTAAATATTCATCTCACAGTTTAATGTCTTTCTTTGTAACTTGTTGCATTAGAGGAATCTTCATTTAGTCCATTTTAATATGAGACTATACTTTTCAGTTCTAGTTTCTCAAGTACAAGATGTGTCAGCCCCCCCAAATTCCTTGTTGCTCTTGGCATTTTGTCCTCTGTTGAAATTTATGTGCTTGTTGGTTGAACAGGAGTTTTTGTTGTTTTGTAACTTATTTTTTTAAGAGTAACTCATCTAGAGTAAACAGTCAGAATAAAAGCTGTGCCATGTCCTTTCTAGAGATACTTGATCATGTGCTTAGATGTGTAATGTTAAAAAAAAAAAAAAAAAACAGTCTTTGCCCTGGCTGTAGTCTGTTAAATACAACCCCCCCCCAAAACCTTCCCCAGCATTTGCAAACCCACCCTTTTATTGAAGAGACTGAGACACAGCAGAAGTGACAAATCACAAAGGGTCTGTCTGTGCACTCAGTCACTGAGGGTCAGTCTCAATTGCCAATATGTCCTGTGAGATTTTTCTTATTGCTTGTTATGTAAATGAGGATTCTCATTTACAGGCTGTAATTGGTAGAATTTTTTTATTATTATTATTAAGTTTATAGATGTCATAATCTAATTACATTCTTAACTTCCACTTTCTACAACTGCTTGTTTGTAGTGGTATTTTGTAAATTTTCTTATTTAATTATTCATAGATGCTCAGAGAGACTAAAACAGAAAGTCTGAGAGCTGGGATGCTCTCCCAAATRTAGTCTGGAGCCAGTCAGTGAACTGTTTGTGCAATCTGAAACAGAAGTAACCCCAGCAGCACCTGCTGGAACAGCATCTGCAGGATGCTAAGTTTGGCAAACAAATATTWGTTAAGGTGCAGGTGGATGAGTGTGAGGGCACCTGCAGAGTTGCCTCTAATTGTCAGGTGTGTCTCATGTGGAGGAAATTGTATTCAAATACTGAAAATTACCTCACAATTAACATGCAATTTTGCTTGATGGATTTTGGGCAATGCTACTCACTGCCAAACTGCATGGGCTGAGTGAGGTTTCTTTCCCTCCTCCTCCTGTTTCCTCTCCCTCCCAAAATATTGCAATGAACTGGTTCTGGGTTTRGTGTAAGGCAGTGGAGCCATTCTGGGTTTAAAAGCTGGTGTTGGTGTCTGGAGGCAGTGCTATGGCCCAAGGACTTGGCTGCATTCCTTAGCAGTGGTTCCATGACCAGCTGCAGCAGTTTCTTGCACTTCACCACCCTTTTTTTTTTTTTCCCCACATGGTCACTGAAAATTATGATTTAACCCATCCCATATTAGGCTGTGCTATGTGCCAGCCTTGCAGGCTGACCTGATTTACATTCACACACACACAGAGCTGACATTTCACACAGATCTCTGGCAGAGCTGATGGCTGAAGAACCTTTCTGTAACCAGGTGTGGCCAGGCAGCTCCCAGGAGGGSACATTTGGCCCCTGGCTCATTTGTTGAGTTGAATGTGGGCACTTTCCTGCCAGCAGCCACAGGAATGTGCCCACCTCCAGAGTCTGGGATGCCTGCCCTGCCTCCTGTGCTGGTACCTGCCTGATGGCACCTGGTCATCTCTCAGTTCAACCTGCTGCTGGGACACAGAGCTGCCTTTGTGTCTGTTCTCAGTAACAGAGGTCATTGGAAGGTTTGCACCTTCTACCAGAGGTGAGGGAGTGCAGAAGGGAGTTCCAGGAGAGATGAAGGATTGCAGAAGGGAGTTCCAGGAGAGGTGAGGGACTGCAGAAGGGAGTTCCAGGAGAGGTGAAGGATTGCAGAAAGGAGTTCCAGGAGAAGTAAGGGATTGCAGAAGGGAGTTCCAGGAGAGGTGAAGGGAATTAAAGGAAGGGAATTCCAGGAGAGGCTGGTGAGTGCTGTAGTGCCCAAAGAAGCTGGAGGTGGGCCGAACATGTTGTTGAGACAGAAGAGAAGAATGGGATTTTGCAACAAGGAGGAAGTGGTGTGCTTGACTGGCCACATCACAGTTCTCAGTGGCCCACCCATTTGTTTTGATATAAATACCTACTCTCGAGCTGTGTCGAGGCATGAAGACAACACAGCCCTCACACTTGTGATCTTCAGGGTTTGTTGCTGCTCTTTGAAGAGTGAGTTKGATGTTTCAGTGTTTTGTTTGGAGACTCAAGCATTCAGATTTGTAATTCTGCCCTTCTAGCCACTTCCCTGATTTACCTTGCAGAGTAAACATTCTTTTGTCCCATTTCCCAGACATCCTTTTCCTTTTCTTTGCTGTTGGCTTAATTTTGAGATATGATACTCAAGTCAGAGGTGCCTCCTTGGGAGCACAAAAAAAAAACCAACCCAACAGCTAATGGTTTGAGTGAGCTAACTATTTTCTCTGTTTAGAAGCAGCAGCTTACTTCCCAGTATTCTGCAAGTCCTCARACACAGATCCTGCCAAAGGCACTGACTGAAACAGCAGCAGTGCTCAGGAGAACATGCTCAGGTTTTCTGGCAGCTCTTACAAGCCTCTTAGAATAAACAGGCACATTGCTTGCAGCAAGTGCCCCACAGTTTGGAAAGCACTGCTGAAGGCAAAATTTGTGCAGAATTCCTTCTTATGGTTATAGTTCTCCATTTTAATTTCTTCTACACTGGGTCCAGTTTCCTCAGGGTTTGCTATCTAGGATCTTAATATCAAATCTGGAATGAATACAGCTGTATTTAGAGACTAAGACATTTGCAGGGTTCATGGCAATAATTCACTGTGTGGCACAGTGGGGAGCTCAGTGTGTTTGAAACRTTCTCCCCCTGTGCATGTACAGATTTTTATAGTTGAATGGAGAATTTATAACATGCTGGGTCTCATATTCCAGGTCTGTTTGTTTCTAAATCTATACACACAACTCGGACTAGGTCATAAATTTCTGCAGATGAAATGAAGGCTGATTAGAATTTTAATATTAAGGAAGGAAATGGCCTTGGGTAGTGCACTACAGAGCAGAACAGGCCTTCTGTTAATACACAAGAGTATTACTGTTTTCTTGAACTTTGCCTTCCAATCCAATTACGACTTGTGCCTAGAAATCATAACTCTGGTGCCTTCCAGTTGATAATGCTGAATGTTATCCTTGTCCAAGCTTATATAATTTCCAGTAGTAAAAACAATCTTGATTATAAAACTGCTAGATAATACACTCCTAAAATTGACTTATGGGCAATAGTAGTACATGGTCTTTGTTGATAAACAAAGCAGCCATGATGGTATATCAAAATGACCCAGTTCTGTCTCATTTTAAATTAAATYAAATCAAAAGCCTTTTCTTGGAATGTGCAATTCCTGTGATGACATATTGTGTAACTCACACTTTGTGGTAAGAACGAAGACAAAGCTTTCAGTGTAAATTGTATTTTTTTTTTCTTTCCAGTCAAGTAAAATAACTGGAATCTCTGGGTTGGCTTTCATTTCAAGCACTTCTGCGATAGCATCATGCTCACAGTATGAAATGAGCTCACCCAAGGTTCCAGCCAGTTCCCTTATCAGTTAATCCATCGTAGCTCAGAACATCTCCTCCCGTGTCCTCCTCCCCTGCCCTCCCTGCTAACTGGATTGGACAAGGTGCTGCACAATTCCCTGGACGTGCATTTACCATCCCTTGGCTGCACACATCTTTGCTGCACWTTTACAGCAGAAAACATTATTGCTGAAGGGTGGAATCACATTCTGGTATTATTTAATGAAAATTGATTCTGATTCCTCGCTACTTCAGAGTTTGTTATTAGCACAGTACAACTGATCATTTTCTTACAAAGGGATGACAGTTGTGTCCTTGTTTAGATGCTGCCTGGGTATTTATAGGATATCAATATATGYAGCCAAATGTGGTGGCTGAATTTGGCTGCTTCTCTTGCTGGTTTCTGTGGTTTTGTTTCACTGTCCAGGAAAAGTGGCAACATTCTCAACTCCTGCATCCATCACCAGGTTTGGTGAGATGTCCACTCTTGGCAGAAAAAGATCAATACAGATTTGTTTATCTGGGCCTTTAAATTGTAAAGCAGACTTTTTTTCATCATTTATTATCTTTCTCTAAGAAGTTTTGTTTMTCATTCTCACACCATTAAAACGTCACATTAGTGGCACAGTCTGAAACATATTCATCCCACTCTAAAATCTCAAGGGCTTGTGCACAGGCTGTTATGCAAGTAGGTTTATTTTAGATTTCTTCCCTTTTTTCTTTAATCACTTGTGTAATGTGTTTGAAATGTATGTCTGATGTTGCTTCCTTTTTGTGTTCCATTGGGGRCATTTGATTTTGCAGCTAAAAGGATTGAATRCTAAATKTTCTTTTTGCATGGGTACATAAGAGGGTGTTTTCTTCTTTCAGTCAGAGAAAKGCATTCCTAGGATTTAAGGCCTGATAAAGTAACAAAAAATATAGCAAATCCAAAAATATAAATGTATTTTTATAATTAGGGGGTTTTATACTTTAAATCAGGGCAGAAAGAACAAACTGTATGAGAGATACCATTCCTAATGAAGAAATTTAAATTATTACATTGTGTCATCCCCATTGTAAGAACAGTATGGATGAACTCTGACTTCTTTAGTGATTTTTCCCCCCCTATACTAGCCCACAAGTCCTTCAGTAAGCAGAAATATCCAGGTTTGTGATGACTTGGTGCGATGAATCTGATGCTGAGTAAGACAGCAGTATTCAGAGATTTTTGCTTCCTCCTCGTTTTTTTAAGTAGAAAAATGCTGAAGTTTCCTTTCTTTTCTGAACTTCCAGAGTGGAACCCAATTTGCTAATACTGTTCCCAGGGTTAAGTTCCCTTCACAGATCTCCTCGGTGGAGCTTATGAATTCTTTTGTGTGATTTCTTGCAGTTTTTGGGCACAGCACATTAAGTTTAGTGTTGGTATCTGCATTAGACTTGGCATTTCAGTAACATTCCAGTTTGAAGGTTCTGTTGTGATTCAGTGCTGAAGGTGCAGTGAGTCTCATTTCCTTCTGCTGCCATATGTTATCTTTGATCAGGAAACCATTGGAACTGAGATGCCTTCAGATATAACATGAGCAAATATAGAAGTCCAGACTTTACCAGACAGTTTTGCTGCAAGGGAAGATCCAGCTGTGGTTTTGCCTACAAACACTTTTTGTTTGTTGAGTTACAGTTTTTAATTGCTCACAACTGTGAGGGATTTCATGTCAGCCACGTGAGYTCTGTGAGCACTCAAAATTATCATTACAAGTTTTCCATTTTTAGTCCTTTGCCCTCCTCAATTCACTTCCCTCAAGATCTGAGGAGAAGGGAAATGTGACTGAAGATCTCTTTCTTCAGTAGACCAAAATGCAAAGGCTAAGCCAGTGGTCCAGCTGGCACCTTACACTAGAAGCTCCCCAAATGATCCAGGCATCATCCAAATTTCTGGTATCAAACCAGGCAGCTGGTGACACCCAGTGCTCCAAAACCAGCCTTTTTGTTTTGCTGCTTGTAGTGACAGACATGGGCAAGCAAAGTGCTCCATCCTGTGCCAGGAGCCACGTTCTGCCACTAACCCTGGAGATCTGCCCACCCAGAGGTGGTACCTGCCCTGCTCAGGGTGCTCCTGAAATAACCAAGAATCAAGTGGACACACGTGTGTGTGACTCAGTGTCCCCACCAGCACTGARTGAAACCTGCAGCTTTGTCAGAGGTGTTTCCACCTCAGAGTTTGCAGAAGGACTGGTGGCAGTGCAGCCAACACCCTCACCCATCATCCTCCCTGAAGGATGGTGCTACATCCAATGCCTGCTCAGGCAAAGGCATCTTAATCTTATTGTAATAGGTTCTAATTACTCCTGCAAGATCCCTGCCTGGGAGTCACCACAAGCCAGATACTCTGTGAATGATTATCCCRAGAAGTTAATTACTGTGGAGCCGCTCCAGCTCTTCAAAATGCATTGCCTGTACCAACACCATAAATCCATTTTCCTCTCCACTTGCTGTGGGAGCCCTTTGTACCCTGGTTTCTGTGGTAATGAAGGCCCAGCAGTGCTGCTGTGGCTTTTTGCTCCKGCTGCTGGTTGTCACCCACAGCTGAGCACGTGCCATGGGGACAGGGCTACAAAAGACAACCAAGCAGGTCAGGTATTATATGGCCTAGTTCTTCCAATTCTGATTATCACTCTGGAGAAGGAGCCACAAAAATGCTAGGGAATTGTCTGCCTTTGTAGTGGATTTTGTGGCTTCCTATTTGCAACATTTGTTGCGAATAAATTTTTTGCGCTTTGGCCAAAGCAAGGCTGTTTTTATTACTTCRCTTCCAAATGTGCTGAAAGCTTATGCTGCTGTGTTATTTATTGTACAGCACTTAAATAACTTTATATACTGAACATATGCTAAAGCAGAATTCACAAATGGCATCTTTCAGAGAACCTGCAGTTGGTGTCCTACTGCAACCACGAAACTTTGCAAGGAAGACAGAGGATTTCAGAGTTTTGGGACAGAATTGGGAAAATTCTAACTATTTGAAATTGTGACAGTACCAGGAACATTAAGCCTAATTTGAATCCAAATATTTCATATTTGAAATCCAAATACAAACCTTAATCTAAGAAGCTAAAAGGAAAGTAAAAGATATGAGGCTTTTACTAGGGATGAAGGATTTCAGAAGCCTTCAGAGGTCTGTGTGCTCTGTTATRTGGGTTATGTTTCTGACACCTCCCAATGTGGATTTAAAGTAGTTTTTTATTTAAAAAGGAAAGATATACAGGCAGTTTGGCATTAGGTCTACTCTTTGAATAGATAAAAATGCCTTAAAAACTCTTGACAGCTGCTTGTAAGAGGAGCTGTATTAGATCTTTTTCTGCTTTTATTTCTAGTATATTTATTGGCTGAACAGCTCAGGAGGTGTTTCAGGCTGATTATCCATTTGCAAGCAACAACTGTGCCTCAAGCCTTTTGATCATGTGCCAGCTTTGAACTGAAAACAAACCTTGATRTGACTGCACTTTTCACTTCTTTAGACTTTGTCTTTTGTAGTTAGTCAGAAATTTTGCACAGATTTTAATGTGTGTGCTCCTGCTGTCAGATGTGTGTTCCTTTTCCCTAAATGACACAGACATCCTAAAGCAGCTCTGCTCACTTAAGTGGTAAAGGAAGAGTGTTTTGCCATATCAGCTCTTACAGCATGTCTGTCTTTTCCTGTTAAAGCACTCCTAAAACATTGCCCATTATCACTGSTGTCCTGACAGCAATAATCTCTTAAGAGGTCTAATCTCAGACCAAAAAAAAACCCAAAAAATTAATCCTAAAATCCTGTGAGCTCAGTCTGACTTTTGTTCTGTGGTGACCAAAGGGTCAAAGAAACCCTGTAAAATAAATTTGTTCTCTTTCTAAATAGATAACTAGCCAAGTGCATTTCAAGTATTTGTTCAACTGATCAAATATTGCTTTAGGTTTAGGAAACAAATTAACCAAATGTTTGAAGAATTAGACATTTTGTACCTGAACACTTCTCTGTATCATTACTTCTGCACTGATGACCCTGAGTCACTGATGACTGTGGTCAAAATAAAAAACCCTTTCCATGAAAATAAGTCAGAAAAATGTTTACATTTTTTTTTCTTTTTTTGGTTCTTCATGAAACAACTGAACTGTGGAAGTTCAGAGTCTTTCCATTTTACCCTTTTACTTAAAATCACACCAATGTGTCAAATTTAAGTCCTTCTTTTGTAGAKACAATGGTTGGCTGAAGTGTAAATATATATATTTGCCAGAAACATAACTTGATAGTTGAACATTGGTTTGAATTTGGGATAAACATGTTTCTATGTATGTGGGTTCAGAAAGCAGAACAGTCTGTCCTGCCACTAAATAAACACAGTTCCCAGGTGGAAATTCTCAGTTTAGATGTCTGATTAACTTCTGACTCAATGGCTGTGCTTTAAGGTCCTGGCAGTGTTGGAATCACTGGTATTAGATGCCATTAGATACCATTCCCCTTTCTGCTCTAGAACTCCTTTTTCACACTGTTAGGATAACATTTTCTGCTAMTTAGCTAATAACAGGAGTGGACTCAGACACACACAGGCATGCCAAAGACATTTGTGAATGTTACCTATGGCAAAGAGTTTTAATTAGACCAAATTAAAAGTTTTGGCAGCAAGATTTCAAAAATCTCAGTTGATTTTTAAAATTGCTGTGTTCTGTTCTGCTGGAAGTGTCTCCAGTCTCAGTGTGTGCCTGGTGTGAGCTCACACTTGGGTGATTATTGGATGTTCTGTTTACAGAAAGGTTTTTTAAAGGTTGCTAGAGCTTCATCCCTAGCAGGCCACTTGCTYTGAGTCACTGCTGAAGTGAATGTTGTGATGCAAGTCCTAAAGGAAATGCAAAGGGAAGGACAGAGGATGGCAACACTTTGCTGTTCTTCCCCTGCCCTGACCACATCGTGCAATGTGTTTTTATTTGTGCAGTGTATGATGATAACCTGCTTTCTTCATTATATTAGGCATCTTAATGAAGTTATGGGTATGAGTTATTATTAGATGGCAGCATTTATTTGTTTAATTAGCTACATGATGCAAGCAAAATTTCATTTTGAACTCAGTCATCATCTGTTAAACTGCTGGAGCAGTTCAATAATTGACTGCTACCATTACCCACTCCAGAATGAGCAAGCAAACCCAGGAATTTTTGCCACAGAAGACTTGTTTCTGATGTGTTCATTGAGCACAGGTGGGTAGGCAGTGAGTGAAGGGGATTTTCCCCTCTCACCTGACCATGCAGGAAGCAAACCAGCATCTTCTCACTGGAGCTGTACCTTGAAAAGGCTGCAACACCTTGACAGCTGCAGTGGAAGCTGCCTGTTTGTTCCCTGGCTGTGCCTCAGGGTTTCTGATGGRCAGGGAATCAGTTTGTGCAGGACAGTGGAACACTGCAGATCAGCAGTCACAGCTCCAGCAGCCAGAGGAGATTGAACCAGCAGCTCACCTGAGAGGAGGATGAGCAAAGGGGAACTTCTCTTCCATACAAACCCTCTTGGCATGGTGGAAATGTGAGTCCTGTACACTGTAAGACATTYATTAATTGCTATACTGGTTGTGTGTTGCTGTTTTTTAAATTGACTTRCTTGSGTCTGTAAGAAATCAAAATTATMATTTTTTTWAAWMAACAAAAACCACTTGAGTTCAGGCCCTTGGAAGCAAAAATTATCCTTTCTGCCTTTACTAGAGCTCCACTGTCATTTGATGCTACTGAAGAGCAAAAAATACCAAATGATCTGTGGTAATTTGAGAGTTGACAAGCTGCAGTTCATCACCCCAATATGTAACAGGTATGATGCACATAGCAGYATCACGTATTTTACACTTAGGTTTATTTTAAGGAATTGTGTCTTCAGCCAGAGGGTGCAAAAAAAGAAAAAAAAGCTGCACATCCACTTGCTTCCACCTTTCTATCACCTCCTCCTTTTGCTGGCAGAAATGTTCACAGTGAATCAAATTAACAAACTGATTTGGTATTAAAGTAACCTTTGTGAGGGGACAGGGAGGTTCATTTTCACCCAAATGGCTTTACAAAACTGTGCAGACACCTCAGGAGGAGGTGGGAGAAGATGGACAGTGTGCCTTTTGGCAGTGCTGCTGACTTCTGCAGGTTCAAACTGTTGCTAAAACTATTCCCTGAGCTTTTTATTCATAAGTGTAAAGCTTTCCTTGGAGCCTAAACAGAAGCATTTGGTTGTGTAATCTCTCACTGTAAGCAGAATATGCTTCATCTCATTTATAAGCACATTGTTTGTTCCACTGCAGTCACTGTGTGGCTGCATTTCTTCCATTAAGTTAATAATCTCTATTCCAAATAATGTGGGTATTCCAGTGCAAGGCAGGCAAGGAAGAAATCAGAGCTCTGTGTAATGACATTAAGCTTTTAGGTTACAGACAGAGTAAAGGACTCCCAGCTGCTTAACATATGCCCTCTGCCTGAACTCACTTTATCACTTGGTATCTGACTGCTCTCAACATATAAAAAGTTGCAGTGATTGATAGTTGGTCATACAGTATTTGTCAGGGTGAACTGAATCATTATGTGYACAGATTCAGGAATATGGAAAAATAAAGCTGAAAGAAGAACAACAAAAACTCTGACATCTTTCCCACTCATTAAGCTTTCCAAAGGCAATTGTTTTTGTTTGCAGGAGTTAGTGGTTGCTGGTTTTTCTAACCAGCAATTGCTGAGTGATTTAGAGTGCAACTCTGCTCTTTTGTTTGGATTTCATTTGTGAAACCATTTAGAGTTATAAAACTGTCAGCTTAAGAACATTCTATATATTTTGCCAGTGAGGGCCTCCTGTATGCAGAGTTTATGCAKTTCTCTCCATTTTGTGTGCTGTTTGAATACTCAGTATATATCACTGTTTCTTTTTCTGCCTTTTAGAATAATTCCCACTGCCTTCTTCAGAGCAGCAGAAAYCCTTGCAGTAATTATGAAATTGCAWCTCAGATCAGTCAGCAGAGGTTGCAAACCACAACATCTCACCCTTGGCCAAACCTAGCCCAGCAATGCAGTCACAGAATGTTCTGCTGATGCTTAAAAACACTTGAAATTTAGAAACCCTGACTGCAACTACATTTTAATCATGTACCTCAACATTAGAAAGCATAGACCAGAACTGTTAATTTTGTTAATTAGTTGTTAARCCACAGTATGGTACCTTTCTAAACTCTCAGATGCCCTAAAATAACTACAAGCTAGGATTTGAAAAATGTTATGCAGAGTTTTATTACTTCCTACTCAGAGCTTTGCTCACCGTTTTCTTTCCTGCAGAATTCCTCTGGTGCCTGAGCTCAGCTTTACACTGTGTGGAAGCTGCAGGGCCCAGGTCTATCATCATTCTGCACACCCTCAGTCTCTCTTGCCCTTGCTGCTGGCCCTGTTTCATGCATTTCATGGATTTATTTCAGATTTTCTATTCCTGTTGTTCACAAGGTATGGCAGATTTAAGTCATCAGGTACTTAAATTGTATAAATTTGGCTGTGACAACTTTCTGTCACTTGAAAGTCGGAATCTGGCATGAATTTGCACCACTTGTTGTCCCTGGATGCTTGGTGGGGGAGAGAACCCAGTGCTTCAAAACTGCTTTGGAATTTTTGGAGTCAGAAGTGAAGTTTCTAAGGTTCAATGACAGATTTTAGGAAAGCCTTAAATAACTGAAGAGTTCACTCAGGGAATCTGGAGGAATCTGTGCAGGAAGTGCAATGTTTTGTCTCTGCTATCTTAATAGAAAAACAGGTTCTGATTTTCCTGCCTTCCCTGACATTTCCAGAGTTCCCTGTTGTCCTTGACTTCACATTTCAGTGACCATGCTTCCTGCACCCCTGGCAGGAGATCTTATCTCCATTTTCCACCTTTTGACCTTCCAGTACAATTTTAGCTCCYAGTATTGCAAGGGAAAGTATTAATTTTTTAAAGAAAGTTWAAAAAAAAWAAAAGATAAGGAAATTTCTTTGTGAAACTGTTTTGTCTTTGTTCCTGTGGAGTTTGCAATTTTACTTAACATGYTTTAGGAAACATATTGACTTTTACTTCAGTCCTCAACAGAGAATTATCTTATCTGCTTGCTCATTTCACATTCACAATGATGGAATGTCTCTCATTAGRGTAGAATATTTCTATTTTAATTACAGGTGAATGTTTCTGTTTCAAAGTACATTTTACTGTTCACAATTACAAAAAGAAATATGAAGCTTTTCTGTTGCCATTCAGCAATGAATGTGACATCTTGGCTTTTTTCCAGACTAGTTAACTAGTTAATTTTTTTTAAATTTTGTTTTGAAGATCAGGAT
Organism: Alauda arvensis; assembly: GCA_902810485.1. Lineage (NCBI taxonomy): Eukaryota > Metazoa > Chordata > Aves > Passeriformes > Alaudidae > Alauda > Alauda arvensis. The sequence goes on from CADDXX010000783.1 coordinate 83,297, forward strand.
TTCCCWTGAGATGGACCTTCCATTTGCTGTTAATCTCTCTCTTCCTTTGCTCTCCTGTTTTTATGGGGTTTTTTTGCTAGGCATAAACTACTTCACTTCCAGAGCTCTGCAGTTTAATCCCCCTGTTGCCATTATCCCTCTGCACTATGGAAATGTTGACTCTTGCTTCAGTAACAACTCAAACATTTACCTTTGCCCATCTGTGTTCCCCAATGMCCATCCCCAGTCCTGTGCTGCCCTGAAGAAGTTCCTTGTTCTTCCTATCTTAAAACTTCCTTTTGATCCCAGCAAAATTCCATGATAACAGGACAGGTATGTGATAAACTTCATCCTGCTGTTGGTGGGTCCAGGCTTTCTTGTATTTCACAGATTATTCAATCTGTAGTTATCAACTCTGTTTTGTGCTTAAGTTTAAAATTATGTGGGCAGCTGTTTCCTGTTGTATTTACACTTGGTTTATCAAAGATATAAGTTCAGCTGGTAAAGCCTGGCTTTGAAACTACCATGAGTTGTAAATTCTAGTAATTTTTAGTACTTATTTTTAAAATAGTCTTAAACTACTTATTATTAAAATATAAATCATTACAATTTTATTTTAGGGTAACTTGCAAGATGCCTGAATTCCAAAATAAGCAAACACTRCCTTGTTTTGTGCTGCTTTGACAATGATACTTTTCAGTGTGGTCTGCTGGAATACAAACAGRTTTTATGGTGCATTTTTACTAAACAGTCAACAGGTTTTAATTTAGCTTCTTAAATCATAATTGTTTTTCAATTTTCTGCTCTGCCTCACAAACGCATAACGAAGGCACACCTGATGCTATAAAAACCAGATGTCATTTCAGCATTTTCAGCTGTGTGATAAATTTGGAGAGCTTAAAAGTTGGTATCATGGATGTATAGTTACCAGAGAGCTCACAAGAACAGAAAGCATGTAGAGCACTGATAAATAAATGGGATTTTGGAATGGGCTGCACTTTATTTTCAGGGACTTTCAACATTATGGATGGAATTTTCTTAAGGAACTTTCAGGAGACCATTTCAAACCTACAAACAAATTCAAATTCTTTCTCCCTATCAGTCATGTTAAGTACCACTTGCACTTGCTCAGGGGATTTGAAGAGCAGCACGCAGACCTGAAGGAAAGTTACATTGTGTAATTCATGCCAGCTCTTMAAAACATTCCTCCTTTCCCATTCTTCTGGAAAAAGAACTCCTAAAAACAGGATGTTCTGTGGCAACTGAACTGTGCCTGAATTACAGTTCTATAGTACAGCTTTATAGTACTTGTTTATTTAAGCATTTTCAAATTCTGCATGCAGGTGTTCAAAGGTCTGTCAGTGGAAATGATATATATTTAGAAGAAGGATCATTTCACACAAATTAATTCTCAGTCATCTGTCTCTGGTTATCACTAGGCAGGAAGTCAAATACAAAAACCAGTAATGCCCATTGCATTTCTTCCTTGTTTTGTTTAAAGGTTGTTCTCTTTTCACAACCAAACTGAGGGTCCAGTTCTCTCTTTAACCATTTATCCCATGGCAAAGCAAACCAAGAGACAAGACATGTGCTGAGGTTTTTGATACCCCTGTGTTCAGGATGAAGCTGCAGGGCAGTTGAGAGGCTGCTCATGTTCCAAGTGCTGCTCTGGGTGTCTATTTTAGGGTGGCTGAATCATGAAATGATCACATTCTGCCAAAGAAATGAATCCTGCCCACTCTGTTTTCTTGAGTGTCTTCTCCTGGGCCTTGTTCATCACCAGTGGAAAGTTGTGTGTTCCTGCCTCCATGTGCATGTGCAGCTGAGTGTGTATCATGTAGGTATGGATGAAACTCATTCTGGAATATTCAGCTAGGTTTTGAAGAAGATCTTGGTATAACTGACTAAAAATGGTGCTGGTTTTATTAAGAAATTAAGGACAAAGGTTCTGTTAGGTCTGGGAGAACATGGAGGGTTTGAGAGTGGTGTGTATGTCCCAGGACACTGATTCCCTGTAGCTCTCCATCCTGTTCACTCTGCAGCTCAAGACAGTGACTGCTTGTTGGTAAGGAGCTATGAAGTTTTTTATGGGTTGACCTCGTTGTTTTTAACAAAAATGTCTTCCCAAGTCAATTATAAGGATTCCTGTTGGAATTGCAGGGAAAGCCACCTTTCCTATGGGTCAATAAGCATTATTTTCCACTTAATATTTAGTATTCAGCTCCACTAATCTTTCCCATAAATGGCAAAAATGTACCTTCTCCAGCTGTATGTTAATGATGTTCCATTTTTAAGTCAGAATGGGTACATGACAGAGAAGCTGTCACTTTTGAGACTGAGCAAACTAAATACACTCAGCTGAGTGAATCCAGCATTGTGAACATGAACCACTGGCATAAATAATAGGAAAGGAGACACCTTGAAGCTTTACCATATTCAAGAAGTGTCAGATCATGTTCATTTGAAAGGGATGACAACACTCTTYTTCCCCCCAGTGCAGGCATGATTATTGTTTCACCCARCACAGGCTATCCAGCTGTTCARCAGATTCTGGTGTYTGCACCTTTACTGTTGAACTTCAGCATTTTTTGAATGGCCATTCAACTYGTTTTAYATAATCCCWGATATTTTCCTTCATAAAGACTTAAATGGAGGAGGTGAAAACAAAGTGTTTGTCCTTTAAAATACTTTCATCTACTTTTCTGAGACTTTCAAAACCTCATGGACTGTTTTCAAAGAGCTCTTTTTACCAACCAGCATTGCTGTGAGGACAATGGGCATGAACTGTTAGGAACTCTTGATTATGATGAAGATGYGTTCCATTGTTGAGGACAAAGCACTCCTGATGATGTGGGACCTCCAAGACTGGTAGAAATGTGAAAAATGGGTTCCTAATGGTTCTCTTCTGTTGTACCCAGCTCAGCAAAGCCACATGGGATTCTTCCAGATTCTCCAGAGGGAGAGTCTGAAGKACAGGTCATTGTACACAGAATCAGCTTTAATAACACTGATGTGACTGAAAAACCCTGAGAATACTTTATATTCTCTTTGTGATCATGTAATGACCACAGAAAATAAGAAGACAGTTTCTGATAGAGAGAATACTTTTCTTTCTATGCTGTGTGTTTGAAAAGAACATGTTCCATTAACAGTGGTCACTCGTGCCACTTGGCTCCTGAAAAATCCATCACTGTGAACAAAAATAGCCCACTCTTTAAAGATAATATTTATATTTTTGCTGAGGGAGTAATGGGGAGGAATATCACTTGAGCTGAGAATGTCAGTATCAGTGATAAGTGTTGTGTAAGTCCCACCTAAGCTTTCCTTGCCTGAAATGTTAAATAGAGACTTTAATGAGTTCCTCTGCACAAGGATAAATTTAGCCCCAAGAGCAGTGCAGAGCAGACTTGTTGATTGGTGTGGGAATGATTGCTGTGATTCCTGAGCTATGAAGGTGCTGTCATTTCTGCARAGGATCTGTGCAGGGGAGGCTAAGCAGAGAACTGACTCTGCAAAATGAAYTGTGGGTCTGTGGGTATGCCCAGAACTTCATGGAGGGTCCCRTTCTATTATGAATCATAACTTTGCCTTTTTGTTGTTAATGAYTGTTCTTTAATTACACTTTCAGCTATTATTTTGTGATTGTTTTGCGTGAAAAGTTCAGAACTGGATTAATGAATCAGTCTAGAAACTTCTTATTGTTTAAATACTGCCTCAGCTATTTTCATAGCTTTATTAGAACAGTTCATGCTTCAACTTACACCCTTACTTTTGGCCATGGGGGTGTTCTCCGGGTCACTTTTTAAGTGGGTGAGTCATTCATTTCTGCGTGATGTGAAAGTAACAAAATAACCCTTTAAAAGTGTGTGTTTTCCACGAAACGAGCARCGCTGCACCTGCAGATGCACATCTGCACTTGCTGGGCTAAATTCACGCATTCTGTCTGCTGGTACCGATGCTGGAGATGCTGGGAAGTCTCTCCTCTCTACCTCCAGACCTACAGGCTGGGGATGAAGAGGTTCTGAAACATGTCAGTGGGAGTGGAGGCAGGCAGTCCCTCTCCAGCAGTGAGCATGTGTGCTGCTGTCAGCATCTCMCGGTGACCAGCATGAGGGGGACAGGCACTGCTGCTCCCGCTCCACAGGCACCTCTTTATTATCTGTCCCACTGAATTCCTGCCTCTGCTGGAGAGGAGATGGAGCTATCGTTATTTTAGCTTTGCCTCGCGGAAGGCAGGCTTTGATTTCACTGTGTGTCTCACCGAGGTCTACATAAATCATCTGAAGTTGGCCAAAAACTCGGGAGGAATGTCAGGATCTAGAGCTGTTACCTGCGCCTTCCCCATTTKTACTGGGGATAAAGCCTCTTTGCATTAGAGTGACTGCAAACACACACGTGCTGCATATAAACCTGCCTCGGTCGCTCCCCAAACAACGTGCCAGAAATCCCCCTCGGCTGTGTGAACAACTTAATTGCCAAGTTCTTTTCCGACCAAAAACAATCAGCCGAGCGAGCCCCGTGCGCGCAGAGAGCGGCGCATGGAACTCGCTGCAAGTATGTTCTGTATGCGGCTGCTATGGTGATTACAATACATAAATAAAATAGATAAATATGGACCGTATTAGAAAGCCATTACTGGCGCTGTCTCCGGTCACAGAGTGCGGTGTGAGCCCCGTGTTTCCCCGCTCCTGGGGGGGAGCCGCACTTACGCAATGGCCCCGTCCYACCTTGTCAGCTCGCGAATTCGACACAACACGGCTGAACAAAGGGCTTTTTTTGTGTGCAGGGTTTATAGCTGGATGAGGATTAGTGGCCCGACACGGTGCTCAGACGGGACAGGCTTAGCGCTAAAGCCGCCCCGGGGTTAAGGAGGGCGGGATGGAGCCGGGATTGGTGCCGGGGCTCTCGGAACGGAGCATTGCCCCAAAAGCGGGTTCTGCTCACCTTGGGCTGGCGTGTCCGACACGTGTTCCCAGCGCTCCGGGTGCCTCAGGATGTGGATGATCCCAAGCACTTGCCCGCAGTCCTTCCTGCAGCTCCAGAGGTGCCCTCGGCCGCCTCGGACATCCTGGGCTGGATCGGATTCCTGCTTTTCTTCCCCCTCTCACCTTTTAGCATTCTCYGAGCGTAAAATCCATCCCTTCCCTGAAATGCAGAACGATGCACTTGTCCAATGAAGTTTTGTTTTGTTTGTTTTTTTTTCTCCAGGCGGGATTCAGATTCCAAACAAGCCTTTTATTTCCTCCGTGCCGGGGCGGGGGGGAGAGAACGAAGGCAGGAGGGAGGCGAAGGAAAAGCGCTCGCTTCCTTTAAATCCCCACCAGCGTCTTCCCAGCGCTGGAAGCGAAGTAGCTTGTCATGGTGATCTTCGGAGTTTTAACTTCAGAGGGGGAGGGAGAAAGTGGAAAGCAAACTGAATGCTGTAGTGGAGATTTCTCTCTTCCCCCACTGGGCCCCTTGCCGACTGTTTTTATTGATTTCAATCACTGGAGGCTCGCTGGCTCTCAGAAGAAACACTGTGTAATGTGTTCTTTCCTGGCTTTCATTAAAGAAACTCAATGCAGTGCGGTCACGCTGCCGAGCTCGCCTGGCAACCTGCCTACACCCTGTGGTACCTCTTTCATTGGAGGAGATGGAGCTCGTGGTTTGGGGTTGGTTTATTTATTTCTTTTTTTTTTTTTTTTTTTTTTTTTTTT
>CADDXX010000783.1:89006-132099 GCA_902810485.1 Alauda arvensis
CAGCCCCAAAGCCTTTTTAAGCCTCGGAAGAAATTGTCAGCACCGCTAAAAGGRGGCGACTTTGGTGGCAATGACAGCCTCGTGCTCCTTCTATTAAAATTCCTCTGCCTTTCTGGGGAGGGGTTAAAAGGGCTCTGTGTAAGCCACRGGGATGTGGATACAAATGATTTCCGAGGGGGTTCCTATTTTTTTTTTTTCCCAGTTCCATGTTCTCCTGCTTGCTCAACACGGTGTAATTAAGAGTRAGCAAAATCCTTCAACAAATATGTGAGAATTCCTTGCAGTGTGGCTGCAAATGAAGCAAAACTGCATTCCCCGAGCCTGCAGTTGTGGTGGTGGTGTCTCAAGTATTTCTGTGGTGCTCGGGGCTGCGATACTGGTGGGGAAAAATGAGAAATACAATMCGATCCTAATTGATGCCTTAGAACTTAATCTGCCACAGCACATGAGGATGTGCTTTATAGGAGTAGCAGTCTATAAAGTGGAATTCAACAGGCTGCGTTCTTTAAGTTGTATATTCTGTGTGCCTGTAAACGCTTTCATGTAATTTGGCAAATTGTTCAATTTCTCCTTATTCAGCAGTTGCTAATGATAACACTTCACAATTGGCTGTAAATCTGAGACATGCAAAGATCACGCAGTTGTAAATGAAACCAGCTTTCAGGCTCATCAAGGTGCATCTATTCTAAATTACAGCAAGTTTAGGGTGCTACCTGATCACTTGTGTTCCTGAGATACTGTAGCTGTAGACACAASGAGGCTTTTTWWWAAAAAAGSAAAGAAAAACCCAACATTTACATGACCACAAAGAGAATCCTTTCCTGGAGCAGAAAGATAAAAAGGCTGTTCTTACTTAAATCTGGTTTCCTGTAGAACTTGTTTGAGGCTTCTCTGCCTGGGTTGAATCTACAGAAAGCTTTCCTAATCAACTTAATATAAATTATTGCCAGTGTTTTTGTTGTGAAGAGTTGAGATTCTGCAAACACCTAACTTTTATGAAAAAATTTGTATTTTTCTTTGAGCAGCATGCGACTTCTACAAGGTCTTCCTCTGTAAGTGCTGCAGACATAAAGAATACTTCCACATGTTGCTTTTAATTTAAAATTTGCTTTCTGCATGATAATGAAATTTCATATGCCCTCTCTGGTCATACTTCTTCTTTTCATGGGATGCTAAATGATAATTATTTGAATTCAGGATGGCCTTGAACCATTTTATGCAAATTCTCTTGCTGTAGTTGTAGCACAACTCTTTGGCCAGCTTKGGATAGTAAATAATTTGTCAATCTTTCTTTTATGAACCTTGTGTCTAAGGGTCTGCCAGCCTTTCTTCTCTCTGTGGGTTTTGATGTGTGTTTATAGATTCTGCTTTTTGTTTTTGGGCTGGCAGATGGCCAGTTATTTATCTGGGCTCATTGTGTGAGGCAGGAGCAGCACGTTTTGCATGCTGATATCCTTCCTGGGGCATTTGGGGGGCAAAAGGCTGCTCCCAAGCAGGAGCCATTATGAGATGTGTCAGTGGCTCTTGGTCAGTGAACAAAGCCCCTTTGGACATTTCTCTGTGTTAAAAGTTATGAAATAACATGAGCTTCATGAACAAACAGGGCAATACAATTCTCCTACTATGAAATAAGCCATATAATCCATTTCCCTTCCATTCTGAGCTCGCCACAGTTCAAAAATTTGGTGCCCTTTTTATGTTTGTCACTGTTATTTATTCATTTTAATCTCTGCTGTTGCTTGCTTTGCTGTTGTACAGAATTCTGGTGCTGCACTGTGAGAAAAGGATAAAAGTCTATTGGTTTTGGAGGAGCTGGATTCACTGGTTCTAATAAATAGTGAATTTGATGTTGTGGCTTGCTTTGTGGTTCCTTCTATAGGTTTGGCAGCAAAGCCAAARCCCTGACCAGGCAGGAAGTTCAGACCTACAGAGACGAATCCCAAAGGCAGGATTTCATGGMTGAGTGTTCTGTGCACTGTGGCAATTCCTCAGAGCTTCTGACTCTGTCAGCATTAATCCTGTGCTGGCAAGGGACAAGCAGGGATGCAAAGGTGGGAATTTTGAAGGAGTGAGGAGGAGGAACAGAAGTCTTTAGGAGATGTCTTCAGTTCTGCTTAAGTGTGAGGCTATCAAGGACTGGAAACAAATTTTAAAATGCACTTAGTGCTCTATGGAAGCACAACACAATTAGTGTGCTGTAATTAGTGCTGTTCCTCCCATCTTGGTGCTGCTTGCTCAGCTATTGCAGTCCCCTGGCAGTACAAGCTTTTATGCAGATACAGAAACTGCCCTCAAAACTTCACCTGTTTGGTTCTGCCACTCTCATTGCAGCAAAAAAGAAAGGTCAGGTATCTTCAAGAGAACATGTACATTTTTTTGCTGGTTTCTCTTGCAGCTCTAGTTGTATTTCTCTCTTCTATATTGTTTAGCAGGGCTGCTTTATAGTATTAAACACTTCCCTTCTGTGTGAGCTGGCTCCTCAGTTATGACTGCAAGCTCACTTCTGAAGATCCTTTATAAAATGCTTCAAATTTGTGCCACATTTCCAGATGACAAAGAATGATGGAAAACTTCAGCCGGTATCTAAAAGTGCTACAGCTGAAGCCTCCAGCTATTTCSAGTCAGATGTCTTGGGCTATTTTAGAGCTTATGGCTATATTTACACACAGTTCACAAAGCTGGGGACTGGCACTGATGAAAGGCAGTGCACTGGCACCCACAGCACTGAGCCTGCAGATGGATGTGGCATGATACAAACTCTGGGAATTTGCTTGGGAATTTGCCTGAGCAGAGCTGACATGGGCTTTTATGAGCCTAAGTGTGAAAGATTTGGGGCTCTGCCTTTCCCCTCCAAAAAAATGGCATCCAGTGGCAATATCCCTTTTAGCACCTTTTCAGGCCTTCTGGAAAGTTTCCAAGTGGGAGACTCCCACCTCCTTAATCACGAGAAAACACTGGCTCTGCTCTGAATGTCATTCATTCAAGWGTGCTGACCTGGCCTGACCTTGTTTAGGTTGAGATCTAATGAGCCCRCAAGCCAAGGTGGTGTGGTAGCTCTCAGCAGGCTTTGCAAATAAGCAAGTGTTCTGTTTTTCCCTGTGCATGTGGTTTAAATTTATCATGTCAATAAACAAGTGTCTCACATGCTCAAATAGGGACTTTACAATGTTGTAGTTCAGGCTAAATTGCAGCACTACAAATTGTGATGTCACTTTATAAATATAGAAGGAGACAACCTGGAATATTTATGACCTCAAAACAATGAAGTCCTGTTGGTTGGGGTTKTTTTTTTTTTAGTTTAAATAATGACATAACACTAAAACTCTTAATCCAAATGGGTCACAAACATCTGCAGATGAACAGTCACACTAATGGTTTGGGGAAAATGGAATTRAAAACCCAGGCTGTTGATTTAAGGAAAGGAGAGATGCATCAATGGATTAATAAATAATAAATAATAAATACAGCTAGGATTTAAATTCCAGTGGAAGGTTTGGTTTTGTTGTCTTTCCAGTCCCCAGGTTTGGGGGGAAGGATTTTGTTTTAATATAAATTGTGATAAACTTTGCTTCACTTATAAAATCACCCTCAGGTAATGCAGGTATTTTGTGGAGCACATAAACCCTGAGGTTTTCAGATGAAAAACCAGTGTAGGACAGACTGTGGCACATCCTACTAAAGCAATCAAGTTGACATGGATGGATAAAAGCGTATTTGGAACTAGAGAAGTTGTTTGAGCTGTTGTGAGGACTGTGTCAGTGCCTGTGCTGGCAGTCCCAGGCAGGAGCTGGTGTACCCAGTTTTCCCTGGATGATGCTGGGGACCAGCAGAAGGTGACTCCAGCTGTAACTCCCAGCTGTTTCCAGCCAGGACAGCCCTGCAGGAGAACAATGCTCTGGTGCCAGACAGCCCATGGCCCATCCAGGCTGCAAACAAACGCTGGTAGGGCTTGGTATTTACACTGGGACCTACAGGGAGGGAGCAACTTGTTTTGTTTTTAGTGGAGTGGTCAGGGAGAAGGATAAAAAGCTTTTTGATAATGCAAGGAATGTGGGGGGGTGGGAAGGGAAGTTACCAAGATATGCATTTACTGTAAGTATGAAGAAGCAGAGGCCTCTTTATCAGGCTGGCYCTAATGATGTGCCACAGTCACTTTATTTGAAAGCTTCATGGCTCACAGAAAAGTAAACAAATTCATTACATTATTTTTAAAAGAAGATTAACTGTAGTGTGTCGTCTGTTGGACAGCTGCTGTAGTAATCTTTTACAAACACTTTATAAATGACCACCCTCAGTGTTTTCTGGGGCTTTGTGTGGCTGGATTGTTATTTTAGTAAGTACCAGGGTGGCTTTTCAAATGAAAACGTTGTTTCCTGTGTAACAATYCCATTCTACCTTCACCCTAAATATTATTTTGTTCTCAGCATGAACTATAAAATGTTTTCTATACTAATGCAACATATGTTGGTTTTTTTGCATGTGTTTGCAATGAATGCTGGCTTTTCCATAAAAGYACCAAAAAAGCATTTTAAACAAGAAGCAGCATCTCTGCTTTAAGTGTCCTACTTCCAATTAGTTCTGACTTCTGCTTTCTTAACCTTTCTTCAGTCTGTGAAAACACCAAGTGGAAAAGATGASTCAGAGTCAGCTGAGATGATAGGTGAATTGACACTGAACAAATGTTTAAACCCCAACAGGTGTCTTTGGCAAATAAGATTGYGCTCAGGTATTGCCTTGTTTAACATTCTTTGGTGGAATGTCAGCAGGAATAACCTTATTTAGCTCTGTGGCTGGATTTGTGTTTGAAAGCACTCGACTGGCACCAATTCATGCAGCACCAAGGATTTGTGAACTTACAAAGGGGTTTTAACCCATCTTGCCATAAATGCACAGTTGATCTTGTGCATTCAGGTTCCTTGAAGAGGTGAGGGGGGAGCAGGGAGAGGAGGAGGAGCATTTCTTTAGCATTTCTTTCTCACCCAGGCTCTAGCAGAAGTCCTTACCTGTTGAGTACCTCCCTCAGACATCTGGGAGTGCCTGGAATTAATCTCACCTTGCCATGGAACAGCATTTTATTTCTACACAGTGTAATCTCACACTGGATTTTCCAGGATAAACTCAGTGTTTATATCCAGATAAACCATTTAAAGCACTTCATCTGTATGTGAAATATTTATTTTCATTTGGGATGCATATATTTATGGTGATATGGTTTTGGATGTGAATAAGAAACTGCAAACCTAAAGAAATATCAGCCTTTGTGAGATGTGTATCTGTGTATGTTTATKGAAGATTGTGCATATGTTTCCTCAAGATTGCTGAAGGATCCCTTGGMTGAAGGAGGAAGGAAGCTGTCACATCTTTGCCCTTGGCACAATCGAGATGAAGCCTCTGCRTGGCACACAGAGGTTTCCTCAGTCCAGGGAAACGTGTGCTTACACAACAAACACAAACTGRGGATGTTAATGAAACTCYCCTGCTSCCACTGAAATGTGTGCATGATGGARAAACATCCAAACCCTCCATCAGAGACAGCCTCTGCTGTTCACATGCCCTCCTCAGGTTTGGGTGTGGGAGAACAGGCAGCACAAGAAGTGTTAGAAATGATGTTTAATACACTGGGGGAAGGTGCTCAGGTTCCTGCAGAGCTCAGAGCAGTTTCATCATCTACAGAGGGCAGTTCCACAGATCTCTGTGAGTGCAGCAGGAATCACTCTGTGCTTTGCAGTTCTGGGAGTTGGGCATAGCAGAGATGTGATGAAAGTACAATGAACAGCAAAAATATGAAACCTGAACCTTTTGCTTTTAGATATTACCTCTGCCCTTTAATTATATTTATGCATATTTTGTTCACTTTCCTACAGAAAGATAAAATTAAATRTTCATTATTTCAGGCTACAAAAGARGAGGAACAGCTTATTGCAGAGGAGGAGGAAGAACTGACTCCAGAGGAAAAGAGAAAACTGGAAAGAAAATTGAAAAAGGAGCGCAAGAAGAAGGAGAGACAGCTGATGAGGGAAGCTGGAATCTCAATTAAAAAGGTGGAACCCAAAAAGCCATCAGGATGTGAGCGGGCTCTGGCCTATTTAACCAGGTAAGAGCAGTAAAAGCACTGCAGGTGCTGCCCACAGGAGTTAAGCTGTGGAGCAGTAACCCAGAACAAGCTGTACCAGGCAAAAACACATTAAAGGAAATTGCTGCAGTTAAGTACTGAGTTAATGTTTCATCTCAGCTGACACCCTGGAGGACAGGTATCACCCCATTGTGTTTCTGTTACAGCAACAACACAGGGAAGTTAAGTGTGGTGCAAACATTTTATAGAAAGGGAGCTCCTGTCCTGAAGATCTTTTGGTTGTTATATCAATATCACGGGCTTAGCTGCACTCACAGGGATGAAAGGCACATTGCAAAAAAAAAAGATTGCATTGAGAAAATGAGTTCTGTTTCTTGAGTGTGCTGTTCTAGGCAAAGGACTCCCAGTTGTTCTCTTTATATGAGCAAATTCCATGGAGTGGCTTAGCATGACAGAGTCTGATTTAACCACCTGCAGAATGTTTGGGTGTTTGYAGATTAAGATGGGATTTTGCTGCTATTTTAGAGTTAATAGTGTACAATGCCTGATTTTTGCATAGCAGAATGTACAGCAAGCACAGTGGCTGATTTCAGMTTGGAAGCAATCCCTTCACCCAGTTAGCACACTTATTAGAAAGATTAAAATTCCAGCATRAAGCAAAGTCTGTGGTTAAGCTGAAGAACTGCATGGGAGCCCTCAGGGTACCCCACAGACAGCAAAGAGYTCATGTGTAAACAGGAAGGTGATGTTTATTTTTTTCCATCCTGCAAAATACACCCTGGCTGTAAGACCTCCAGAAGASTGGCATGTTCCAAACAGTGGCTTACCACCTGGAATAATTCCAGGGCTGCATCCCTGCCCCTGCTCAAAACTTGAAGCATCCAGACTGTCTGAATTGTTACTCACCACTCACAGTGGGAAGGGAGGAAATTAATGGCATTCCAGGCAGAGGGACATCTGCATTTTTGTTACATAACCCTCAGCATGCAGAGATAGCAAAATGACAATAATATTTTTGATCTGGAAAACAGCTGGAGCAGTTCAGCACTGTTTTGAACTGCAAATGGATTGACAGTTAGCTTTGAACCATCTGCTCAGCCTGCTCTCTGCTCTGTGTGCTCTGGTAAATGGTGAATCTCCAGATAATAGATGTCAGGTTTGGAAAGCAAAGGAACAAGCTGTGGGGTTTTGCTTTCTATTCCACTGTYATCTGGATGGATTTTTGCCTTGTTACATGGGAGACTAGGAAATKATATTTGAACTAATGTTTGAACAAATTTGATTCCAGAGTTCCACTTAACCTGTACCAAATTACCCTGAAATAGAAAACCAGCTCTGTCCTTTGGTCTTGTCATACAGAGTTTAAGGGTTKCATGTGCAGCAATAGGTTGTGAGGGATTATTTCAGCAACAGACAATTTGAATTTCATAGACTTAACAGGGGTAAGTCATAAGATGCTGAACTGCCAAGCAAACACAGCCATAGTCACCATTCTGTGTGTCACACCCAAATGTGSCTGGACCATCCTGAACCATTATTAGTTATAGAAAAACAGCTTAGGCCTCTTACACCTCTTTTTTCAACCCTGTAAGACTTAAAAAAAAAACCAAACCAAACTGGATTTAAATGAATCCAAGAAGTAACATAGTGGCTGGGGAAAGGAAATGAAAATTCAGGTTCTGGAAACCCATTGCAAGCTCTCCAGCATATTGAGTGGGTGAAGGATTTCAGTCTACGTGYTTTTGCAGGGCTACAGGCATGAATAATCTGTGGGAGGATAAGTAAACCTTATAGAGGTGAGAGATTAATATAATTGGAAGTAAACAAAAGGGTGCTGTGGATKTGTGTGTTGCCCCACCCACAATAAAAAGCCTTAGGTGACATCAGTGTGGGTAAGTGAAGTGACATCCTTGGTGCCTGATGGCCCTGTAGGACAGGTGGGACTCAATGTGCCACAACTGAAGCTGTCATTTTTATTTATTGAGGGACTCTTTGCAGCAGGGGAGCTGTGGGGAGGCACAGGGGTGACTTTCACCAAGCTCTGCCTCGTGCTGTCAGCCTGGGGGAGTTACTGAAGAGAGAGCATTGATGGCAGGGAATGAGGCACACAGTGTGCAGGGCTGGGGCTGCTCACTGCATCCTGCTCTTGCTGGCCTTGCAGAGCAGCCCTGCAGCAGTGCAGCCCTGCAGCAGTGCAGCCCTGCAGCAGAGCAGCCCTGCAGCAGAGCAGCCCTGCAGCAGTGCAGCCCTGCAGCAGTGCAGCCCTGCAGCAGAGCAGCCCAGCAGCAGAGCAGCCCTGCAGCAGTGCAGCTGGATTCCCAGGGCACTGCCTCCCCTGGGCAGCACTGCCAGCCTGTGTCCCCCTCTGCCTTCCAGTTTGCCAGCTTTGCTATTTGAGTCTGAAATGGTCCTCCATGCTTTCCAGTCTCCAGGGGGATCAAATTATCATTTTATTGGAAGGCCACCCTAGCTGGGAGAGGCTTTTTGTCACCATGCACATGGCAGGGCCACATGCAAGAGCAGCTGATGCCAGCTCAAAGTGCAGCCCTCAGCTGCTGTACCTGAGGAGATGATGGGCTCCCTTCTGAGCTGGGTGACTTTGGTAGCTCAGGGTTTTCAGCTCCTTGCTCATTTGAGCAAAGCCAGGCTGAGCATGTCCAGGTTTGCCCTCCTGATGGAGAAAAAGCAGCCAAATGTCTCCTGGTTTTTCCCCACCTTCTCTCACTTTCTCTTGGCCTGTGTGAAAAGGAAGGAGGGAGAGAAAAAAGGTCTTTGCTTTACCAATTTTTAGCTCATGCTGTCCTTGCTAAGATGAGTTCAGGTGGTTCCCAGCACAGTTCCCTTCCAAGGCAGCAGTTGGCAGAGAGAACTTACTGCTGCCAGGTCCCCAGCTTGCCCAGGGAGCAGACTGGAAGATCTGAAGATAGAGAGAGGATTAAAAGTAGGGAGCTGRAGCAGAAAGGTTATAAAACTCTGAAAAAGAAAAAAAAAAATAACCAAAGTGAAATAATGAAAAAACCCCAGAGTGGTACTGAACAGAAGAGAAAAAACTCCTGTACAATTACTGCAGAGGAATAGGGAAAAGCAGGAGAGGTGAAATATTAGTGGCTAAATAAAGTGCTCAAATCTCTTCCTTTCAATGATGGCATGCCTTGTTTCTTTATGATGGTAAGTGATGATTCATATTTCAAGGGAATATTAGATTGACTCATTACTGTGATTCTTGGAAAATCCAGAATAAAAATCCATCCTTTTCTGCGCATTAGGTGACTTCAAGTGAAAAGATGTTGCAATTCTAGGGAATGGTAATTAGGTTTAATTATAACCTAACTGACCTTCTGTGGTGTTAAAATGTTGGCAGAACTTGTTTGTCTTGGCAAGGCACCCTCTCCTAGAAGCTGCTGTTCTTGTGTTTGGCTTGGAAAGTTCATTGCCTTATGGATCTGCACATATGGATTTCTCCATCACCCAGCAAAGGAACAGAGAGAGATCTGAAAAGATCTCACTAAAGGAATGTGAAACTACAAGATTCATATCCTCTGAAGGAGAAATCATAGATAATATTATCTGGATGTGTGCTGTGAATTATCACTAAGCAATACCATTTATCATGTACTAAAATTTGAAAAGTAAGGTGCTGAAGTACAATTTTTTGGAAATTATTTATGCCATACTGTTAGTATATGTCACTTTTCTTTAGGTCTTATTTTTCTCATTGCCTAATTCAAATTCAGGCAAGATTCAGAGAATGTCAGAGATATTTTTTTTTTTCAAGTAAAGAGATGCTTCTGGAATAACACAAAGCAAGGGCATGTTAGAGAAACAGAAAAGTGAGAGCCAGGCAGAATTTCCCATGGYGTGAGGAAATCTTCTGACTCTGCAGATCCCAGGGTGGTTTTTGCTGAGTGTGGTGGCAGCACTGCTGACAGCCCTGCACAACCCAGGGCAGTTGTTTATCTGCTGGCTTTGCAGAATGGGAACACATCCTGGTCCTCAGTCAGGCTTTATTACAAACAGTGCCAAGCCTGGGAGGTTTTAAAGCTGAAATGTTGTTCTTCCTTTCAAAGAATACAGAAATTCAAGGGGTGTTGCTGGAAGCATTTCTTTTTTATAGTTTGATATTTTTTAATAGATGTCATATATTATGTAGAKGTAGCAATAGAAATAATATCAAAAGTATATCAGGTTTTTATTCCTTCTGGAGCAGAGGCCACCTGGAGAAGGGAATCAAGAGGTAGATGAGTGCTCACTCAGAAGTTTCTGATTTTTGAAGGAACCAGGAGAGGCTGGTGCTGGAAGCAGCATTGGAGATCTGTGGCCAAACAGCTCAGATGATGGTGGCCCTTCAGGAAATCCCAAACCCAATCACCCAACCCCTCCTGGGGCAGGTGACTCCATTGGAGGAGGTTTTGCACAAATGCTCATTAATGTTGAAAACCAGTTCCTAATTTTAAGGTACCTCGAGTGGGCTTGTGTCACACTTTGTTTCCTTTGTTGATTTGTAGTGTTTTGAAGTTGTTTTATTTCTCACAGGTTACTTTTTTTAGCCAGGGTCAGTGATGGCTTTTGGTACTTTTTGGTACTTCTGAATTTAAGTCATTCTCATTGCTGCTGGCCTACATTGGTATTAATTTCAAACTAGTTTCACCATCAACAGCTCAAGCTTTTTAGATATTAAGAGTAACTGATAARCTAGAAATCTAAACACACACAGGTCTTTTTTTTTTTCCTCTCAGAGACTGACTCCTTGGGTGGGATAGCAGCTAACTTCAGCATTTAATGGCATTTCTCCTTCCCCTGCTCTCCAAAACTGAGATGGAGTTTCCTTCCTGACTGGAAGGTGCAGCATCCATCTAATCTCATCAGTTATCCTGAATTTCATAAAACGCTGGAGAGCTGCTCAAGTGATGAATCTCAATTACCAAGTAACARAAATAGTGTGTGAACTGAAGAGAARCTGTGGTAGTTGGACACAGCAGTGTTCCTGAATTCCCTTCAACAATTGGGGCTTTCAGGTGTCTTGAAAGAGCAGCATTTCCTCAAAGATTAGGGGAGTAGTGAAGGGGAATAGTTTAACTTCAGTAATCCCAGGGCTGTCTTTTAAAGCTTCTGGGGCAAGCATTAACGTGCTTGTATGTAATTAATCTATTCCTACATGCTTTTAGTCATTTTGYCATGTTCATTAGTTCCATGAGAAGCCTCATGAATCCAGAGTCAGACACAGGATAAATTTGCATTTGGGGTTGTTGTGTTTTATATCAACTTGGGCAGGCACTTGCTGCTATCTGATTTCAAAGGCTTGCACTTTCCCTGATACTCCAGAGATCAGTGAATTTGTTTTAGCACTTCTCCAAGTTTCTCTATTGCTTGACTTTTCATTTCTACCGGGGTCTGACCCACCTCCAAGTGGGATTGCTCTCCTGGACCTAAAGCAGCGTGCCTGGAAAGCTGCAGGATTTCCATTTGATGTCAATACTTGGGCAGATCTCCCTCATTTTAAAGGCAGCCWCTGTCTCTGCTCATGGCMAAGGAGTCTSAGCTTGCTGRGAGTGAGTTACCTTATCATTATCCYGCACTCCCTTGTGTAACTTCAGTCACTCTGGGTGGCATCTGGTGAAGCCACCTCRGTTTGTTTGCAGTTCCCTAGCAGCCCTGACATTACTCACAAGCTCTCCAAAGCTCTCTGTTGCAATGCCCACACCTTTGCTATTTTTAGGGTGCTGCTATGCCAGCAGTTATTCTCATGGGGGTAGGTGGAGGGGGYGTATTCCCTCCACAGATCTGGTGCTGCTTTAGAGCTGTTCTCTTATCCTGCTCAAGCACATTATCTTCTGCAGGAGACACAGCTTGCTGGTGGGGTATATGAAGCAGAAAAATCGTTCTGCTGTGTTGGGCCTGTTATTAAGCAAGGTTCTTTTAAATAATGATATTGCCCCACAGTTTATAAATCATTTCTCCCATCGWGGTTTACATCCTGTGTTGGGTTTCTCAGTCTCACTGCCCCTCCAGTGGTGCAGCACATCCATGATCCTTCCTCTCCTGCTGCTCCTTCCAGCCCCTGATGTGCTTTGTTCCTCTTCCTGAACTCCTGTGCCTCTGATCCTTCTGGAACACCTGGAAACAAGTGAGGTTTTACTGGAGCTGCCTTCCAGCCCCATGCAGAAGGGACTGAGGGACTGTGATTCCTCCCTGCCCCCTGTCATTCTGGCTTTGCTTTGTGGGCAACACCACTGGATTCATCTTTGACCCATAGAATGTTGAGATTTCACACTGAATTTTCTGAACAATGAAAGATTTTTTTTTTCTCTTCAAACTCTTACTGAGTTTTGTGTCAGTGACAGTGTTGGTAGGAATATACCCCTGCAGCTGGGACACCTTTTTCAGGGTTTCTCATCCTGCTCCAGCMAGTCAGACACACTCCTGGTTCAGAGCTGCCTTTCTGATACCCATTTCCAGGTGTTGGAATGTTCTCATTATCATCTGATCATTCCAACTGTGCMTTTAGGATTCTGTGACTGTCACATTACACTCTCAGTAACAGCACCACACAGCTTCTGCCTGTTTAATSAAGATGTCTGGTGGCAGCCTGAGCTGATGATTTTCATTCCCTGTGATGGAGTCATTGACTTCTGGATTCACTTTTCTCTATCTTGATGGCAAGTGATGTGTAGATGTGTGCTGGAGACATGCCAGTGTTTTTCTAACCCCCACATGACATCCACAGGATGTCAGATTGTGCAGAAATTGCTTTGAAACTGCTSTTAACTTCTTGCTGGGTTAGCTGCTTTTTATGGTTCTGATACAACAATTCCACTGCTTTGCAAGAAGCACATGAATATCTTAATTCAGTGAGATCATGCAGATTACTGTTCCTTATCTAYATCTCTGGGCTTTTTCCACTTATAAATAATACAGCAATCCAGAGTAAGTGAGCCAGACTTTGTGTGAAGAGTCCAAAAGAAAGGTCTTCCATTCAAAYCCAATTTTGCAATGCAGATGTTGAAGAGATGCCTGCCCTGGCRCTGAACAGGAGATGCTGCTTGTGCAGGAATGCTTGGCTCTGGAAGCTGAATAACCACATTAACACTCAGATGAGCCTGAATTAAGRAGTTGTGGCTCTCTGCAGATGAGCTCAGGCACTGCATGGTGCTGATTTATGAGTGACACCAGAGCCAGAGCAGGCACCAAGGCTTCTTGAGCTGCTGCTGGAGATAAACTTGTCAGTTCAAGGTAATGCTGGCAAATAATAGAATCATTTACTACTCAAGTCTAAAAACAGCAACCAAAGAAAGAWCAACAACAACAAAAAAACCCYTTTTAAGTGGCTCAGAGCCAATCTTGGCTATTTTTACCAACGATTTCTGGGAAGAAAACAAACCTTAGTAATATATATTTATTTTCTGGGTATCTGTAATACTATCCTGGAAATGCTCCAGATGGACAAAATCACTTTGTAAAATAATTTCAGTCTAATAATCTTTACCAAGTTGTCTCCACAGTTGTGGATTGTGAAGATCTTGGGTACTTTCAAATATTTTTGGATGTATTTTGCCATTTCCAGCTTGTTGGATAAGCAGCTCTGGTTTCTGCAGACAAAATAGGAGTTTGGGAGGTTCTGATATATCAGATTCTAAGACTTTTAAGCTTAGTTATACCTGGAARTTCTGAGATGTTGCAAGTATTTCTGTGGTATTTTCAGCTCATTCAGAATAAGTTTTAGAAACATCAATGATTGCATGATTTTCCAGCCAAATTAGTAAATGCTTGTGATGCAACTCATTCATCTGAGCTTTGGAAGAGCAGCTGGACTAACACAACTTCCCCTGAACCAAACCTTTTATGATTTAGCTATCAATATTGTCCTGGATAAAGTGCTTGATATAGGGAATTTGGAGTAGCTTTCTTATCCCTTTGATAGTCACTGATGTTTGGCTTGAGTGGAGAAAGAAAGGGAAGCTCAGTCCATGGTAAATGTTCCTCAGTCAGAGTCAGTGCTGTCCTGTTCATTGCCCTGTTCAGTTTATGCAGAGAGAAGAGATTTCTTTTCTAATTTCCATCACCATAAATGGCCACTAAATCTAACAAAAGAAGAGAAATGGAATAGGGAACTCTAATCCTGGCTCTAAATGAAATTATTTGTGTTCCTAAATCTTTGAATTCATTCTGTGGAGGGTCACAAATACACCTCTCAAAGCAGATTTCAGTARAAGCTGCAGAGTGATTGATTTTGGAACCTTCTGTCTCTTTGCACTTCCACCATTTTTTTCAGTGTGAAACAAAGCTGTCAAAATATTTACTTGGGCATTTTGTTCAAACATTCTCATATGGAAATAGTGTATTTAATAACACCACAAACATGAATTCACAAATCCTTTCATCTGGCATCTATCATTTACAGGATCAACTGAAAAATACCTGACTGCTCAGACCCCTCTTTAAAGAGATTTTTATATGTTTTTTTTTTAAACACACTGTCTCTATCTTCTCCCCACCACAGTAATGGTTATTTGCTTTTCCATAATACCTTTCCTGATAGCACAGCACAACTGTGTTTTGATAAACAAATGGGAAGTATTTTGACACTGATTTATTCACTCTCATTATGACAGCTTTGGATGAAGTGTTATGTTACCCCATTTTTCAGGTGATAAATTAAACAGTGATGAAGTTTGTGACTCACCAAAGTCCCTGCACTGTCCAAAGGTCTCCTTTCAGRGAAGTGAGATGAGGGAAGAGTAGACTTAACTTTCTTCTCATCTGAGCACAGGCTCTGTTTTCTTTGGCCCTGTACCAATGGCTGCAGGGTTTTTTTCTCAATTCCTTCTTTTGAAGGTGAAGTTTGCATGGATTTTGTTCTCTAGGGGCATCTCAAGGCAGTCCTGAAGGCTGCTGCTCTCCATGCAGGGTTAATGGATTCGTATTCCAAACTTTCCTTGGGAGAGGTTTCTGCCTTCCATGCTTGGGGTTCATTCCAGCTTCATTCCAATTCCTTGCTGCTGATAAATCTAGGAACAAAAATTCCCAAGTTTGCCATGTGTGTATGTGGCACTTTGGATGATTTAAATGCCTGAATAGGCTTCCAGTGCATTCTTGGTGAATTGGTTTTGGGTTTTTTTTCCCCAAAATTTAGTTTGCTTTTATTTACTGATAATTTTATCAATAGGAGGGTTAAAACTTCTAAAGTTCTTCACATATAAGTTGTATTAGCAGTAATTAACTTCTGGACTGTAAAGTGCTTCCTCAGATGGGGAAAATTAGATTGCATGTATTAAATGCACAAATGCTCGTATAGAAACAGTGAAGGTTTCTTTGTCTGATTCTCTTTCCTGTAAAATAGCATCGTGATTTCCCAACCTGGTTAAGAAAATTTAATGTCTCCTTTTTTAATAACTCATTTCCAGTAAAACAAAATTTAGTATAAATGAATTTTCTTAGCAGTTTATTAAATGTAGCCATTAGATATTTATCTCTGAGATGTGGCTTTCATCTTTCCATAGTATTGCACAAAAGAGATTGCATCTAATTGAATAATTAAGCAGCTTYAATATATTATTTCATCTGGTATTACTTTCAGAAACCTTGTCAGAGATATTAGGGAGATTCAGAAGTCTTTAATAACAGACCAGTCTGCTTCAGGACCTTATCCTGGCAGTGAGGAGACATCTTCAGAACCCCACACAAGCACTTTGATCTTTTCCATTTGTCTTTGGAGAGAATTTGGCRCTGTTCAGCTCAAATAAAACCAGAATAATTAAAAGAATCCATTTCACATACAACTATGACAACAAACTACCTCTTGATATTTYTTAACTAAAAGCAGATGGCAGGGGTTATTTGCTTTATTTTGGGAATGCTTCATTTGCAGGGAGGTTGCATTGAAGGTTGCATTGAAGGAGGCACAGCTTTTCCTCCCAGCTCCTGAAATCTCTCCCCTGGCTCTCCAAACTCCCTGCCTCACTCCTGGCTCCCAGCCCAGGCATCCCATCCTTCACCCTCCTTCTGGCTTTGAGAAAGGGCATTTTGTGCTCACCCATCTCCCTCCAATTCAGCCTGGCTTCTTCACATGGCAAAAAGAGAGTTTTTATGCCTTCTCTGTGTCATAAAATTCAGATCTTGGAGAATTAGCACCACTGCTCACTTCCTCAAACACATTCAGACTATTCATGCAGTGCCCAAATGCTCACAGTGGTGAGGAGTTTTGTAGCTCTAGGGAATCATTCAGACTACTCAGCCAAAGCCAGAATGAAAATTTAAAATGCAGTTGGCAATGATTATTAATCAATTAGCTCCAGGGAGTTGTCAAGGCTTCCTAACCAGAGTTGGACTAACAAGAAATATTTTTGAAATAGTAAAACTAGATCCTTAATAAAACTTGTCTCCTCCTTCACRCATTTATTAATAAGATGATGTCTGAAATGTTATCAGTAATTACTTTTATATGAATGAAATTGAATTGGAATGAGAGCCATCTGCAGGAAGCAGTAATTGGCAGATCCGTTTCTTTAAGCCTTAAAATCTCAGTGCAAGCCATGTCACAGGGTGTTAGAAGAGGGGAATCTCACACTGCCCTGGGCACCTTGGTGTGACAGCARATTTCATTATGCAGTGAGAATTTAGCTGAACATCTCAGCTAAATCACAAAAATGTGAGTGGGCTGTGAACTGCTGAACACTTTCAGGTTGATCTTGATMTTGATATTGTCCCTTTTTAGAGCTCTTCTGCAAAAAAAGAAGAGTAAATCATTCTGTGAGTTACAGCTTGGGAGATTSAGGTGCTGTGGGGTCTGGAGCACTCTGTCTGCATCTGCCTCTGCCGTGGTTCTGATGAATGCAGCTGTGGGATGTCCAGATTGGGGTGTGAAAAATGACAAGGATGGCTGCTGTGTCTTTTTGTTCTGGGTTATTTTTAAGGTTTCTATATATGTTCTTGTTGGTCCAGAATAACCCCAAATGTGGTGCTTCTCAGAGGCACTGTCAGAGCCACTTGTGTGATGGGTTATTTGAAGAGGGTTACAGTTTCCTGTAGCAAAAATGAACTTTGCCTAACTAACCAGCAATAAAAACACTTGGATGTCATTTAGAATAAAAAAAAAAACCTGCAAGTGTAATTGCTGCAACAATGCATCAAGGGCTGGTATCCAAATTAATAAATAGCAGTTCTTCAGAACTGTCCTAAGAGAGCTCACTGAAGGGAAGGGGCTCAGTAGGAATTTGCAATCCAATATTTGTCAGTTCTATACCTGCAGAACTTTGCCATCAGGACGAGGCAGTTCTGCAGAAGAATTACAGAGCCAGTCCTGCAGCACAAGCTTAAAGTTCAGCTCAAATTGAACTCTTCCACCATTTTTCTTAGCATTGCTGTATGGAAAGCCATGACACTTTCATACATTTCTTGTGTTTTATTTATAAAACACAAAAGTTTGGGCGTTTTTTGCTTTTGTTTCTGTTTTTTTTTTGTTTTGTTTTGGTTTTTTGTTTCTCTTTTTTGTTTGTTTGGTTTGGGGTTTTTGTTGTTGATTGTTTTGGGTTTTTTGTGATGGTGTCCTTTTTTGTTTTATTAATTGTTTGAACCTTTAAAGTTTTAGGAGCTGATTTAAAACTTAAAAAGCAATGAAAATGAGATCATCAGCTTGAATCTGTGCCTTTRCAGGAGTGTTCTGTACCATTTTTTTGGTGTAACAGTGAGGCAGAATTGACCATATTTGTTTTTTTTCTGGGTCTGGCAGCATACTGCTCATCTGATCTTCAGACAGCATTTATAGAAATGGACTTTTGCCAACTTTTGGGAAGGATTTTACGTGCAGCTGGCTCCTGACATGATTTTCATSCAGAGCGTGGGGCCCTCTCTATCTCCTCGTACCCCCCAAGATGTTCTCCATGGGAGGGAGGCAGAACAGTTGTTTCCATTTTCCTTTTCCCTTCTTTCTGGTCCAGGCATCAGTGTGACCAGAATTAAGTGCAAGCAAAGATGGACATCTGGAGAGGAGATGGGCTTTGGGATGCACTGGGTTGTGTGTTCCTTGCAGGAGCAGAACAGATTGGCTGTGAAGGCCTCCAATTCTATTTTTTTTCCTTCTTCTGTGATAATTCACCTCCTGCTTTGTGTTCTTCTTATGAATATATGCAAGATAAAAAGCACATTTAGCTTAGAAACAGAGTTATAGTAGCTGTGGGCTTTCAAGCCTGACCTTTTTGTTATTACTGAAAACAACAGCAAGTTCTCAGCACGTTATTACTGCTATAAATACATTTTTTTCCAAATCAAAATGCAGTTTTGCTGCAGGTGGGCTAATGCAGATATCAGCARCTAAATAACTATCAGGAAAATAATTTTTAAAGAAATTGTGATGGGTTTTTTTGTTTTTTCCTGAATGCTGTTGGCATTTGCAGGTGGGTTGGTGCCTCTGAGCTGCTGGACCCCAGCGAGGCACCCCTCATGTGTTGTACCAGATGTGAGAGGCAGGAGCTCTCCTCAGGACCTGCTGCAGGGTTTTTGAGGCGCTGTTAGACTTTTCTGGGCTGGCTTTTCTCCCCACCTATCATCTGTCTCATCTGTTTGTGCTTGAAGCTCTTGAAGGGAACGTCTTGTGTTGTGTTTGAGCAGAGCTGGTGGAGGGGGAGGAGGAGGATTTCTGGCTTGGCTGAAGCTGCAGGATGCAAACATAACATAAAACCTTACAAACATAATACAAAACCTTACAAACATAAATAAAACCTCACAAACAATGGCAAGTGATAAAAGTGCRTAGAATAAAAGATAAGCTGTGATAAACATTTTATGAAGATCTGATCAAACTCAGCTTTATGGCACAAAGGGCCCTTCCTTTCACTTGATAAATACTTTCTAAGAAAATCCTGTGACCTGTTWGCTGCACAATCAGATATAATCTGTCCTAATACTGGACAAAAATGGGACACTTAAAAGCACATTTATTTTTTTCCTGCATGTGTGATTCGTGAATTTAAAAAAAGCTTCCTCCTCTTGCCTTTTCACAAGTCTATAGTCATTATGCTGTGTCTAAACCAGATGGAAGAATATATTAAAAAATGTTTTTAAACCACAGCTTGAAAAATGGTGCCAGGATTTTCAACCAAAAATGTGGCACTGATTCTAAAATCTGTTGACAATTTTAGAAAGTTTTCTTTTTGCAAACGAGCTCCATTAGTGTCTTTTCTTTCTTCCAGGAAAATAAGAAAAACTTTTATCTGAGTCATAATCCAACCTGGATTTGAGAATATCAGCATAAATTTATTAACTTTCTTCAGGAATTGGAGTTGGGACATCAACATACTCATCAATAACATGAGAAAAACACAGTTAAAGGCTTCAGTTGTCTCTTATGCCTGATGTTGGGTCTTACCACAGATCTGTGCTTCCAGGATTTTAACCACAGCCATTCCAGTCCAGCCTCAGAAAAATCTATTTAGAATTTAAATTTTGGCCATCCTTTCTGCATGAGGACAGTCAGCATCACACACACTTGAGCTGAGATTTCTTCTTACATTGCACTGAGCAGTGAAGTTCACCATGAGGCAGCTCTCAGTGGAACAGCAGACATTCAAAAAACATCTTTGTAAAAGTAAATCCATTTTAAATACCCTTGAGAGAAATAAGAAGAAACTCTGAATACCCCCAATAAAAATAAACACTTTTACATTTCCCTTTAAATAATTGTAGGTGTTATAACTGGAGAAAAAATTATTATTCCTACTCCACTATATGCACTATGAGGGCATATGTTAAACTTCCATCCACATCCATATATTTTTTATACACCCATATAAAACCTCCATCCATAAAATGGCTCTTCTCCCACAAGAGTGAGCTTGTGCCAAATTTTTGCTCCCTCTGTGCTGCTTCCAGGGGTTCCAGGGAGCCTCTTTGAGGTGCAGCATTCCCTGCTCACCTGCTGGCCATATGTGCATTGTGCTCACCTCTGGCCTGACCTGATAACAGCACTCAGGGTTTCCAAATTCTGGCCTTATAGGGGCAGGGAGCGGGGTTTTAACCAGTTTTAAAGAGGGCTGCTGCTGTGTGCAYTGCACTGTGAAATATTCCAGCAGATCCCTTGAGTGCCAAGCGTTTCAGCAAGGCTTTAAATGTCTTTCAGGGAATTTTTTGGAGTGTGGTTGTTCCTTTATTGAGGGAACACCTGTTATCCACATTTCATGGGTAGGGTGGTGAGCTCAGGAAGGATGCTGCTTGCAGAGAGTTTGGGGAATGAAGGGCCTGATTCCTGCAGGCATTAATTGTGTGCCATAACTCCTGTTCAGCCTTCCCCAGGGGSTWTGTGGAAGGACACAGGTGATCCTTSAGGACAGGTTACAGWGGTGARTATCTGGTGGATCAAAACAGAAAAGCACCCAGGTGAATGAGGTGGGAAGAATGTTTATTTTTGTGTAGTGTTGTAGAACACTTTTAACATTTTCCATAGATCTTTTCAGTGGAGCTTTGGTGCAGTGGGCCAGACAAGTGGCTCTGTCCCACCTTTGGTATTTTCAGTGGAACTTTGGTGCAATGGGCCAGACAAATGGCTCTGTCCCTCCTTTGAGGGAGGCTTGGGAATGTCAGRCATGGGATAAATGCCAGGAGAGCTGCAGGAGGCTGTGCTCTGAGCTGGTCCTCAGGGCTGGATGAAACTTTTGAGTTAATTCCCTGATGCTAAACCCGGGCTGTGTGCTGGAGAAACCCAAATTTGGTGGCAATCTGCTTTTCCTTGGGTAGATTCTGAGGCTGGAAGGTGCAGGGTGGGCTGCACTGCCAGGGGCACTCACCTGGAGCAGTGGGTGTAGGTGAGGTGTCCTCTCACCTGGCACACAGCMGTGCTCCTGTGTGCTCTGCAAGGTGTCAGCAGCCACATCCCTGTCTGTCTTTCTGGTTTCTTCAGACTTTGTCTCCTACCCAGTAATTTTTCAGGCTGAATCAGTGAAATGGTTGATTCTCAGCACTCAGGGATTATCTGCCAGCTGTGACAGCTCTGTGCAGTTTTGTCCTGGCCAGCAGTCCCAGCAGATGCATTGTGTTGACTTCCTGAATCCAATTTGTAACAATAATGTTTTTTTCATCCTGTGTTTCTGGAACCAATTTGGCCTCCTTTCCCTTCCCCATCTCCTTCTCCTGGGACACCCCAGGGAGAGCTCTGCCCTGCACACTCCCAGTTGCCTTCTGTTTGCCTGAATTCCCATGTTTTGGGGAATGGATTTATGGGAGACGACTGCAGACACTGAAAGTCRTTTATGAGATAGACTAGTGAGAATCTTGGGCAGCTTTTTTTTTACATGAGATTTCTCCTGCTAAAAAAACAAAAGCCCAAATGTAACATTTCCTAAGCTGCTTGATTTATTTGATTMATTTCCTCCATCTATTCAATTCCAAAGCCACTTAGGAAGATCCCTTGCACAAGCATTTAAGTTCTCTTTAACTAGAATCAACCAATGTGTTTTTTTCAATGAGCTGGAGCTCATGAGAAAGAKTCAAACATTAACTGTGTAAAGGCAATCAGTGTTTGTGCAATGTATTGGAAATYAGCCTGAGACACACTGGAATAATTCGTGTTTTACACATGGATGTTTTTCATCCAATTCCATAGTTTGTGCTGGATCCTGGCACAGATAATTCCAGAAGCTACCAGATGAATTCAAACCATGAAAGAAGTTGCAATTGTGTATAAAAAGAGAGGGTTTAACTGGAATGGAGTTGGTTTTGCTCTGTATATTTGGTGACATTTCTCCTGCTGTAGTATGTCAAGGAAGCTTTATCTGCATGTAAACAGCAAAATTAAACCCCTCTTGTGTTGTAAGGGGCTGAACTTCTCCAGTTTAGAAGCTGAGCATTTCTAAAAATGTACTCATGATGTCATGCTGATAACAGGAGATAATCCTCTCACTTTGTCATGGAGTGATACTTTTCCATAGGTTTTAAAGCTGTCACAGGAGTAGGAATAAAGCTGTCATAATCACAGGAACCAGTGGAAAAGTTTTCTTTTCATAACTGTTAGGGGAGCAACTGTCATGTTATCTGCATTAAAGATTACCAGGAGTGTTTTGCCCACAGTTTGATGGGAATTCAGGTCCATTTTCCTGAAGGGAAGAGAGGCATTGTTGATACAACCATGGTTGGAGAACCAGCTAAAAGCTTTGGAGTATTTTCTGAAAATAGGAGTGCACCTATAGCTATTAAGGAAAATACTATTTTTTCTTGTTGTAATAACTTAGTGTTTAATTTTAATAAGATCACAAAACAAAAGAAATGCCTTGTGAGGYTCTGGTGCTATAATGGACATAAATGCACTTTCTGCAGTTGATTATGTTAAAGTATTTGTTGTTTATATGAATTATCTTGGTGTAAATAGAGCAGAACCTTTCAGGAAGACAAACTAAACCTTTTGTTTGTTTCTGCAAGAGAATTCCCAGCAGTGAAAGTCCATATGGATGCAGGAGTACAACAACTTGCCTTAGCATGTAGAAGAGAGCATATGGTTTTGGTAATAGGTTAATAAGAGCAATTAACCTTAKAGTGCACTCATTTGTTGGTCTCAGTTGTTTATAAA
The DNA here is from genome assembly GCA_902810485.1 of Alauda arvensis. NCBI lineage: Eukaryota > Metazoa > Chordata > Aves > Passeriformes > Alaudidae > Alauda > Alauda arvensis. The sequence continues at coordinate 111,629 of CADDXX010000783.1, forward strand.
CTAGGTAATAAAGATATTTTAACATCCTATAGTTTTATAGGAGATTAAGTGAAGTCAGGCTGTATTTTTTAAAGTTTTAGTGCCAACAGCACTCAGGTGATGCTGTGGTAGAAACATCAAATCAGCAGAGGAGAAGATTCAGAGTAACTCCATGGTGTGTCCAGCCAATGGATATCATCACAAATGTTGAAATACATACAATGTTTAGAGAAAYACAGACATGTGCTAAAGGTTTTCATTAGCAGAGGAGCTGCTGTCCCAGGGTGCAGTCACAGATCTGTCACTCAGCTTGTTCTGTATCTACACAGGAAAGAATTTTAAACTTGCCTTCTTCTTCTCCTTGAGGATGAGCCTCATGGAAGAACACCCCAAAGAATCAGCAAGCACTGTCATTACTTTATTTTGTTTGTTTTGAAGGACTTCCAGCAGAATTCCCAGTTTCTCTGTTGGGATCTGCTGTGTTTGCAGACAGAGTCAGTGGGGACAGATGAGCACAGGTTGGTGTTGGCCCCACAAACTGCACCCACAGGAAAAGCCATTTTCACTTCATTCTCCTGCTCCTCACACCTCAGGTGGTGCCATTTGCTGTCCAGTTGGGCACCTTGCTGCAAAGACAAGTGACACCAAGGATTGTGTGTGATTTTTTGTGAGTTTTTTGGGTTCCAGGCTGGTGGTGATGGGAGAAGGGATGGTTTCACCACAATAATAATTTTTTATTTAATTCTAACTTGTATCTGGCAGCTTTTTGTCCTCCTGCTATTTGTTTTGCAAACTTCTGCCCACTTATTTGGCTCCTATATTATTATTCCAAAAGAAGCCTCTAAATCAGCTCTTTTGTAGATTTAACTGGGGCATGTAAAGGATGATATATTGTGGTTACTGRTTTTGTCTGTCCTTCCTGATTTACTGTTAATTATCTGATTTTTACCTTATATTTTGGTTGTAAGCTATTTCAATATATTTAGCTGATGATAACCCAAATGAGCTGTGATTCTTTTTCTTTATCCTGAATTTTGAACCTCAAGACAGCAATTTCTTTCTTTAGGTTTTCTTCAGAGGCTTCCATGMAACCTTTCTATACAAATTTGTGCTCTCATTTTTTTCTCTTTCATTGAATTGACTGAACAATGTATTTGCTGGTGCAGCATTCACCACAGATGAGGACTCCTTTGCTTTATTAGACTTGACAGTGTTTAAACAATGCTAATTCTCATACCCAGCTGGCTTTTCATCTGATTTCTGTGCTCTCTMTTGCTGTGTAAAACAAGCTGGAACATTAATGGCATCTTGCACGCTACCCTCTGGAGACCTGCTTTYCTTTAGAGAAAAATCACATCAGTGTGAAAGTTTCTGGGTTTTCTCCTTATATATTTTTTTTTCTTTCTTTTCAAATGATACTTTAGTGTACTGTCAGATTTTGTACTTGTTACAATACTAATTGTCAAGCACATAACTTTTAAAAATAGTCTTCATTTTATAGCTAGATTTACTGGTTTGCTCATTTTTTTAATAGAAATAAATGCCTTCATCTAAACCAGAATATACCAGCTTTAAAAACTTGTTCAAGATGCACATGAATGTGCTGTTTTATCCCAGCTGAAATGTTGTATATTGAAAATGTGTTTGCTAAACAGCCAAGGAACATTTGCAGATGTGAATCATTTGTTCAGCCTCTCACTTTTAACAGTATTGAGTATTCTTCACAGGAGAGAGAGAGACATAAAAACCCCATTTTTCCAGCCTATAAATATAAATATTTAAGTCATGCATTTAGACAAGCCCAAGCCTTCAATGTTTGCTCCTGAAGGATGAATTGTGYCTGTTCTGGAGCAGCCTGTGATGGGCTGCAGCCACTGCTGGGGTGAGATTGCAGCACAAATCTCCCCTTCCAGTCCTTCAGAGGCTGTTTAATTTCATTTACATCCCAGTTAATTGTGAAATAGCAACTTTCTGAAGCCCAGACTTGATTCTTGTCCCCTGCACCTCCCCACACACTCAGCCCTGCAGCAGGGGGGAGGATTTGGGGTGCTCAGGTGTTCTGCTCAAATGAGGGCAACGACCTCTCCTAAAGGACTGGCCAGAGCTGGGGGGTGGGATTTGATATTTAMCTTCAAGGAATCTGTGCTTTCTGAAGAAAATTTACCTTCTTGGCCAGAATATCTCCTGTAATCTTTTGCACAGAAGCCACTTGGCCCTGTACAAAAATGTGTGCCAGCATCTGTGTCCCACAATGCTGTGACACCCTGTGCTGTGCATGCAAAGCCACTTGGAAGCATTGCASGGAATATTTTCTAAATAAAGAATGTTTTGATATCACAGTATGCCATTTAAACATATTTTTTCCCCCCTAATTTTCTACAGCTGGTCCAAAAACCCAGAGGAATGGAAGTTTCAAAAGACAAGACAGACGTGGCTTCTCCTGCACATGTATGATAAAGAGAAGGTTTGTGCTGCTTTTTTCTCAGATAATGTGATATGATACAGTCTTATACATTAGTTATAGCTATTCTTTATTAACCAAACCCTCCTAGTACTAGCCATGCACTTGTCTCATCATTTTTTAATAACTTACAAATTACTTTGTTTTTAACCAAGATGCTGAAGCATTTTAATTGCTTGTCATTTATCTTTTTATTTTTGTTGGTGATCACTGCCCTGTGTGTGCTAGATTTTTTATACTTGATGTATAGCAAGCATAAAGAGAGCAGATTATTTATTTAAATCTGGAGTTTGCTGAGAATTTGAGTCATCTCCTCAATTTGAATTTCCTGATGTGGGACCCAGCTCTGCAAACCACAGCTCTCACATTGTTTCAGATATCTCTGCCTCCATGGAAGATGCACAGCCATACTGCCAAGATGTTGAAACAGCTCTCTCAYTTCACTATAAGTGAAACCTGATGTTGATTGTGAAAAGCATAAAGTACAACCAGAAGCCAGGCTTGAATCCATACTGAAATCCCTTCATTTCATAACTTAAAAAAACAACATAAATTGAATTTCCAACAAGTATCTGACCATCGTGGTACCAAATGAAGGTGTCAGATCATTCATTTTGTTGTGCAATGGAACAAACCTCTGCCCAGTTGCACAGTGCCTCATTACTGGTTCCTTTTGTTGACACTCAGTTAGGTTTTGCTGATCTTTTTGTGTGCACTTGAACATTTACTCACTCCAATCGTCCTGACCCAAATTAGTCAGCAGCTCTGAAGCCAATCACCTGACATTGGGTGTTACCTTTTTGGACAGCCAGATAATTAACAGCAGAGTTTCATGAGGGCAAAAATGTTCACRTGGTGCAAATACTGTGAAAAGATGGGTTGCAGGATACAAATTTGATTTTGGTTTCTGGGTTGTTTGCTCTGTCTTCTGTTTTTTTAAGATTCTCCTTTAAAAGACTTTATCAACCTTTCAAAATCAATGTATGCTCTTCAAAGCTACCTAGAAATTGTTTGACAGGCAGGATGTTTTTACTTTTTTTACCTRTTTACTTTGGGATTTGTGATGAAAYATACTGGGACACRATGAACTGTAAGTAGGATTTGTTTTGTGTATCAAAACACAGTTTAACTCCTTATTTCTCAACATTGAAGTAAAGAATCTTCCTTTTTCTTCAAATTCTTATGCAAGTGTTCTGATTTATTTAAATTCACGTATTTTGTAGTTTATTAATCAGAGGAGCATTGAATATGAACTTCAGAGGATGATTAACATCTGCATCCAGACTCAGTGAAGTTGGTAGARCTGCTCAAGTGCTTATAATTAAGCATATGATGAAGTCTCTTTCTTCATCACTTCCATAGGGAGGGCACGCCCAGCTTCTTTTGAATATTTCTTTATACCCAAATTCAACTTCCTGTCCATTGCAGRATAAAATCTGTTGGCAATCCAAGCATGACTGATGTGCAAAAGGAGACACAAGTTCCTTCCCTTTCCATCCCAAGCCAGACCTTTGATCTCRTGGTGTCCCTTGGATGCCTACTGAAGAGCCATGCAAAGGCCTGAATCAAGTTTCCTCTACTGACAGGCCTCTTTCTGTAAGAAATGAGTTGAGCTTCTCAAATTGTTTGCTAGATAAATGGSTTTTTTAAGCTCCTTTAAAATCCATCTGGTGGCTGGCTGACAGCYTCCAAGCCAGCCCTGTGTACCTATGGTGTGGATCCTTCTCCAGCACCCAGGATTAAATAAATATTAGGTCATTTGTTGGTCTTCTATCACCTGGCACAGCGTTTTTAGGAAGTTTCTAGATCAGTCTTTGGCTTTTGGACTTCAGGGCATGGTGGGGTGCCTGAAGCTTCCTTGGAAGGTGACCCAAAATGCAGCCTGGCAGCAGTGGGCTGAGCTTCTCTCTGCTGCTGGCTGTGTTTGCTTTGCAAAATACCTGGCTGTCTGCAGCTCTGAAAATACAGTCATTTATCTTTTTATTTTGTTGGTGATCACTGTCCTGTGTATGTTAGATTTTTTATACTTGAGGTATAGCGAGCATAAAGAGAGCAGATTCATTATTTATTTAAATCTGGAGTTTGCTGAGAATTTGAGTCATCTCCTCAATTTGAATTTCCTAATGTGGGACCCAGCTCTGAAAATACAGAGCTGCAGAAAATAACTTTAAAGTGGCTTTTCCTGGTATTCTTTTATAGTGTTTTCCTYCTTTTCCCAAAGACAGGAATTATTTCACTTGGGATCATTTCCATATTAATCAGCTGCAGTACATATTAGGAAGTTAGGACAGAGGCAAGATTGGTGTGCGAGAGGGAAAAAGAAACAAGAAAAAGGTCAAAACAGTTTAACAAAAGAATAATAACAAAATCCCATCAGCCTGGCTTCCTCTTCCAGAGCCATGCTGGGAGATCTTGATCTCCAATTTCAAACCAGCCTTGAACTGACCTTGGAACAAAGAYTGTGTTCCTCCTTGGAAAACCTCACCAAGACCCCTGAAATGACTGCTTTTGTACTACTGTGTTTGAGGAAGTAAAATTTGGATTTCATTAACTCCCTTTGTGTGCTGCAGTCCTTGCTGGGGCTGCACTGTCTGTGTAAGTCAGGAGGAAATCTGATCTTACCTTGCCCACGGGGTGCTGTCTTGTGAGCTCCTAATGCAATAAACCTCAGAGCTGTGTAAGGTTAAAGGAAAAAAAAAATCAGACTTTTTGAACACTTGAACACCCTTAGGGCCAARTGCTCAATGTTTTCTGGGCTTCAGGCAGCCTCGTGTTAAATCTGCACACTTAGGATTTCTAAATTTAGAGCAGGATTTCAATTGCCCCCCTCAAGCATTTTGCTGCAATGATATTATAATAACTGCTTCCACAGGTATGTCTGTGCCATGTGCTCTGAGAACAAGAGCTGTAAATTACAGGGATAATTTGGCCAAGGTTTGAAATGTGGAAATGTTGCTGATTTTAAAAGCTCAGTACTGAGTATCTACATTAAAGAACACTGTCACACTGAAATTGTTTGTGTCTAAATGGGTTCATCTGTTATTAGTACCAGCTTACYGTGAGTGAAAACTTTCAAAAATATAGATATTTTTCACTGTGGTTGATTTGTGCAGTATAGCAATGCTTCATCCATCATCCGTGTCACTGTTAGTCATTGTAAAATTAATATTTCTCTTGTAACTGCGTTGTTTCTTTAATGCAGGAGTGTTTGTGTGAAGAATTAGAAGGTTTTCCACAGTGCACAAGGCAGAACACAGACTCAAGTTTAGATTTATTACTTTGTAATGCCCCAGACTGATGAAGGCAGCRTTGGAATATTCTTTCTTCCTCTCCTTTTGGAGTGATAGAAGTTTCAGTGATCAAAGTTCTGCTGCCAAATGTCCATGGAGAAATAAGTTGTAAATTAAGTGTCTGCTGAAGCTCTGCCTTCTGTGAAATGTTGATACTTGGCAGAATTGAAACCTCCCTCCAATAATTACACTCCAATCCTTTAAATACTTACGTATGTGTTTGGCTTGACTCATGTCAAGTTATATGTGTAAAGCTAAACATGGAGAAACGTGTTTGCAGCATGAGATCATTTTAACATGATTCACAGCAAAAAAWATCCTGTTATTGGCTGAAACCTGTTCCACAGATACACAGCATGAAGATCAGTGTAGGTCTGTTCACCTATTCCTTTTGGATAAATCATTCCAAAGTCTTTGCTAAGTTATTGTCAGGATCAATATAATGATAATTTCCATTGTATGTTGTACCAGATAAGTTAAAACTTAATCTCTGATGAGTTAATTAGAAAGGGAGTGAAAAGTGGATAATGCAACTGTAGATGACTGAAGTGCTTTTAATGTTAGACATGTTGGTAGAGCCTATCAGTTTTAGTCAGCATGATTTCAAAATCATTTCCATATGTCTGGATTTCAGTTTGTTTTTCAGATTAAATTCTAGTCCTTTGTATAGGCATCCTGTCAAAGTGTGCAGTGGTGGGTGGTATCTCATCTTAGCAAACGATTTTTGGGTAAGGGCGGGGGGAATTCCAGCAGAATCCTTCCCTCAGACACATGCATGCAATTCTCACCAAATTTAGTAAGATTTACATATGTGTTTCCAAAAGGAGGCTTTGGCTAATGTGTTTTGCTTTTTTTTTTTCTTCCACCAGCCCCCAGAGCCTTGGGCTCCCTGTCAGGCAGTGTTTGCATTTGCTGATCAGCCTCTCCACATCTGCTGAGCATTTCCCTCTCAGATGCTTTGCCCATCCCAGCACATGACAGTTCTCTCACCAGGGTCCATCCCTGCTGGCAGGAAACATTTCCACTTGGGTTTCCAGTTGGAGTTGGACTTTGGCAAACACCAAAGCCCATAATTGTCCCAGTTGTCTTTCAGGTGATGCTGTGATGTGATTGTGAGTATATCTTGAGAGGGGAGAAAATAAAGCTGTTTTTCCTTCCTTTTGCTTTTTTTTTTCTTTCAAGGTCCCAGACAAGTATTTCACCATTTTACTGGATTACCTGCAAGGGCTYCAGGGTGGTGCACGAGACAAAACTGTGCAGAAAGCTGAAGCTTTTATGAAGGAGTTCGATGATTTTGATGGAGAAGACCCAAACCTGCTGGAGAAGTGCGAGCGCATCAGACAAGTTCTGCAGCTGCTGTCCTGAGAGTATTTCTGTAATTGTTGTGTGGTGGAGGGAAGGAGAGGATGTCCCACACAGAGGCTGTAAAGGATTTGTAAAGATAATACTAAATTTTATACTCATCATTTTTTCCAGATATTTATCATTTTGGAGCTGATTAAATAAAAATAAAATATATAGCCCACGGTCTTGCTATTAATCTTCCTGCACATCTTTAGAAAAATAAACCTCCCTCCCTCTCATTAGTTTTTCTCCATCTCTCCCCTCTAATTACTGTTAAATAGGAGGAACATTGCAGCTCTTAATAAGAGGAGCAGAGGAACCAACATAAAGCCTGGAGGGTCTTTGACAATGGCAGCTTTTGAAATGAGTGTACAGCACAGTGCCTGCTCAGCCAGCTGTGATCTCTCACTTGCAGCTTCAGAAGGATGKCACTTGGATTTGGGAGAGATCATTTTCAGTCTGTTGAACACGGGTTGTACAGCACAGTTGCTTGTTAGTACTTCACGTGGTGATCTGGAGATACCATCAGCCTTGCTGGTTTTCCTTTTATATTTTAAAGTTTTCAAATGCATTAAGGCAATTGTTTGGATACTCAGATAATGCACAGATGGGAACAGATCAAATCCTTGACTATATGTGGTGAAATCATCAAATTGTAGCTAAACTTRCCCTACAATCAGAATTTCTGTGCTGTATCCAGCCAGCCAATATTGCATTTTCCTCTTCCTCCTGCAGCTGGCATCCAAAAGAGTTAATTCATGTTCATTCCTTTTGGCATGGGACATTTGTCTCTTCTGAACGTGCTGAAAATGAGGCTTTCAAGTGAAAACCAAGGACATYAATTACTCAAAGTTGGATGATTGGCTTATTTAATAACACTGGTATTCAGACAGAGTTCTTGACCTGATTCTTTAATGTTTCTGCAAACATTGTTCATACTTGGTTAATAACAACTATATGAGATGTGTGGTGCTTTAGAAGAGTGTCTGTCTGTGGGAATTACAGCTTTAATTTGGGTGGGTGAAGGAGGGAAGGATCTGTGGATATGCAGGCCTGATTTTCCAATAAGAAGCATTTGAGTGGATTTGACAGCCYTCATAGCCATGGCTTAGCACAAATCTGTAAAAGTATGAAAAGTATTACTAATAACAAATAACTTTTGCTTTCTGACTTGCTCAGGAGGATGTTTTCAGCCAAAAAAGACTAGAAACCAGCATGCCCTCCTSTAAAAGAATGGATTTTGGCAGAAGAATGGGCAGGAGTGAGCAGCAGTGTCCGGGTTCTTCACGGAGCTGCTGATGGTGCCTCGGGGCTCAGCTGGGTCAGGGCTGCAGAGGGGGCAGAGCCAAAGCCTTTCTGAGCTGCAGAGCACTGATCCTGCAGTGAGAAACCTGGTGAAAAGGATCTGTAATAAAAGGAAGTGATCCTGACATTTAGTGAACYCATAAAGATCATTGGGTCATATATTTTACACATGAGAACGTGCAGCTGGGGAAACCTGCAGTCACTCCAAGCAGAAGCTGAGACTTGTTTCTTTCCATGAGGGAAAATAAGAATTTCCCAGGGATGAAGTTTTCAAAGTATATTTTTGTGAGTTTATCATTGCATGTTAGATGTCAGACAAGAATYTTTGTTCTCCCTCAAGATATTTGAATATTGCCATGTTTGATTTCTCTGTCACAACAAAAATGTGGGTCCTCATTGTCCACTTAACATACCTTCTACCTTAAAAGCTCAAGCACATTGCAACTTCACTTTGGAGAAGAATTGTGAAAAACATGGTAAAGGTAAGATCTGGGCAAAAATCTGGGAACCTTTTATCATTTTGACATTTTTGGTGGAGGTACTGTCCAATGGTCAGAGGGGTCTTGAAATTGGGAAAAAGATCTGTAAAGCTGCTGCTTGGTGGTGCTGTGTCTGGCATAKCAGAGCTCAACAGGAAATATTCTAAGAGTTGTCTAATACTTGATGTTGCAGTGCAAATAGGAAAGGACACTTGAATTGCATTTCATTTTTTTTACTTTGCACCTTTACTTCAAGAATCTTCAGCAGGCTGGCAAACAAATCATCCTCACAGCAGCCAGGAAATGCAGGAACACACATTTTTGGGAGATCTGTATTGCTGGGCCTGTTTAAGAGACAAGACAAGACCCAGAGAGYTTATCCCACACACTGCAAATGCTGTTGGGCTTCTGGCAAGCAAATCTTGTCCATGTGCTGCCCACCACAGCAGCCTCTGCTTCCTGCTCAGCCTGGCATTTTACATTCTGTGATGAGTAAGTCCAAAAGAAATCTCCTCCATCGTGCATTTTAAATTATTTATCTTCAATTATTAAGTGTGCAGTCAGTTTCTGAGTTCCTGGAGCTGCTTGGAGCTGTGTGGGAAGATGTARTTTGGCACTTTATTCACTTTTTGTCGTTTGGTCGTGTTCAGTTTCCAAATCTCAGCGTTGCTTGTGTCTCAGGCAATCACATGGCCWCAGATAGGACAGAACCATGTCTTTGCCTCTGTCTGAATCAGTCTGCTGTGGTAATAAAAAACTGCATCCCAGGCTGGAAGTAGCAGTGTGTACAGAATGACAAATTACATCTTCATCTGCCCACGCTAATCTCCTTCTAGCTGAGTTAATCTGCATTGTGCAGCCCTGGCTGGCAGAATGCATGTCCTGAGAGAATGCTGAAGTCAGGACTTGCAGGCAAAATAAAGGAACACTAATTGCTTCGAATTGCTTAAAGCTGGAGCTGTGCCTCTAATGGAAGTACTAATTACTCAGAATTTGACAGAAAGAAGTTCCCTTTCATTTGGCTGATCCTTGCTATGGGTTGTGTGTCTGTTTGGTTCTTCACTGTCTGCCCACAGTTTTAATTTGTTATCACCATTGTAAAACTGCTGTGTAAATGAATTCTGTTTGTGTTTGGAAAGGGCATCTTGGAGCTGTTGAATGTGTAGTTTAGTTCTTTATTTCCTCTCAGGAAAATGGCTCTGCTGTGTTTCTGTTTATTTTAAAGCAAGGTGACTATTGACTCATCTCCCATTATTTCAAAAACCTCAGAAATGCACGTCTTTGGTTTGAGCTTGGGGGATTTGGTTTTGTTTTGTGGGGTTTTTTTTCCTAAATTTTGCCATTAAATAAGGCAAAGTAAAGAACATTAAAATCTACTCCCATTTCTGCAAATCATTGTCACAAACAACAGTCACAACAGAGATTTAAATTGCGAAGTCAAGCACTCAGAAAATTAGAAAACATAAGAATGGAAATTGTGTAAATTAAATTTTACTCCTTCATGCCTATGTGGTAGGATGGAAATYCTTAATTATGYCATCAGRGCTGTGTTTTCCTTTGTGTGCAACAGGTGAGTTATTTATTCARTTATTAAATAACTGGTAAATTAATTATTCAGCGTTTTCCTTGCAGTTCTGCTGCTCTCCCATTTTCAGAAGGTAGGTGTACAAAAGCAGTCCCAAAACCAGAGAAGGGATTTTGCATTTGGGCTTTGATCCTGCACAGAAGTAAGTAGGAACTTTCCTATTGCTTTGCTGTAGGAACTAGTCATGGATGTTTCATCACAAATGCTCCCTTTAAAACATGTTTTAATGTTCTGATTCATTTACAGTCARAATACCCAATTGATGTTACTTAATTTAAATCCAGTTTTGTTGACATAAAACTTTCCAGTGGCTTATTCTGGTTTAGCCTTTGGTTTCCTTTTATGTCTTCCTTTCTGTACAGCTGAATGAGCTTGTTATTTCTGTCCCTGCAAATAGGAATATTAGTTGTTTACAGTGATTCCAGTCATACAAGGGCACAATTAAATGTCCTTGCCTGTGCAGGGCGAGCTCATTTTCACAGTGATTTATAATTAYGTTCTATTTTAAATTCCTCATAAGAACCTACACAGTCAACAACTTAATGCTRTTTTAAATAATTATTATTTTAAAATATGGGGGTTTTTTTTCCCCATGCAAGGAGCAGGGAATAGCAAACGAAATAAAACTAATTAGTAAATGGTGGGGGAAGGGCAAAGCAAAACAGTGGTTTATCTTTCTTTGTCAAAACAAAGCTGAATAAGAAGCTTGTGCTGCTAAGAAACTTTAACTGGTGTTGCAGACATAGAGGGAGGGCCCCTGGGTACAAACAGAAGAACACTCACACAGTTGCTCTTATTGACTTTTTTTTTTATTCCCTTACATGCAGAAAATTTTTGGCATTCCCCAACAAAACCCACAAGAACACCTACGTCAAAAAAGTTAAATAGGTTTCAAAATCAAATCCTTAAAGGTCAAGAAATGCCACATGTATGTAAATGGCCAGAAGAATTAAAATTCTACCTCTCTGTGCCTCCAGCCTGGAGACTGAATGAAGGGGGATTGTGTTCGAGGCAAACAAGCAAAAACCTCTAAATTATGTGGGCACATARTTAAAATTGCCAGTTACCCTTCTATTCATGGGAACATGGAGTTATATTCTTATTAGCTTTAGTTATTCAGATTTTTTTAAYGAATATTTTCTGCTAATTGAAATATCACATCTGTGACAACTTACATCTATTCTCCTCAAGGTCCCATGTGTATTTTAYAGAGCTGTAAGCCACGGGACACAGGATCTGTCACCCTCACTTGCTTACAAACAGCCAGAGCAGCCAGGGCACTGCAAAAACCATCATTTGCTGTGGAGCTCCTTTGGACCCAGAGGATGTTTGGCACTGAGTTTCCCTGTATTGGTCTGGAGGTACAGCAGGCTTTGGCAGCCTCCTTTGTGCCAGCCAGGCTTGCTTAAGCTCCATGAAATCGCCCAAATCTGGCCCAGGGATGGTGCTGCTGGTGGAATTTGCCAGGAGAGCAGTGATGAGGAGCTGGAGGCTGCAGGGTCCCAGCTGCTCAGGATGCTCAGCCCATGGCTCAGTGCCCTCCYTGCTGCCTCTTCTCACTCCTGAGCTGCTGGGAGTTGCCACCACTTTGTTTGTCTGCTTTCCATGGGCTTAATCAGACTAAAGAAATGTTTCTAAAGCTGTCCTGAGAAATTTAAACCTTCAGCCATGGTGATGGTGTTTCTCTGGTAGCATGGGTATGTGTAAACACTTCATGGATTTCACACAGACAGGACCCTTTATTAGAAGCTCTTGCAGGATCCTGGAAAGGAGTGMCCAGCATCCTGATTCACCTGGTTAAACAGGCCTGGCATTTCCCTGAGCTGTCACAAACCAGTGCTCCCAGATAGGCACAAGGACAGGCAGCCATGTATGGGCATCAGCTGTGCCACAGGGCAGGGATGACAGCGAGGAATGCAGCCTCCCTGGTTAAGGCAGAATGCCACCTGGCACAAATCCTGGCTGCCATCAGGTTAAGAATAACAAATAACATCCCYATTACATAAGGAAATCTTTTGTCCTTGTTTAATGGGGCACTRTGGAATGCAGGAAAGAATAAATACGGAGCTTCTCTGAAGTCTTGTGGTTAGTGCTTAGGGCCAAGGCAGCTGAAAATACCAGGGCTGATTGCAAGCAGGGCCCTGTGCACAAGCTGCTGGCATTAAACAGGCAAAATCTGGGTGAAGTTCCAGTGTCTCAGCAGCTGCCTCAGCCCAGCTCACTGCACTGCTGAATCTCAGTGCCAGGAAGGACTTTGGGTCCTGTTTTGTGGTGATGGTGTTACTACAACATAAATACAGARGATTCATGAGTTCAGAGCAGCCTCAGGGCCCTCTGGAGGGCTGCAGTCCATGGAACASCTTCTGGGCTTCTTGCAGGATGATGGAGCAGCTGTGGAAGTTACTGTGGGTGATCCCCAAACTCACCCCAGCAGTGCTGTGGTTCTCACCCACCTCTGCTGCCTGCAGGTCACTGCCAGCCCCGTGAAGGAGGTGCCTGCTTTGGTTTCAGGTAAAGAACTCACCTGAGGTGGTGGCAATGCTCAGGTTTTCCTTTGCATCCCATGAGATGCTGTCTGTGATGAAGCTGCAGCCACGTCCTCCTGTTTCAGTGGCAGCTTGCAGGGCTGTCCAAGGCACTGCTGATTTCCAGTTGGACTGCTCAGCTCTGCCTGCACCATCCTCTCTCTGGCTGTGATCCCTCTCAGGTCAGTACAGCTGTCACTTGTAACCCTTACCAAAAAGATTTTGGCAGCTTTCAGTGCCTGCTGTAAGCAGGAGCATTCATCAGCAGATGGTCCTCACACTTCCCTTTTAGGTCCCCAGCTGTACCCACACCACCTCCGTGCACCCAACTGTGCTTCCACTTCCTATCTTGGTGTGRAAAAGTGTTTTCAGGTGCTTGGCACTTCAGCTGGGATAGCAGGAAACGCTGAGGATTGAAAGATCTTGATATTGTAGGTGTAAGAATGGAACTATCCTTCAAATTTCCCCCACATTCCTTCAGGATGGCTCTGGATTCCCATCCCACCAGCTGCTCCCTGGGCCACCAAACAAATGCAGCCCTTGCATCTGGACATGCTTTTGTTTGGAAGAGATGAGGTCAGTCTGAGCCTTGTTGCTCATGAGCCCCTCAGGAAGGGTGAGCATGGTGARGGAATCAGTGGCAGGGAGATGCTGCTCTTAGAAATTACTAATTCCTTGTAGAGGACACTCACCCAGACCACTGTCAGGTATTTTTGTGATCAAAAAGAAGAAAACACTTTATATAATTTGGATTCCCAGTGCTTTTAACACGGTGTTTAATCTCAGAGATGGACATGCTGCAATGGGCAGATGGTTGCATTATGAACATTGCACCAGCATCTTTCTTGCCTTCCTGTGCAAGCTCCTGAGCAGATTACAACTTAATTTAACTGAGAGATGGGAAAGTTCAGCTGGCTGAATTAGCAAAGAAGATGAGGAGGAAGACAGCTCATCAAAGCTAGGAAGTGCAAAAGTTAAAAATAGGACAGGTATTGCTGTCTGGATTCTAGGTCTGATAAAACTCATTCAGAAATTGCCACCTGTGCAGCAATATGGCATRAAACAGCTCTCTGCACTTTCCTGTGTTACTCTTCTTTTGAGCAGCCAGGKCTGCCAACTGCAGAGCAGAGAATGTGGAAGGAAAACTACAGTGAACTTGACAATTATTTCCAGAGGTTGGTTCAGTCCTAGAAAATATTCATTGGCTCACTAAAAAAAACCAGGGGTTCCCCCGTTGTTTTCTAAATCCCTTTTTTATTWTTTCAGCTGTCTTTGGACAAAGGGAGGGGGGAAAGTGACTGCAGAGAGCTCAGGAGCACATCTTTGACATTGTTTAATGAGAAAACAGTGACTCTTGTTCAATCACCCTGCTAGCACAGAGCAGACAGAGCATCTCAATTATTTGTTTTGTTTTGAGGGGTCCCATCAGGAGCTGAAAGGGTGGCAGGTGAGCCTGGGCTTGTGCTGTTCCCCACACAGGTGCAGCAGGTGGTTTGCAGCTCCAAGAGAATGAGGGGAATGTGAGCAGTGCTGTCCTTCTGCAAACAGCACCTCCTCCCTTCTCTGCTCTGCTGGTGACTGTTCCCCCTCCTCGCTGGTGGAATGGGATTGCAGCCAGCAGAACTTCATCAGCCTTCATTTGCAGCATTGCTGTGGGTCCTGTCTCCCTCATAAAGTTSCTTTAATGGTCAAATTAAACTTTTGACCCACTCTGCAGCTGAAGGCACTGGTGGATTGGATTGAGARGAACAACTCCAGAGGGTGCTGGTCCTGGAAAAGGGCACCTGAGTGCAGGTACTGGGCAGCAGAAACTTCCCCCTTTAGACAGGAAACCAATTTCATGCAATGTGGAACTGTGTGCTGACTGAAACTGGCAACAACAGCACACGTGCCACAGAAGTTGCTGATACTTGTAATTTTTTTTTTTTAAGGATTGAAAGGTATTTCCAGTTCAGCCAGTTCCAGGAAGGTAATTAAAGATCCCATAAAACTTTTTGCCACTGAGATTTGAAAATGACAAAATGCCACACACTGCTACCTCAGCCCCATGGATTAAAATGTGCTGTAGTGTTTCAGAGTCATTTTTTTAATGTGTGGGAATGATAAAATAATTGTCTCAGAGGAAAGGAGACAGATGTCTCAGCTRGCTTATCTAGAAAATCCTGCCATTTCTCTCAGACATGACCTTTGCCTAGGTCACCCTGCCTTTCTTGCAACTCATCTGGGTCCTTCTGATGGGCACCAGCTTGACACAGCCTTGAAATGGGTTCRAAATCCGGCCCAAGCTGTTTTGTGGATAGAAGAAAGTCAAATGCTTGTAGTCCCTTTCTGATTGTCAGGATGCTAAGGCTGTAATTCAAGTCATTAGGCTTAGTTCATAAAGCCCTTGGTAATCCAAGCCTTAAGAACCCAAAAGGTCGCTCGTGGTCCAATAATCCTGAAGAGTAAATGTGATGAGCTGGCAGTGATTGTCCTGATCCCAAAGCATCTCTCAAAGTAAGTGCAGGTCTCTGCCCCAAAAGYATATGCACGTTATTTTGAGATGAGCCAAGAGGCTGTGCAAGGAATAAGCAGCTTGCCTGCTGAACAGCTTTGTGCAGCACTGATTTGATTGAAATTACTTTATTAACAGGGCTGAAGGAGGAGGCAAGAGGATGCTGGAGGTTTTAAAGACACACCCTGGTCCACTGGAGAGGTCTTTGCTTGTCACCCAGATCCCTCCAATCCTCCCCAAAATCTGCCAGAGCAGCTGCTCACGTGAATGGAATGAGCAGGAATGGCTCATCCCTGGTCTGGGGGTGGTGTCAGAGGTGGTTCATGTTCCCACAAGGGATGGGGACAGTGAGTGTGACACCTCTGGCCAGAGGTGCAGCAGCTTCTCAGSTGGCTGAGAAGATCCAGCAGACCCTGGGCAGCCCCACCCCAGCTGTGAGCCCTTTGCAGGGATCCAAAAGGCAGTGGAACAGCACAGAGGAGGGGTTTGGTGCCTGGCAGTGCAGGATGGCAGCGTGCAAGGAGCCCCAGATGCTGTGGGAGGAAAGGACAAGTGGGCAGATGTGGGGGATGCAGGTGTGGGATGATTTATAGGGTCAATGAAACATGGGCATTTAAGGAGCTCAGTCCTTTACTCATGTCCTTGGTGCCTCCTCAGGAAGGTGCCAGAGAGGTAAAGAGATGGAGGACTGGGAACACTGAACCACTTATGGGACCCTTTTAGGGTCCCCTCTTCATGCCTGACCCTCCTTTTTGTCCCTGTTTTTGTGCTGAGGGCAGTTAGATGTCAGCTGGGAGTGGGGCTGCATGACTTTGTTTTTCCTCYTAAATGTCTCCTTGCCTTTCAATTTGTTCAGTATTTGAACTGATTTTCATCTTTATATTGTATTTATTTAGTGGTGCTCTGGATATGGTTATTTTTTGTGCCCTGAAGGGGCTGCTTTCCCATTCCATTTTAATATATAACTTCCATTAACATCAAGGCTKGCTGCATGCATAAAGGGGCACTGAGTAGCTAAATTGTATTTAAATACCTGTGGCCCCTTGGCTCTTYACATGGAATGATTATTAATGCTYTGTCCTTGCCATGTTCCATCAGAAGATGCTGCCCCACAAGGCAGAGCTGGGGAGGTCTGATCATCCCTTTATTATAGATGGGTAAAACAGAGGAAAAGAGATTAAAAGATTTGCCAGGAACACAGAGCAATCAGTGGCTGTGCTGAAAATAGAAACCAGGCTCCTGGTTTCCATTCCCCAAATCTTGGCCTCTAGACAACGCTATATTAAAAATGTAAATGCAAACATAGACAATCTTTCCTTTTTCAAACCTTCCCTGCGAACATTTTGTGTCCTTTTGACTCTTGTTTCACAGAATAAACCTGGAAGCATTTGGATCAAAGAACCAGGACCTGGCTGGGCTGAGCTCACTGGATGCTGCAAAGGGAACTGGACTGGACCACCAAAACCTCAGAGTGRCCAGAGAGCTCCTGGCACAAGGTGGGAGGAGACTTGTGTCTATTTTTGAGACAGAAAAGCATTCAGCAGCTGTAGGCTACTGTTCAAAATTCTTTTGATTACTGTATTTAAGGAAGCCAAAAGTGATASTGTTGTGACAGCCAGTCCCTCAGCCTTTGTGTTCTAGAAAATGTTCTCTCTTGTCGTGCACCACAGATCCCAGGCTGGCAGCAGCAGCACATGCAGGCATTTTAGCTGTTTGCTGTTAAATCTGCAGAGGATGGGTAAATCAAACACAACTGAGGTTTGAAATGCACAGCCAGAGGGGAGGAGTGGATGGGGTCTCACTGAGCAGTGGCACAGCTGCAGGGCCCCCTGCTCTGCACACCAGAGGTGCTGGCAGTGCCATCCCTGGGCTCATTCCTTCGGGCTTGGCCCAGCTTCATTTCTGTTCCCATATTGTTCCTCTGTGCTGTAAACAGGCTTGATGAGCAAAAAAAAAATAAATAAAAATAGCATATGGATGCAACCCAACCCAACAGCCAGAGTAAACTTCATGGGAGAATCTGGATTTAGAAATGCACCCCTGAGTCATGCCAGAGTCCACGTTAAAGGCTTTTTTTAGAAGCAGTTAGGAAGCAGTTTCCTTTTAAAGACACTTCCCAGAGCTTATTACCTGGGCAGATAACACTGATACATTTTAATTTAAAATTAGTGAYTGCATTAAATGGTAATCTGTAACCTCCAGAGGAGCACTGTGCCCCTTTTGCTGGTGATGCCATGCATGATCCATTTCTGAACCCCACGATTTGGAAATCCCTGAACATTTCCAGGGCAGTCAGGGTTTGTTTAAAGCAGCTCTGAGCTCAGTTTCTCAGTGTTGCCACTGCTGAGAGCACAGGTGTAAAAMCACAGGCTGGATTTTGCAACTGCAAGTCATGTTTCAGGTGTTTCATGGGTGATAAAATACCTGAATTTTGATAGATTTTGTTAMTGTATTATCTGCTGGGAGCACATTTACTGTGTCACCCCTTTTGGTGCACCTGCTCGTGGTGACTGGTTCTGATCATGTTTCTATCACTCATATGCCTCATATGACCTTTGAACCAATCTTTTTTCTTTTCCATCTGGATTTTTTCTTCTCTAAGCCAGGGATAATGGCACTTCTTTAGCTGGAGWGCACTTCACACTGGAGTGAAGGGTGCAGTGCAGAAATGTGCCACACACCCCACGCAGTGAGAAAGAGGAGGGGGCTTTTTAAAGACAATCTACACAGGGCTGCAGAAGCTGATACCACACTTAACACCATTTAAACACTTTAACCTCTCTCTGACAAATGCCTGAGCTGCAGCTCTGAACAGAAAACCCAAAACCTCCCAAACCCAGTCAGAGCTGGTTCCCCTGGGCTCTGTTCTGAGACCCCAGTTCACCAYAGGCAGCTCCAGCCTGGAAGGCAGAGCTTGCACATGGATTCTTGGCTTCAAGGAGCCTGCTGGGTTCAGGGTCAGCAGCATTTTGGCTGTGGAAGGCTCAGAGGAGTCTGAGGGTAGGTTTGGGGGGTGGATTTGGGCCAGAGCTTGGTCAGGGCTGTCCCAGCTCAGCTGCACCAGTCCTTGGCTGTCGGCACATGTCAATGAGCTGAGCAGAAGGGTCTGGGTCAGCTCGTGCTGCTTCAAAGGGCCCTTCAGGGGAACATCTAAAACACAGCTTGCAAGAAAAATAAATTAAGGAGGGCTCAGTTTTTTTTCCCTGTGGCTGCCTGCAAGCTGTGGCCATGAGCAGAGAGTGCTGCTGAGGCCACCCACACTGGAGTGTGGCTCCTTCCCAGTGACCTGTGCATTGGCACCCCCCAGGATGCCCCCAGCACCCAGGACACAGCCCCCAGCACCCCAGGACACAGCCCCCAGCAGCCCAGTGTGCTCAGGGGTGTGGGGAGGCAGCAGAGGGAGAGAGGAATGGCAAATTCCAGGGTGCAACCTGACAAAGCCAGGCTGGGACCTGCCTTGTGTTCTTGCTCCTGTTGGGGGTGCAGCACATGAGGCTGCCTGGGGACTTGGTCTGCTCCTGATTTTGGGTTTCCTGAGCAGGAGCTGCCAGTCCTGGGCTYTGTGGGTGCCCCAGCCCCACCTGCTCTTGGCTGGCTCCAAGGGAAGGTGCAGGGAGGGAGAGCTCAGTTTCTGYTCTCTGATCCTCTTTGTCCAGGAGTGTCTGATTTGGACAGGGTCAACCTCCAAATAATCCTACCCAGCCCAAGGAATAACTTTCTTTCCCAGCTGCAGCCCTGGGGTAGTTCAGTCCCAGAGCTCCCTGTCTTTTCTTCTGGGCTTCCCTTTCTGTGATTTCTCTTGTGACTTGTGACATGACCCTGCCCTGACAGGGGAAGTCTTGAATGTATTTTTCGAGAGATCATTTACTCCTAGATAAACATTAATTTTCATTTTAATTTTTAACCTGTGTCTCTGAGGTGACAATGCTTTTGCAGGCCATCTCAGAAGCTGTTATCTTTGCCCAGCTTTGCCTCTTCCATTTGCTTCACCCAGCAGGTAATGAGTAACCTGTCCTCCTGCTGGGCAGGCTGAGGGCTGGCAGAGCTGCTCTCACCGCTTCCTCCTCCATCCATAAACTCATCTTTAGTGTCAGAATGACATCTCTCTGCCCCTTGCTGTTGGTAATTCTTACCTGTGTGACAATGCCACTGCTTCACCTCTTCTCTCATGGCCCTCCCAGAAATGCTGGTGGGAAGGGGAGGAGCTGAGGCAGCCCCAGAGTGGGGCTCCAGGCACAAGGGTTCATTCACASCAGCCTGACACACGCCCTGGGGCTCTCAGGGGCACAGCCCTGGCTCCTCAGAGCCACACAGGCAGGTCCTTGTCCAGGCAGGGATGTGGATGTGCACACGCAGACTGCCAGTCTCCTGCTCTCACCACAGATGCTGCTGTTGGSTTTGGGGTGTTCCTGGCTGGTGCAGAGGCTGCAGCAAGCTGAGGTCATGTCCTTTGCAGGCAGCCCAGGTCCCTCCTGAGGTGGGGAGRGAGAACAGCTTTGAATGGGGGTGCTGTGTCCAGTGCAGGTGTGACCCTTCCTGCCCCTTGGAAGGATCCTGCTTACAGGACATTGTGAGAGCAGGGTCATTTTATAAACTGCTGTGTCTCTCCACTGTCAGATGCTGCCAGAAGGCCACTCTTCACCCAGCCAGCAGCACTTGTCACCCCCCAGTGGCCTCCATACTCTGATTCTTCTCTCCCCTGGATTGCAGAGAGGCACAGCCTGCTGTTCCCTGTCCATTTGGGGTTCCAGAGGTGCTGCTGGCTGGCAGGAAGGGCACACAGAGCAGCTGGATCCATATTCTGGCACATCCAGGTTGGACAGATAATGATGTGCTGGCTGTGCTGCCTCTCAAATGTGTTGTTACAAAAAAATAAGGCTCTGTGAGAGCCTTGAGCTGAATCTTGAGCTCTGTCCTCACTGTCAGGGCTACACTTGTAGGGCTTGTGGGGCTTCCTTTTCTGAAGAAAAATATGTCTGGGTGTCTTCTTGTTTCTCTTCTCAGTTTTT
>CADDXX010000783.1:132393-201963 GCA_902810485.1 Alauda arvensis
AGGCCGAGGTCCTTGTGCAATCGCAGTTCCTGGGAGTTCAGACAGAGCACGGATCACGGTGACTCATGATAAAGGCTGCAGGAACTGGCAGCAGTGCAGCAGCACGGGCTGTTTGTACCTCACACAATTAGTTCTGTAAACAGATTCTTGTCATGTTTCTGAACTGCATGGTGAAAAACGAACACACTGCCCAGGACTCGACATTGGAAAGCAGTGAGGGGARCAATCCAAGGCTGAATGAGAACGATGTGGTGACCTAATGTGCATACAATGCGTGCAGCCTGTGTGTGAGGGGCTCAGCTCGGWGTTAAGAGGGAGGCTCAGTGAGAGGAGGGGTCCCCTGTGTTATTTCCCAGTGACTGAGTGAAAATCCTCAGCCCTGGGAAGGGGGAGCTTCCTAGTCCAAACCCCTCCGTGCCCTCCTGAGCAGTTTTTTGGCTGCAGGTTCATCCAGATGTGGGAGGGATTCCCCAGCTGTCACAGAGGTGCCTCCCTGCCAGCCCTGTGTGCCCCTGCAGCTCATCCTCCAMACCACGAGCTGAAATCCCTTGTTCTCAGCAGGGATGGAGCAGTGTCCTCTGCTCTCTGAAACAGCTGGGTCGTTTTTATAGGCAAAAACAAAACCAGCCAGAGACAAACCCCATGCACTGAGCTCCTTACAGTGTCAGGCTGCAGAGAGAGCTCTGAGCAAGAGCTTTGGTGGGAACAACACACCAGTGCCTAAAAGGATGCCTCYTGCCCACAAAGRTTCTGCATACCTGGGATTTCTGGGRGGKWATCTGTTTGTTTCTTTGMTTTTGTCAGTRCTTTTTGCAGAATAAACCACAAAATGCTCTATTTCTTAGGATTTTCAGTCCAAGCAAGGCTAAGGTAGAAGAGGAGGAATCAGGTCTCTTCAGGGAAGGCAGAGCCAGAGTTCCTTTCTTTAAAAACAGACCAGTGATGAAACTACTGAAAWACTGACTTTATTTGTGGGTGTAGAAAGAAAAGGTCATTCCAGTTATTTTCTGCTGGATGCTGTGTGAATGTCCAGAATTAACCTCTTGTCCCAGGGACAGTTGCACGTGGATTTGGGGGTTCCCASGTTCAGCTTTTGCAGAAACCAGCAAAAATTCTAGCCCAGTTAGCAAGAGCAAGGGATTTGTGGCTCTCATCCTGCAGCCAGTTTATCTGTAACATTGAGAAATGGTGTCAGTAACTTCCCTGCACATAAAATGCAGCTGCTKATTGTGCTGTGAAATTTAACAGTGCTGAGTGTAATTGATTTAGAATTCATGTGAAAGATAAAATCAATGATCTAACTTCAGGACAGAAGTGCTTTGGCTTACTAAACATTTGGAGTTGTCTTTGTGAAGTGCTTTATCTTTTTGCTTTATTACCTCTTTAAAAATGTAATGTCATTGTTTCATGAGTTTACCATCACTTCCTCTTAATTGTATTTTTTTAATTCATGTKTATAGGCTCTATCTAGACACATGTGATAGGCCCCATTCATTTCTGCAGAGAATTTTAACTAAGAAGAGGCCCTTTTATACATTAAAATTTTTTAGTTACCAAAAAAGAAACTCCATGTGGTTGCTCATGCAAATGATTCCTGCATTAAGAAACTTGAGTGTCACAAGGTAATGGGTGAGTTTAATTTTTTTTTGTGATTTTTTTTCTTCCTGTTTCCTTTTAGTTGTTTACTTTCTACCCATTCCTTGGATTTCCCCTCAAACCTCCCCAGGTGATTCTGGGAAAGGTAGAAGAGCTGGGTGTGATAAAGAAATGCCTCGAGCAGAGGAAAGGGAGTATTAATGAGGACAACCTGATGAGCTGCATTGATGCTTTGGTATTCAAACAGGAGGTATTTTAACCAGATGATGATTCTTTATTCAGGGATGCTGATGAGATTATTGTCATCTGTTTGTACAGAAATATTTAAATTTTGGGCAATCATCCTCCTATTTTAGCACATTCAGTACTTCCTGCTGAAGGAAAAGCAAGGAAAATGTTGTCACCACCTGCCAGCTCCAGCCCATTCCTTGCCGGGGAGTGGCAGAGAGGCAGTGCCACTTTCCCAGCCCTCTCCAGGCAGACTCGTCCCTCCCTGCGGGCATGGGAAGAGGCAGCAGAGCGACAGGGAGGCAGAAATTCCTGTGGCATTTGTGCAAAAACCCCTGAGCAGCTCCCACGTGGTGGATTTCACAACAGGAGCAGTTGTGTGGGAGTCTGCACCAGCCTGTGTCTGCCCTTTYCCTCGAGTGTTTGCATCCGCATTCCTGGGCTGGGCAGGGGGACTGGGGAAAGTGTTTCCCACCAGCAGCAGGGGCAGGGGATGTGCCATGGTGTCCTGACTCTTCATGGCTGTCCTGTGGTTCCTAGAAGGGCCTGGAACACACACACTCACACACASASACAAATTCCAGCTCCTCCACTCAGGTATTTTCTGTRCCTCTCATCAAATTTCTGCCCTCTCAGGATCCACAGGGAGTGGTTGGAAGTCCTGAGCTGGTCACCCAACCACTGTCTGGAGCAGATAAATGCCATGTGGTGTTGAAAAATGGATTAATTTGTGCAGTTGGTTCGTTTTGGGAATTCAACCCCAGCCATTCCCTGCACACCACCTGATTCTTTCAGGTTAATGGGAAATGAGAGTCTTTGCACCCAGCCAGTTGGACTGAGGGGGCCATAAACCCTAAATAATTAGTTCTGACACCTTCCCCAGCCCGAATTTGTGCCGGCAGAGCTTTCTAACCCAGTAAGGACCGCAGGGCTGGGCTGGCTGTGACTCAGAGGGATCGTGGTGCCATCTCGTGGCAAAAATACAGTAGAAATTAGAAAGTGTGCAATGCTCATTGATCTGGCCGGTGCAGGAGGGTTGCGGGTGGAGTTGCTGCAATCCTTGCCCCTGGCAGGGCAGGAGCCCCTGGTCCCAGCATCACACAGCGCTGGGGGTGGCAGATGGGCCATGGGACAGCTGCCAGTGCCACAGAGTGAGGTGGTGGGGTTCAGACCTGGCTCTGAACATCGAGGCACCTGTCCTGCCCCAAGGCGTGTGCCTTCAATCCAGGTGAGACTTGCCAGGCACAAAWGTGTTTTGCAGCTACAGGGAAGATCCTCAGGGCCACAGAGGGATGTGGGAATGGTGTTTCCACCTCTGAGAGTCGGTGTTTTCTGCTAGATAAAGAGATAGCTGAGTCACAATCAATGTTCTGCCATGGCTTGGCTGAGCAAATGAACGGGAGACAGGCACTTTATTTTGTGGGGATRTATTCAGCTGTGTCATTCAGTGTGCTGGGGAGGGATCACTCCTGTCCATCTGCTGACACAGGCACAGGTAGGATGCATTTTTCAAAGGAATCTGTTTTCCTTGGATGTTTGCAGCTCTGAAGGCTGCTGTGCCATGGAGGAAGGGACCCATCTCTACTTCAAAGAACCCGAGAGTCCATGGCAAAGGGGCAGGTTTGAGGTTCCACCAGTGAATCTCTGCAGAGCTGAGCCCAGCTCAGTGCTGTTCCCTCGAGCACCACAYTGCTGCCTTATCTAACTTCTGAGTTCACACCGTTTTTGGAGGGATTAAAACAGTCCTGGCCTTTTTGAAGCCAAAGTCCTTCTTTGTATTTCGACAAGACCAAGGCTTCCTTCACAGAGCTGATGTGTGAGTTGCTCCCCAGTTGCTTTACCTGTCTGTCCTTGTCTCCCCATCCAAAGCAGAGGGCCAGCAGCAGCATCAGGGAGGCTGTGGTGACAACCTTAAATTCAGCCTCTGCAAGCAAGAGGCAGGGAAGTGAAGAACTGAGGCTGTCCCCAGGGCTGACTCACAGCCCATAGCTGAGGAATCTGCCCTGGTGAAACCACCCTGCAGGGATGGAGGGTGTGCTGCTGTGCTGGTGTTTGCTGGGATGAGCATATGCAGAACTTCTCACCCCTGAGATAAATCTGACATGATGTCTGTTCTCACTCTGGGCTCAGCACCAACCTTTCATGGTGTTTGCATCTCTGTGTGCTGCCAGTTTGGGGTGCCAGGCAGAGGAAATGTAATGAGGGCATGGGATTAGGACTTTATTGGGTTCCCRTGAAGGGGAAACAAACAATGTGATAAAGCACATGAGAAGAAAATGCACGTGGAGGAGTGGGGAGTCACAGGCAGATAAATGGATGGAAAATTGCCTCAGCTGGAGTAAGGCTGTGGAATATGATGGCATGTGAGAGGGCCACAGACGGAGACCACAGCCAGAGGAAAGGAAGCCAACCAAAACCAGCTCTCATTTAATCCCTGATCCCCATTCTCTGTGCATGTGTGTGTGCAAAACAGGCACTGTGAAATCAGACTGCATTTGCAGGGGATTTGTGTGGCTGGTTCCACAGSCCAGACCATCCCAAACACCAGAATGACTGCTGGTGTAGGCTCTTAACATTAACCAGCATATCTGAAGAGAAGGAAGGCTCTTTGCTGGTGTTTAACAAGGTCAGGAAGGACAGAGATGTGTAAAACGAGCAGTGGGTGTTTTTATTTTTCTGTGTCATTAGCCCTTTGTGACYGGATGCTGGTGCAGACCTCATGTGGCCTCAAGATTTAAATTGCAAACTCAGAAATGCAGCTCCTGTTCCGTTCCTCCTGGGGAGCAGTGTTGAGCTTGGGAGCAGCTCCTGCTYATCTGAACAGGTTTGCAGACTCTGGGGCATCTCCCAGGACACTTCCAAGGCAGAAATKACTTATTCCTCAAATCACATGAACCAATCAGTTTTTTTCACTCTCGGTGTTTGTCTTGGAAGGTGAAATCCTGGTGGGATTTTGCTGTGAGCTGTGGAAAAGCTCAGGAGGTGCCTGTGGATGGCTCAAGCCTGTGACCCACGGTATGTTTCTGTAACCTCCAGCAAACTGTGTGTTCTTCCTCAGGATTCCAGGCAGGTTCCTGTGACGTGGTGACCCTTGGGGGGCTGCTGCTCATGGGCTGCACCTTCTCCACCAGCCCGGGGGCTTGGTCCCTTCACCAGCCCCTGTCTTGAGCAGTGGGGTGTGATTGTCAGCACCRTGGGTTGTGTTTGCATCTCCCCCASRGCACAGCAGCAAAGAGCAGCCCTTGGTGGGGATGGAGCAGTGAGKGGGAGTGGATGGAGACAGTGGGAAGGGGATGTGGTGGTGTGGCAGGATGGGGGGATGGAGACTTTGAGCAGAGTTGGGGTCTTGGACCCCAGAGCTGTGGGACATGTCCATGGTCATTCCCTCAGCACAGCACAGGTCGCCTGAGGCTGGGGCCTCAATGTGAAAGTCGTTTGGGGCACRGTGAGGTCCAGGTCAGACTCTGAAACCCCCGGCTGGGGTCGGAAGGTGAAGGTTTGGAGCAGCCCCACAAAGAAGACGAAGAGCTCCATCTTGGCCAGGCTCTCCCCGATGCAGTTCCGCCGCCCTGGGGGTGACAGCAGAGCAGAGTGTTCACCTGGGGTTAAAATGCACCTGGAACCTGTGCCACGGACACCTGAGAGGCTGCAGGAGGGAAACCTTGAAATGCACCAAAGCATTTTGGAGTAGAGGGACCTGTGTTGCTAAAGGCTCCTGTCTGGTCTCTTTGGTCACAGGTTACAGCCTCCTTACAGGGTTATTGCACATTTATGGAGTGCTCCCTCTCCCTCTCCCTCTCCCTCTCCCTCTCCCTCTCCCTCTCCCTCCTCTCTCAGCATCTTTAACCCTTTCTTTTGGAAAGCAGCCTGATAGAAGAATGCCACCTCCTTCCAAACTAGAATAGTTTGAAACTCACTTTTCCTGTGCAATTTATCCTCACATACCACTTTTAGATAAAGTGTGTTTCTTCTTTACTACCCCTCTGTGCTATATTAGCAGAGGGAAGCTGTGCTCTGAGAGCAGCCATTTGCCCAGATGCAGAGCACTTGATTCCATTCAGTTCTCTGGTTATTGACTGAGTTAAGGGCAATATTTAGACACAAAGACCTCATTAGTGAGTACTGTAATGAAATGGCCTTGCCACAGYCYCARMTCTGTGCAGGYCAGCCCTTTAKTTACCTGTGGAGAAGGGCAGGAAAGCTCCTTTCTTTACAAAATTCCCTTCAGCATCGAGGAAGTGGTTGGGGTTGAACTGATGTGGTGTTTCCCACTGTGTCTTATCCAGCAGCACTGAGGTAAGGGATGGGATTACAATTATACCCTGGAAGAGAAGTACACAAAGGCACAAAAGGTAGCAAAATGCTGTTCTGGTTCGTTTTTTCACAGACTTTGGTGCCCCAGGAGATTTGCTCCACCTGGGGTAGGTGGAGACCATGAKGGTTTTATCCCACCATCCAGCAGACAGAGACATCAGTGAGATTTTCCCACTGGTGCCAAGGATTGAAGCCAAACCCCACATGGTGCTGTGAAAACCTCAGGTGGAAGGTAAGATCCTGCAAATTCTCTGGCAGATACTTCACTGTGCAGAAGGCAGCAAGGAGGTAAACCAGGGCTGCTCATGGAGTGAGGAAGCCCTGAGCATGAGAGGGACTGGATTGAGTCCTGTGACACACTCTGGGCTCAATATAGAAACTCTTCTGGGGATGGCTTTGGACTCTCCAGTGGCACTGGTGAATCTGGGGAGGGTTTTGCATTCCTGGGAAGGAGCAGACACCCACCTTGGGAAGGAAGTAGCCCCTGAAGTGGGTGTCCACAGCAGTGCAGCGGGGCACGTGTGGCAGGAGGGTGATGAACCTCTGCACCTCGTGCAGCACCGCGTTGGTGTAGGGCATCTTCTTCCTGTCCTCGTACGTGGCCCAGCTCCCAGCCTGGACTGTCCTCCCAATCTCCTCCTGGACCTTTTCTGGAAGGAGCAAACAGAAGGGATGTGTCTCAGCAAGGAAGCCAACTGGATTTGGTGTGGGGGGGAAAAACACCCATTT
Organism: Alauda arvensis; assembly: GCA_902810485.1. Lineage (NCBI taxonomy): Eukaryota > Metazoa > Chordata > Aves > Passeriformes > Alaudidae > Alauda > Alauda arvensis. The sequence goes on from CADDXX010000783.1 coordinate 139,261, forward strand.
TCCCAGAGTTTGGGGAGAGAGAGAGGATTCTTAAAGCAGCAGTGTGGGTTTCCCTGCTCTGTGTTGAATTCAGGCACGTGGGTGGGTTGTTTCCTCAGCATCATACTCTGATCTCCACTCATCCTCTCTCCTAGCAAGTCAAAGGAGCTATTTTGTTGTGACTTTGATCAGCACCTAGTTATATTAGGAATTCATCACAGAGGGAGAGCTGGCATTCAGCTCTTAAAGCAAAAGAGCTGCTGTGGCTCTGAGGCCAGGCCTCTTCCTTCCCCATTTCAGCCTTGCCATGGATGGAGTAAGTAAAAGCTGCTCACTTTGAATCTCTGGGTATTTCATCATGAGCAGGATGGACCACTGGAGCGTGGTGGCAATGGTCTCTGTTCCAGCCATGACCAGGTCAAGTATGGATGCCATCAAGTTGTCATCGTGRAAGAGGCTGTCTTTCTTGTTCTTCTCCTTGAAAAGCACGAGAGGTAAGAAAAGTCACAGAAGCATTAGGCTGAGTATTCAGCAAGCTTGGGAAATGCTGCATAACCCACGGCACAGCTGGCTGTGGTCTGGTGTTTGTGAACTGGGTGATGAAATAGAACTGATCTTGAGTGCACAGCATCCACCAGAGATGGAGCACCACAGATGGGAGGTTTGGAAGGGAGTTCTGATTCAACCCATCTCCCCTGGAAGCAGGCTGAAACCCAGAGCTGTTCACAGGCTCAGCCTTGCAGGTTAGTGACAGCCTGGTCTCTGCCCTGAACAGAAGCAGATTCAGCTCTTCCCACCTCTGAGGGACTCCTCCTGTCCAAAGCCAGCTTTGAATCCCCAGCAATGCTCAAAAATCACCTTTCAGGCCATTTCTGCCTGGGCTTTAGAACTGTGCTAACTCCTCCTCCACACAGCTGAGCAGAATACTTAGTGCCTAAGGTCAGCCTGGATCCAGCTGGAAAGAAGAAAAAGCTCAGAGCCCAAATATTTTGTGTTGAATGAAATCAACTGGTGTGTGAAACTGCTGAGCCTCTGCTAAGCARGATGCAAGGCAGGGTTAGGACTTGTACTGATGATTTATCATTCAAGTACTTTAAGGGGATCATTCATCTTGATGGAGCAACAGTATCAGTGATTAATTGATTTGTTTTCATAAAAAGAAAGGCAGAGTCAGCTTTCATSTGAATTCATGCATTTTCTACTAAGRGCAAGTAGTTGATCTCACCTTATTAGTGCTGCTATTTCAGGAATGGACTGAGAGCAGCTTTTGTATCTTAATTTTGATAGGAAAAATGTACCAATTTTAAGAGCCTGGATTGAAATACCACTGGAGTAACAGCATGGATTTCAACAGATTTACATGACATGAATGAAATCAAGACTCAGCAACCCTTTTAGCTAGAAAATCCAAAGGAGACATTGCAGACAGCCAACAGAGCTAAGCAGTCCAATACCTCTTGTTGCTTGAATATCAGAGCATCGATGTAGCTCCTGACACTGTTCTCATTGATGTCCTCCCTGCTTGCCTTCATGTATTGCCTTAAAATGGCACGCACATCTTCGATTTTCTTCAGCATAATCTTGTGGGTTTTGAAAAGAAATCCAAGGAACGGGTAGAAATTGAAATACTGATGAGAAAGTGAAAAAGAGAACCATTAGGCCTGCAGAAGCACCACACAGAATCACACAGAATCACCTTGGCACATGCTCAAACAGCTTTTTCCTAAGGCCCAATGTGTCAGCTGAGTTTTGTTTTTAGTAGCAATATCTCAGCATCCCAGGGCAGATTTTCATAAGCTAAAATAACCATAGTTCAGTTCTCATTTTAGCTCCACACAGATGTGCAGGATGGGCCAAAAGGAAAGYAGGCAAGGGGAATCTGGCAGCAGATTTTGGTGACCAAAGTGGCACGTGGAGAACTGTCACATTTCAGCTGTAATGGCTGGTTCTGAACATTAGAAAACTGCTGAAGTAAACCCTGTGGTTGGTGTGGCTCACGTGCCAGAGTAAAAAAGCTGTTTTATCTGTGGCACAGGTTGCTTACATTTAAATTTGGGGATCCCAGGAGAACCATGACTTCATCTATGAGTCTCAGGAGAGTGAGAAACGTCGGGTCCTTGTAGTCAAACCTGTCCCCGAAGAGCATGACGAAGGTGACGTTGATGGGGGCGCAGTTGAAGGAGGGCAGGCTGAAAGGTTCCCCTGCAGCAGGGGCAGGAAAAGCTGTGAGACCTGGAGCAGGAGAGACACTCACGAGGCTGCACAGCCCCCCACCCAGAGCTCACCTTGGAAGGATTTGATCATGTCGATGAGGAAGTGGAGCTCCTCAAAGATCCTTTCCTCGATGAGCTGCTTGCCCATGCCGAGGTTGCGCATGCTGGACACGGTGAACCTGCGCGTCGTCCTCCAGAGCTCCCCGATGGAGAAGAACAGACCTGGGCAGCCCAAGAGAAACGTGCTGGGCTCAGGCACGGGGGAGTCCCTCCACCCCACACCAAACAGGGTGAGCAGGAAGCTCCACAGGTGTTTCTGCTGCCTGTTTTCACGTTGGGTTTAGGGACTAAACCTCATCCCTGCGTCCTCGCAGCTCCATTCCCACTGAGCCTGTAGTTTGGGAAGAGCAAGCTCCCTCCCAGCCCAGTAACCCCTCTGCAGATGGGCAGGGGTGGCTGTCACACCAGTATGGGTTGGCTGYAGAGCTGGGGGGAGATGTTGGTTGGAATCAGTCACGGGATATTTTTGACCCTGCTGGTTGCAAGTCTAGGGCTTCAAGCACCTTGTGTCTCTGAAGCTTCTCCCTTCATCCTGTTCTGGTCATAAAGSTAATTTATCTGTGTGGGATGGGATAATTCAGTCTCCTCAAGCCTAAACTGTTTCATGGAGATTCTCAGCAGCGCTGTATTTTCAGCAGTGGTAAAAATACTGACATTTTTGTGGGGGTTTCTGAGCTCATGCCACAATGATCTCTAGCACCTCCAAGCAGGGATGGGTATTTCATCCCAGAGTGATGTAAAGAAAAAGTCAGGTCAATAATCCAAAAACTATCTCAGATTGTGGCCAGCTGAAAAGCTGGATGCCAGCACTTCACATCTTCATCGTGGCTGTGAGGCTTTTAAATATGTTTGCTTTCCTGTTTTAAAGCAGTGTAGTTTTAATTTGGRTAGCAAAACTTTTTGCTCTAAAAATGTCAAAGCAAATTTCTAAATGTCACTTTTWAATTTTGCTTTAATTTATGCAATTTCATCTGGATCGTTCCTTTTCTGAGAGCATCTTCACAGTCAACAAATTGGCATTTTCTGAAGGAAAAAATGTTTCATGGGAAGATTTGTGACCATTGTTGCTTAACAGCCCCTGAGAACTTCCATCTTTGGGTCACCTCTAAGTGCTTCAGACATGGGCTGAGAAGGTAAATGTGAAAGGACTTATCATGTAATACTGATAGTGTCCCACAGGGATGTTTTACATGTAAATTAGCTCTAAAAAAATWCCTTTCTCCTCATCGATTCCTTTTATTTATGTAGCAATAAATTCAGCCATTGATATTAGGGCTGGGTAATTTAATTTCTGATTCTAATCCCAGCCTCAGGTGGTGACCAGCATATAAARCTGCCTTTTGGTCCTCCCAGCTAAGAAGAAGCAGAGGATGGACAAAGCAAAAGCTCCTCAGAAATAGTCAGGGGTGGGAAGTTACCTTGGAAAAAGGTAACTTTTATTTAATGGGATTGTTTGTGGGGGCGAATTTCCAGCCTCAGCCTCTTGCTTCTGCCTGAACCTGTTTCAGGCTGGTCAACCTGAGAGCTTTTGTGGGGAGGCAAAGGTGTGGGAGCTGRCACAACAAAGGCAGTGGGAGAAAGGGAGAAACCCCACAGCTCTGAACAGCCAAGGCAGGCAGTCCAAAGTCTCCTGGAAACGTGCAGAGGGTTCATAAACACGGAGGTGACAGTGAGCCGCTCGCACCCACATCTCACAGAGATTAACCCCAGAGCCAACACAGTGCCCTCAGAAATCCCACCCCTCAGCTTCTGGGATGTGGATGGGCTGCAAATGTGTCAGCAAAAAGGATGGAAAGCCAGGAGTCATTGCGAGCAAGGAGAGCCAAATGTTTGCTGTCACTCAGCTTCAGAAGGGCCCAAGGGGGTGTTTAAAAGCTGGGCTCCAGGGATGCACAGTTAGGCTGTGCCTCATCATCACAGGCACTACAGCATCGTCCCTCCCACCCCACCCCCCAACTCCTTTCTCTAGTACCGTTTCCGTTCTGAATTTGGTCGAATATTGGGATGGAAGGTCTGTCTACAAACTCCTCTGTGTAGTTCACGAGCGCCTCTCGCACGACTTCGTACCCGGTGAGCACCACAACCTTCTGGAACCCAAAGTGCAGGGTGAAGATGGGGCCGTATTTTTCTGCAAGCTGCAAAAAAAAGAGGCGAGATGTGATGGTCAGGAAGGGAGGGGGCGTGCAGGGAACAGCACCTCTTGCTGTCTGAAAGGACATTTTTCATCCTGGCATCTTGCTGGGAACGGCTGCAGAGCCACTACCTGCAGGAGAGCACCTTGTGAGCCAGTCAAACACAGGGCATTTTGTACTGATGGATGGAATTCAGGCTTCTTGCCATGAAGGAGCACCCACCCCCATCAGTGCATCATTAATCTGGCTTTGGTTAAGGAGAAAATAAATAAAAAACACAAAAAAAACCACCTAAAGACTGGACCTCAAGTGGCAGCTGGAGCAAACTGGAGAAAGACCAGAAAAGAGAAGACACTTCAGTGCAAATAATGATGCTGTCACAGAGGAAAGTGTTGGTGTGGTGCTCCTGATGTACTACAGCACTCCTGCATCCTGCTACTAGACTAGGTGAGCAGTGTCTCTTTCAGAGGACAAAGGGGGCACATATCAGTGCCCACCCAAAAACCCCAGTCGGTGCCAGCTGCTTTAGTGCAAACACCATGTTTTGCTCTCTGTGGGGTGAGATGGAGGGATAACCCCTCTGGAGCGATCCCAAAGCAAAGGCAAACACCCAGCACAGCCCTAGCAAGGGACAAAAGCACACGGAGGCAATTCCAAAGCGCCGTTCCGAGGCTGCAGCAGCGTCTGCCCAGCCCTGCTGGGTAAACTGACCCCAACCCTGACACTGCCCATAACAGCTCCAGGTGCTGGCGCCTCAACCCCATGGCAGCAGCAACCCCCAGCTCCTGCAGCACAGCCCGTGTTTGCTGAGCACTGGTGTCACAGGAGCCCTGGACACCTGGCTGTGACCCTCTGGCTGTGACACCCCTGGCTGTGACCCCCTGGCTGTGACCCCCTGGCTGTGACACCCCTGGCTGTTTGCTCACTCTCTCTGTGACCCCAGTGTGAGTCAGCCCCACGGACACGGAGCCATCCCCCAGAGCCAGGCAGGAATGCCCAGCAGCCCCAGGAACAGCCTCAGCACGGGGACAGCTCGCCACKCTGAGTGGGGTAAGTTCTCTTAATTACAGGGTAGTGGAAGAGCTCACGGGTTATTCACTCTGGTCCCTCAGCACAGCTTTCCCATCTCTCCCTTGCACTGCCATCTGGAATGAAATGCATGTCCCATTCATCAAGAGGGAAAGGGATTTTGCAGTGGAGTGYCTGGATTTAGCCCTCTCCACAGCGGTTTTGGGGTCACTGCATTGTGGAATTCCTCCTGCCAGGTCTCCGGGGCATAGGGGAGGGAAGCAATTTAATTCATGTTAGTTATAACCTAATGCTTTAAAAGATTTCTGGGTGTCCAAGCTGTCAAATTAATATTTCAAATCCCACAAGCATTATAGACTTCRTGTACATCATCACAATTACATGAAGAAATCCCATATTACCCAGAGGTCTTTTTTAAATGGTTGATTGCTCCTAAATTACATTGCATCAACACAGACATTGACTATAAGAAGCCCAAAAAGATATTATAAAGCAATTTTCACACCTTTATAATTTAGTTTGAATTTAAAAAAAGACAAAAAATTCTCACTGATAATACATCCCAGGCAGCTTTAAAATCTATGAGGGTCTGGGTGAGGGGTTTTTTGTCCTACCTTCATTATTGATTTATCTTGCCTTCTAAGATCCACCAAGTGCAGGTTACCAATGATCGGAAGAGGAGTTGGACCAGGAGGTAATTTAAAAGCTGAATTTTTATAGCCGGTTGAAAAATAGACTACAGCTAATAATACTGCTGCACAGAGCAGACAAACTAATATAGGATCAGAGAGAATTGAAATTAAAAAAGACATATTTTTTTTTTTAGTAATAATCTGGTTTTTGGGGTTAGCAGCAATAAAAATGCAGTGGCACTGTTCAGTTTCTGCCAGCTGGCTTTCTGTTTGCTCTCTGCAATTGCTACAAGCACTCAATTCTTATTAAGGTTTGTAGAGTACCTAAATAAATACTGCATACTCCACCCTCTTTAAACACCTCAGAGAATGTGGTCTAAGCAGTTTGCAAAGCCTGTCCAGAAGTAAAGAGAGTTTCAAATTACAAACCCATGCATGTGTGTGCAAGAACATATACATGGGAAAAGGTGCTTGGCATTCCTCTCCAACCTCCTCCTCCCAAGACCTCAAGGTCCTTCATTAGCAGTACTATGACCCTCCAAGCACTCTGCTGACACAGGGAAATAAAAAAAGGCTCTTGGAATCCTATTAGAACCTCCAGACTGAGGTTTAGGAAGGATTTGAGATCTCCGTGTTACTACAGAGAAAGATCAGTATTGTTACAGGAGACTTTGGCTTTCTTGATGTCGAGTGGAGATCAAAGGTTGTTAATAATGGTAAAGCCCAACCACCCCTGGGGGGTTGTAGCCCATAAACTTCTTCATAAAGTCAGCTCTGAACTGCCCTGGAGGGATGTGATTTCAGACTTTGTGTCTGAGCTAGGAGACATGTAATAGCTAGCCATGGAAAATTAGCTTGGATCAAGCGATCATGAGTGGATTCATGRGTGCAATGGAAAGACAAAATTAGATTTGAAACTTCTGGGAGGACTTAACTTTGCAAGAGCAGCTTCTAAGGGATAGAGRGAAGAAATTAATGAAGTTAATGAAGCCTGCTGACCTAGCAGGCTGCAGAAGGGGAACAAGACAGGAGGATGGAATGGTTTTAAGTCAAAGATACTAAACACCTGGAGCTGGCATCCCTCATAAAGGCTTAAGCCTTGCAGAAAATAACTGAGGTCTACCTGCTTGAATAGTGGTTTTCAGGAGGAAGTTTGGCATAAGCAGCCAAAGGAATAAGATCATTCAGGGGAGAAAGGGCTGCCTTACATGATGAGGAAGCACATGGCTAAAGGTACATTTGTCCAAAGGTTAGATCATATAAAGGCCATTATTCAGCAAATATGGGCCCTCAGCCCTGTGGATGCAAGGAAGGCAAGGAAGGAGGTGGGTGTGATCCAGAGTGGGGCATGGTCAGCAGGGTCCTGGAGCAAACAGCTGCTCTCACCCAGAGCTGCCTGTGTGGTGTGGAGATGTTGCAGCACAAGAGCCACCCAGAAGCAGCAGCAGCAGGAAGTGTGTCGCAACATTTCTGGGATTTATTTTTTTATTAGTTTCCAAGAAATGGGCTGGAGGCAACGGTTTCCCCCCAGAGCATGCCTAGGATGACTCAGCCCTGCCTGCCCCATGAGCTAAGAGGCAGAGAGAGGGGCTGTAAAGACAGGCARGAAGCATCACGGCTGGCACAGGATGCAGGACGTGGGCACTGCAATGAGAACTGCCAATGGCACATGCCCTGTGCCTGGGCAAAATGTTCCTGCAGGGTTTTCTTGGACCAGCAGCACCCTGAGGGGCAAAARTTACGTGTTGCTGCTGCTCTCCTGGTGTTTCATCCTTGCCCTGGGAGCCTCTGAACTCATAAAAAGACCTTTCAGAAAGAGAAWTATCTCTGAAAAGCCAGGGGGAGTGTATTGTGGTGGTTTTTTTTTCCAAGCCAGGCTCCGAGTGCAATGCATTAAAATGACAAAGGTAAGTAAAAGTCTTGCGATGACAAGAAATTCCTGTCTCACTAATGTGTCTGCTACGTGCTGCCCTCCCTGAGCACACAGAGCCCGGCACAGAACACCTGCCAGGCACTGACACTGCTCTGCGTGCATTCCTGGGGCAGCCGGGCCCCTCAGGGTGCTCGTGGCCCTGTTGTCCTCCATCCCTCATGCCCTCGTTCTGCCCTGGATTGTGACCCGGTGGCACTGGTGAGGATGTGGGGCATTGGGTATCGACCACCTAAAGGCAACCACAGCACTGCCAGTCAGCCTGCCTGGGTTATTAAACACCAGCCCTGCATCCTTTGAAATAAATCCCCCAAAATATCTGCACTTTCCCTGCCAATCCCATTCTTGACCAGCAGTACATCCCTGACTGCAGCCTCAGATAACTCCTGCTGGATTTTACTGTGATGGCTTCCTTGTAATCAAGGGCAAGAGGCACAGGAACGACTGAAAGGCGCCACATCAGAGCCAGTCCTGCCTCACACAGCAGTTGTGATTTTTCTGGAGTTAGAATCCAGCTGTTTCCTTTGAGGTGTGTGTGGCTGTGAGCATGGCTCACTCTGTGCTGCTGAGCGTGTCCTGGCTGCAGGCTGCCCATGGGTCCCTGTGCTCACCTCTCTCCTGTGGGGGGTAYTGAAGGTGGAGCAGCCCAGCTTTATCAGTTTGACCTGAAATCAACTTCATACTGTCACACCAGATAGATCAACAGCAACAGAACAAAATATTTAATGATTAAGTAGGTGATAAGGTCAGGCTCGCAATGGTTGGACTGCAAATAGAGCAACAGCAAAACAAACGCAAGCAAGCACAGCAGCAGAGGCTTCCTTGTCACAGAGCTGAGCTGTGCCCAGGAGCTGGAGCTGGGCCTGTGCTACAGCCCCTGAGCAGGTGCAACAGGTAGAAGGAGCAGAATCACTCTTAGAGTGCTGCCTTTAGTWGTGTGAACTAAAGCTAGTGAGGAGAGACAGTGTCTGGGCCAGAGGCTGCTGTACTTTGTCATCCCTTCCTGTTCTTTCTCCTTTCTTTCCTTACAGCTCAGCCTTAGATGACTGGCTTTAGTTTTATGTTGTAGGTTTACCATAACTGCCCCATTTTCAGTTGAATGGGCAATGCTGTCCCTATTCATCACAACCTGGTGATTGGGACTGAAGTTTGGAATTAGGAGCCTGTGGATGATGGTTCACCCTGCAGTCAGTGCAGAGAGAGTGAGAAATGACAAACTTATGGCAGCTGATTCATCCCCTGAGGGATCCTTTCTCTCTGTGAAGGCTAGAGAAGATCTACAGAGCAAGTAGAGCTGCTGAGTTGCTGGAGCAGGGGTTGAACCTCTCCCAGCTCTCTGGAGGAGTGTGGCAGTCCTGCTGCCAGCCCCAGCTCACACTGCCACAGGCTGGTATTACTTCAGCCACGCTGATTCAGAAACTCTTCCCTTGCCATGGCTGCTCATTTTCTGCCAGTTTAGGGATCTAAGAAGGCCCAGTAAGGGATTTGACAAGTGCCAGAGCCAGCATGAAGCCAGGAGAGGTGAGGGAGTGGTAGAAATGCAGAAGCAGAAAGCTGCTCAATTGGCCCCATCAACAATGGGCTGTTCAGCATAAAGTGCCCGGTGTGAGTTGGAAAGAACCCACTTCCCAAACTACTTAGATGTTTTCTGATAACTGTCCCGTCCCTGGGTCTTGGCATCAGCCCATGTTACACCCTTGTGTCTGGGACTCTGTAATAAAGATAAGGCAGGTTGTATCGCACAATGGAAGCTCAGTCTGAGGCTCAGCTGAGCAACCATCCTGAGGAGATTTCCAGAGCCTTTCAGTGTCTCTTGTCTCCAGCTGGGCCATTGATAATCAGCTCTGCTATAGGGCTTGGACTTTGGGCTGAGAAATTCCCCACAGAGGTTGTCAGGGGAGAGCTCTGATGGGTTACATCTGCAGAGGAGGCCTGAAGGYATTTCACTCTCTCAAACTGCCCTGAAAACAGCATCTCTGATGTGCTGCTCCAGGAATGAACCACAGTTTCTGAGAGTCTGAAGGGTTTGCATTATACAGCCATTGCAAGAGCTGCTGGAGAGAATGTCATGAATGAGAGAAAATAACAGTGCCTGGTGTCTTCCTTCCCCTAAAGCTCAGGGACAGCTTTCCCCCACTGTAGCTAAAGTGTTCACTACTCTAATGCTGTGTTGTCTGATCATTCACAGGGCACAGCACACACCAGGTGAGGCATGGGAGTCAAGGTAAAGCCAACATCAGCAGTGAGATCCAGCTCTGAYTTATCCACTCCTGCAGGGGGCTGGAAAACAAATCTGCGGAGCAAGCCCGTAAAGAAGAGGAACAGCTCCATTTTGGCCAGTCCTTCACCAAGGCAAGCCCTTCGTCCTGAAAACAACCAGGGGAGAAGTTAATGATCAGCACTGAACTGCTGGTGTTGATGTCTGAGACCTTCTAAACTGCAGGTACAGYCTGGGAGAACAGGCTGCTGAGGTAGGAAATTTTCCCTTCCTTTTCTCTGTATATTAGGGGTGCTACTGATTTGGTWTCAAACTACACAGAAGTCTGTAGATATATAAAATTGTTCAGTGACTGTGAGGAAATCCATGTTTCCCATCTCTCCCAAAGAAGTGGTGGTTAYCTGCAGCAATGGTGGATAGGAGAAATGACCAGAAATCCCTTACCCTCTGTTCTGTGTCCCTAGCTTTCATACTTTCCTGAAATCAGATGAAACTGCCATTTGCCTTGCACCCACACCCCTCTTACCTATGGAGAATGGAATAAATGCTTCTCTCCTAATGAAGTTCCCATTGGCATCCAGAAAATGGGAAGGGTTGAACTGCTCTGGGGTTTTCCAGTGTAATTCATCATTCAGAGCAGAGGTCAGCAGTGGAATAATCTCAGTACCCTGAAAGGGATCAAAGAAACTCATGGAAGAGAGGATCACTCCCTTACTTGAGCCAGACTTTGTTCTTTTTCCTAATGTGAAGAGGCAAATAAGACATGACAAATAGAACTGGGGAATGTTTCTCTGCCCCATCGTGGCTCTGTCTGTTTTCAGTAACTGCTGTTTTTTGGCTTTTTTTTTTGGACCACAAAACATTCCTTTCTTACAGAGTCAGATCTTTCAACAAAGGTGCTGGGGTAGAGGTCCCACCATTTGACATAAAAGATTCAAACCAGTGTGATTTAATTAAATCTCTGGTTAATCATGATTCAAACAACTGTACCAGACCACAACCCATTTTATGTTTACAATAATTATCCTGGATGCAAGACAAAGGGTCACAGCACAGTGTCTTTAGTTATTTATGTGTTTCTTCATCTGCTTTAGAGAAAGCTGTGAGGAATGTGTGCAGCACAAGCCTCAGAGCTCACCTTAGGAATCTCATAGCCTCGGAAATTCACATCTCTGGGAGTCGATCGAGACACGCCCATGGGGACAATATTGGCAAACCTTTGTATTTCGTGGATTACTGCCTCTGTGTAAGGCATTTTTTTCCGGTCCTCCAACTTAGGCAGCTCTCCTGGTTCAATGACACGGTTCATTTCTTCCTGAATCTTTCCTTGGAGGGAGGAAAGGATTAAGAAGCTGATAACGATCTCATCTTGCAACTGAAATGGCTACCAGTTTGGCAGAGGTGAAGGAAAGGGAAAGCTGTAAATGTCTGGGGAGGGCAGAGGTGGGGAAGTCAGGGCATGGTGTGGTRCTTTCAGGTTTGTTGTTGAGCTAAGGCAGCTTGGATGGAGTCACTGCAGTCCATCTCATGCCTGACTCTCATCACACCCCGTAACCTTCAACAGAAACCAGATCAGAATCAGCTCCTGAGGAGACCTTTAGTGACGTAAGCCCATGGCCTGCAGSTGATGGGGGAGTTTACTGTGACTGTAGGCTGCCCCTCAGCCTCTCCCACTTGGCTGGGCTGGTTCACTGCAATCCAGCTGAATAAAATTCCTTCGTAAAGCCAATGGTTGTTATCTCACTCAGAGCACTCAGAATAATTACTCTGGGCAGCACTGAATGAGTTCCAYTCCCTTCCACAACCGAAGCCTTAAGCATGCAACAAAGAATTGTACAAGAGACTTGTCCTCCTTACTCTGAATTTCTGGGTATTTCATCATCAGGAGCAGCCCCCAGCGCACGGTTGTGGATGTGGTCTCAGTCCCAGCAGCAAAGAGGTCCAGGGTTGAAAACATCAGGTTTCCATTGCTGAATGCAGTGTGTGGTTTCTTTGACTCCTTCAAAACATATGTGGGTAATACAGCAAGTGATAGCCATATGTGACTGTGTTGCCACCATTTTAATCTGCATTTTAGCTTTCTGTGACTTAGATGTGCTGGGAAACTAAACATTTCCTCTCCTAGCATCAGGGCCTATGCTTTGTGGAATTTGTCTGGTCCCAAGCATAAGTGTAATCCTCAGGTCTAGATATTAGAAATTCAAACACACTTTATCACTGCACCATCCTTGCAGGAAGGTTTGGGATGATCTCCTCCTTATTTCACCCTTGTGGGACACCTTGACAACTAAATCTCTTTAACCAGCAGTTCCAGTGGGGCCAGGAGCCAATACAGCACAGCTCACTGTGAGTATGAGCTTTGATATATTCTGCTCACTGCTTCTGTTTCCACTCACTCCCAGTCCCTGACAGATGGCCAGTCCTAAGAATAAGTCAGAGCTAAGGGACTCAGCTTTAAAGTACCTGGTTTTGCTTCACCAGAAAGGCATCAACAAAGCCTGTTAAGTCATTTTCATTAAGCTCCTCTTTGTGTTCCTGGAAGAGCTTCTGGAGAAAAGCATTCAATTCACTGATATTTCGGAGCACRGTCTTGGAAGCTCCAGACAGAAATCCAAGGGATGGGTAGAAGTTATATAGCTGTGGAGCAAGAGAGGTCTTAATGTTAAATGGCATTTTTGAACACATACTGCTATCTCAAATCACACTGCTGGTCCCTTGTCCTATGCCCTGACATTGGAGGCTGTAATTCCCCCCCTTCTACAGTCCAAGGAGCTCTGGATTCCTGCAGAAATAGAGTGTTCTTTCTGTAATTCAAGGAGGCAGGTTTGGGATTGTGCTTCTCCTCAAAGAGGGTTGTTCTTTTGTGAAGACTTTGGGATTTTTTTCCTTTTACTAATAAGCCCCACTGACTCAATGCAGGAGCCTGGGAATCTGTGCTTTGCAGATACAGAACCACAGATGTGTTCTGTACAGGCTGACTGGCTGATAATGTTCTTGTTCTCAAGGAGCAAGGTGTGGGAGGCCAGAACAAACTCAGGAAACTGGATATCCCCCAAAAAACTAACAGCTAAAACATTAATTTAAGCTCTTACCTGCACCATAGGGGACCCCAACAGCTTAGTATTTTGATTTATCAGCTTCAGCAAAGTTAGAAATACTGGGTCATCATATTCAAACCTCTCTCCAAACAATATGGAGCAGATGACATTGGATACAGCATTGTTGAGTATCATTTTTGTATCAAATGGTTTCCCTGTATTTCAAGCAAGGAAAACAAATGACAAAATGGCTATGCTTGCTTCAGTCTGGTTTCCTATGGAAATGTGGCCCTGAGCTCCCAAACAAAACYCATTTCCCACCCAGAATTCATAGCAGGGAACTCTGTTTCAGTTTTTTAAGGCTTTGGTTCAATAACCTACTTTATGCTGAACTTTAACCACGAGATACTATTTGCTCAGAGTTAAACTTTCATTAATCTTTATTGTTCTGCTAGACCTGTTCCCTGTCTCTGGAAGAAAGACTTGACACTCACCATGATAGGATTCAAAATACTTGATAAGGGAATTTACTTCCTCCAGGATTCGGGTCTCAAGGGTTCTCTTTCCCATTCCAAAATCTCGCAGCGTGGACAAGGTAAATCTTCTCATGGTTTTCCACATCTCTCCRTGGCTGAATGCTATGCCTAAAATAAAGGTGTAACAGCCTTGTGGCACCTGTGGTTCATAAAGGTTCTTACACACTGGGACCTCCTAAGATCACAGTAAGGGGACAGCACTCTCTGCTGTGAGAATATGATGAACAGAGACAAAACTTATCCAAGCAAAAGGTCAGTTACCATTTCCTTGTGTCATTTTCCTAAATATGGGTATTTCTGCCCTCTCTCCAAACTCTTCAGCATGRTTTAAAAGGGCATCCTTGATGGTTTCATATCCAGCCAGTACCACGACCCTCCTGGGTCCAAAATGCACCGTGAAGACGCTGCCGTACATCTTGGAGAGCTGTCAGGGTGAATAAATATGTCCATTCAAAGCCAGATCTGGACTCAAACGCTAGTACCAGACATTCTAGGTGGTTTCTAGGCCCAAAGGAGCCTCCCAGCCCTCCCTGATGTCTCCAGGTGCTGCTGTAATTCAAGCAGTGAGCAACAGCTATCGATTGCCAGCATCTCTGCTTGCGCCCTGTTTGCACAACAAGGTGTCTGCTATCACTGCTCCTATCAGGGGMGTCAGGGAAGTGCCATTGCATTCCTGTGGTGTTCTGCAGTAACAGGCCAGCAATACCACCTTGGGAGGCTGCTTACAGAGTGCTGCAGCAGGCAGGCCTGTTTATTGTAGTGCTGGTGACCTGAGGCAAGCGGGCGTGCACACACCTTGGAGGCTGAAGCCACAAACACTGCAAAAACAAAGCCAGACAATAACTCTTTCTTTCAGGACAGCACTTGTCTCTAATTATGGCAAGGTGGGTAGTGCTGCAGTCATCACAGAGTTATTTGCTGGCCACCAGAAACTTGAATCCGACTAGGAAGCATATTCTRGTAGATAATGTCACAGGAGTGTGAGGCTTTTATAGCAAATTAAAAATGAATCATCTGTTACCCAGAAAGGTGGCTTTGACAAGCTAATCATTCACTTGGTATTTCAGGCTCCGTTYAAACACACTGCAAGGCATCCACTCCAAATGTCTCCTTGTTTCTGATGTGCCTGGGTTACCATTTTCTAYGCATTAGATTGATTCCACAAATTGAATTTCAGATTAGAAGCGGCTCCTGTTATTACGCCAGACAAATTGAATTTGTTTCCATCAAACAGTGGTTTGACGGCTCGGGAGATAACATTAGCACTGGTTCTCTCATCCCTGGCAGCTCACAGAGCCTGTGGCAGAGCCAGGGGCAGGGAATCACAGCTGCCTCCAAGCCTCCCTTTGGCCATCTCCCTGCATTAGGGCTCCTTGCCATGCAGTCTGGTTTTACTCAGCAGCACAAGTATTGGATGTAGCAGGCCTGAAAGCCCAAATAAAGCTCCTTGGTAGGTTATAGAAATGAGTCTGGTGCTGTCATGTGACATTTGTGCCATAAAATCCCCCAGTACTGCCAAAAATAGTTCATAGTTTCATATCAACACCCTTAAACATACCCAGGGTCAGAAGGGAGCTCAGGACCAGAAGCCCATCAGAACTGATCTCTACACAATCCTCTGCCCATAAATCAAGGCAGATGAGCACTGTGTGCCTGCTGGAGGAATTCTGTGCTTTGGCAACACAGGATGCCCTTTCTTTTCCAGCTAACTGKAGGATTGCAGAGTCTGCCCTGCCCTCTCACTGCAGATGTTCAGGTGGCTGAAGGAGTTCTCTGGGGACCAGCTTTCCCCCTCCCTAGTGTCACACAGGGCATGTGACAGGTCCCTCCCAGCACCTCAATTGTCTCTACAGCAACCAGATAAAATCTGAATTCMCACTGAATCGTCCCATGGGAACACAGCAGACACTTTCTGAAACAAACATTGCCCSTGGCTTTTTAATATTTAAGTCTTTTTTTTCCTATCCCTCTCTTTCAGAAATATAAGTATCCATGGAGCTGTGTAAGAAAAAGCAATTTGTTTTGCTAGACATATAAAATCCATGCATGAAGTCCTCACCCACCCTGGGCAGTGTGTGCAGGGGGAGGGCTGGGGGGACAGAGGTGTGCTTTGCATTGCAGAGATAGAATTAGTTTTGGGAAAAAGCATGCATAGGGCATCCCCTTTCCCTCTGCTGTGGGGATGAGACCTTTTCTTGCTTCATCCCTTCCATCCACACATCCTTCCTAGAGGTCAGGTGGCAGTGAGGCATCTCTTGATGGCAGCAGCCTGGCCCAACTCAAGTCTTCTCCCTGCAGCCTCTGAAGGGCTCGAAACACCAAAAATTTGGAGTAGATTGCAAGGTGGTCTATGATTGAGTGTGTATACAGAAAGGAGTGTGTGTATTATATTCATGTATCTAAATACAGGAGTGTGTGTGTGTGCACCTCTGAAGGTGAAGTTGTTCTGCCAGCCTTGCCTGTGTGCCACAAATCTCATTGCTGCCCTCCACACAAAGCAAACACAACCACATCTCTGCTTCCCCAGCTGCAATTCYCATTTCAGGAACTGCCCATTTGCAGTGCTCACTCAGCCCCTACCTCTGTCAGCGACTGGAAAGGCTTTTTCAGGTCCACCACGTTCAGGTTCCCAATCAGAGGAAGAGGTCGTGGCCCAGGGGGCARATTGCAAACTGACTTCTTGGAGCTGGAGAGAAAGTAAAGGAGAGCGAAGAGCCCTGCTGCCAAGCAGAGCAGGGGGCTGGAGCCCACATACTGCAGGAAACTCTGCAGGGCCATTTCTGAGCCAGGTGAGGGTAGGAGCATCTTGGGGTCCCTTTATAGCCCTTCTGCCATGGCCTGAACACGCCTTCTGGGGGGGTTTTACACAGAGAAAAAGGCTCTGCAGACTTGTTTATGTCCACTTAGACCAGATGGACTCAATTTTCCTGCCAAACAAAACACCCTCTCTTATTCTGAACCATGGATTATCATAATCTGGAGCTCTTGTTTCATCTGCAACACTGGGAGGTGTTTGTTTTCTAGTGAAGATCTGTGTTATGGACATGTCGTTCTCTATGTGATTTCAGGGTCTGAACTCTGACAGGACAGGAGCCATGCTGGACTGTTGTCACTCTGCCAGGTCACAGGGCTCAGCTGSACCACTGGTGATGCAATGGAGGGAGCAGGACACAATAATGCATGGTGCACCTGGCAAGCAAGCCTTGGGGAGGACCAGACTGACCACGGTTGCATGAAGATGTGCCAATTCAGGATCCCTGACAGGAGCAGATCTATTTGCAGGTGCCAGCTCTGATTCTTTTAGCTTTCCTGCCACCCCAGTAAAATCACCTCCTTGAGCAAATCAGTGTTTTATTGCTAGCAATTATTGCCTTTGTCCCAAAAAATCCCCTACCAGCAATCCCAAAATGCCCCTGAAACCACTTCAGTCAGTATTTGGCAGTTTGCTGCCCAGAGAACTGTGTGTCTGGATGGCCATGCCTGGCTCAGCMTTTGGTGATGACTCTCTCTGTTTATGAACAGCTGCATGCAATCCTCCAGCAGAAACTGTCCCCTGCAGGCAATCCTGCCTAGATTGGGAAAGAGATCCTGAATCCTTGTAACTTGGGAGGAGGCAGGATCAGATCTGCAGCTGGCCAAGCAGAGGATGGAGGAGGGAGGCTGCCAAGGAGGTGCCAGGCAGGAGCAGCACATGGCAGAGGTTCTGGCCCTGCAGGTACTGAGTCATGTCCCAAGCCAGGGCAAGARCCCACGTGCCCAGGTGACAGCTCCAAGAGCCACCCCCACCCTCAGCATCTCCCAACAAAGCAGAAGTGACCAAGAACAGGAAGCCACTTGTAGRAATGGTGGCTCTAGGGGAAGGAGCTGATTTGATGCTCTATCCCATATTCTCCAGTGGGGATATTTTGCTCCCTAGTTGCAGATYCTGGCAGATTACTGGGCTGTGCTGCTGTTCAACCCTTTAGAAATCTTCAGTTTAATAATTCTTTTGCTAGAATTCTCCAAGGCTCCCGGGTGCAGGCTACACTGATGGAAAAATGATGATTATTTATTAATAATAATAAAAGTACATTAGCCAAAGGCAAGGGGAATCAATAAACTCTAACTAGAYTGACATGAAAAAGGTGCCTGCATGCCTGCCTGCTCTCCAAGGCTTGTTATCAGGAGTGCAGCTTTTCACAAGGGGGAGCTTTCCTGTGCAGGGAAAAGAAGGGAGGGCAGTGGATGGTCACGTCCATCTCAAGGTTTGCTGTGAGGTCTTGGCCTGCACCCTCCTCTCCCAGACATTTCCAGGAATATCCTGTTCTGCCAGATTCTTCCCTGAGCAAATGTTGTGACTATTGGGACTCCTGAGACTTTAAAATATGCCGTAAGAGGGAGGAAAAAACCCCACGTGGGGCCAGGTGGGTACCAAAGGAGGAAATCTGTTGCTGTTTGCATAGAGCTCTGTTGGAGTGAGCAAAAGCACCTTCCCTAGGACTTCAGTCTGTGCTGATAATATAGGGTGAGACCCTTTCTCAAACAGTGAGCCCATGAACTTGCAGCCTGCTGGATAGATGAGAAATGGTGGATGAGCACTCCAGAGGGAGGGAATCTTTGCAGGTTTAAAATACAGCCAATGTGATGGCCTCACCCCCATTTCTTCCTCACATCCCTCGGCTTGCAGTGTGCAATCCTGAACACAGCCTACAGCCACAGGCTTGCAGGTGAGGATCCCACACAGRACTGGGGGAAAACGTTGTCCCAGCTCAACTCTTTGCCCTTCTACCAGCCCAAGGCAGAGCCACCTTCARGTGAGCAGAYTTWGTGGGCACAGCTCAGGGGACTCATSAGTTCCTCCTGGRAAATGAKCCTGCACTTAAACACCCCAGTAACTCCCSTGTGCTCATCTGGAGAAGGTCACATCACCTTCTAATGGGACACAGGTTAACAGTGCCACAGTAACTGTAGGATAATGCAGGGAAAGGGTTGTTACGAGGCCATAATTCAGTCAATGAGTGCTGATAACATCATAAACCATGAGAGTGAACACCAAGGGCTTGTGTGCCTTGCAAGGCTCTGCCACTGCTTTACAGCCTCTGGAGATGCCTATCAGCCCAGGCATTGTTATCAGGGATATATAAAGCCTGAGCACACCCTATTAAACATTAACATTTTTAAAGACCCAGATGTGTTAAGACTCAGGCTGCTCCTTGCTAATGGATTTTACTTGCCTTGACAAATGCCAGTGCAGAAAGAAATCAAAAGCTTCCCGACTCTGACCTCTTTCAATTCTTCATCATTATTGCATTGTTTTATTGGATTACACCCACTTCTTCCCACCCTGCAAATCTGTATTTCTACAGGATCACTACAGGGTAGTGAGCAGTATCTCCAGTGTTCACTTTGCTCATTTTTATACAAATGACTGTTTAACTTCTTTTCATCCATCTACCAAATCAGCATGGGTTGCAAATCTACTTTGGGAAGAAAGACTTCTGAAAAATATTTTTCTAAATTTTTTTTTTTAATAAGAGATTCCTGGGTTGGTTGGTTGTGGGGTTTTTTTTGTTTTTTGGTTTTTTTTCCTTCATGTTCTGAGTTGAAAGATTATATGTGATGAGTCTGGTCACTGGGAGAAGAAAATAAAAAAATCTGTGCATGAGATTAGGGCATTGTCCATGTGCAGAGCCTAAGGTGAGAGTATTTCCCACTTGTGTAACGCATTTACCATTCCTGGGAGCTTTGTTGATTTAAAAGCCTCCTTCTTGGACTGAATAGATGCCATTCCTTCATGAGTCTCACTCAGTGAGAAAACACATGGGAGATCCCTGGCTTTGGTGCTGGTAATGTACTTTTTAATATTCATATCTACAAAAATATTTGCAGTGAAATCCCTCATAACTGTAGCTACAACCATGATCTCCCAGATCTACATTTACACCACCAAGTCAAGGCAGCCTGACCTGGGAGGTGAGTATTGAGTAGGTTGGGTTATGAAGAAATGATTTTCAAACTACAGCTGATAAATGCCTCAACACAGCTCCAAGGATTTTTTGCTCTGGGTCTCTGGCTTCTGTCTCTCTCAACAACATWTTGCAGAAATTGTGTTAATCCAAGRGAAATTTGAGGCATATCATGAAGGGTGATTAGTTGGTATCTAGAGAAGCAGGGTCCCAGCATCTTACCTTTGTCTTGATGCAGGTGGAAATGTGGATTTAGATGTACCAGAATTGCTATGAGCAGTTTAGGATGAAGGTTTGTTTTGCCTCTCAGTGCAGCTTTGCTATTTCTACAACATTCCTCTTTAAACTGATGAGGCTTTGGCTCAGTAATAGAAAATGGGCTATCACTCTGTACATCTTTACAGAGCACATAACATATTAAGGCCCTGACCTTATTGGCACGAAACTSCGATTTCCCTGTAAGTGCAAAACAATAATATTTCATTAATCATCCACAACAGAAACCACCATTCCCCAGACTATTCTGGCAATATTCTGCATTTTTGCTTGTCTAGGAACCTGAATTAAAAGGGAGAAAAATGGTTTACAACAGCCTGTGGCAGTGATGGAGCAAGAGGCCTTATGTAAGAGCTGGCGGGTGCTCGCCCCGCCAAGGTGAGGCGTAGGAATGAGTGATCCTGGAAGGATGTTTCTCTGAGGTGTGTTCTGTGCCTGGGCTGGGAACAGCAGTCTCAAGGGCACAAATTCCAGCTTCTGAATGTGCTTGGTCTTGTTCAACTCATTAATTTCCTACAGCTATCCCAAGTGAAGCTCTGAAATCCCCTAGTGCTTTACTCCGAGCCTTTCATGACTTGTCAATAAATTATTTTCCAATTAACTACCTGATAATTTGAGTCTGCAGGCTCTTAAAAGAGGCAGCRTGGTGAGAGAGAGAAAATWATGGAAGTCAYRGAYGTTTCCCTGCCTGTAAAAAAGAATAAAAGTTCTTCTCTGAAGTATTATTCTATTCGGTGCTTCCATAAATTAATGGTGAGTAATAATTCCTTCTGAGGAGATGTTTGTCCAACTGAWGGATAAACACCAGTAGTGGGATAAGTTTTCAATATTATTTGACAACATTGGAAAAGAACAGTTTTTAATGTTGTTTCAGTCCATAATTAACAATGAAAAGCTCTGATCCAAGCAAAGAATTTTTAGTTCTTTTTTAGTCTGTCAAGCTGAAGGGGAAGTGTAAGTTGAAGGGGAAGAGCCAAGATTTTCCTTAGTTTGGGAAGTCTTCGATTTTGAACATTCTAATTTTTGGCAAGGGCTCAGGACTCCATACTAGAGATACTGTGAAATATTGTGAATTATGTCATCTCTCTTGTACAATGGGCACCCTTTTGCTGAAGCAGCTATTTCAGATTTCCCTGATGCAGTCAAAGTCTCTCACTCCTTTGAAAGATAATATGTGAAAAGCATTTGATTCTCTGTTTGTGGCACTGCTCTTTGTGGCTCTGTTTTTGTTGAGTTCTTTTGGAACTGGTTGGTTTAATCTGCAAATGAGGTTTATTTTCTTCACAGTGATTATCTAATGGGAGTTTCACTTGATCTCCTTGGGAAAAATATATCCTAAACTGCTAGAGCATGTGCTTTAGATTGAATGACAGCCTGTGCCTTTAAAGGAAATTCTAGAAGATACAACTGGCATTTGCAATAAGAAAGATTAAGTAATCATAATCAAACACCCGTACTATATCTGACCTGAATTTGAGTAACTACAACATTTAAGACTCCAAAGACAGACCTTGAGTTAACAAATAGTTAAAAAAGAAAATTGGATATAATAAAATATAGCAAGTTGATTTAGCCTGTGCAGAGAATCATAGAATGATTTAGGTTGGAAAAGACCTTTAAGGTCATTGAGCCCAGCTGTTCCCCCAGTGCTGCCAAGGCCACCACTAAAATCATGTCCCCAAGTGCCACATCTACGTGGCTTTTAAATACCTCCAGGGATGGGGGCTCCACCACTGCCCTGGGCAGCCTGTGGCCATGCCTGGGGAAGTGAATTTTCCTAATATCCACACCCATGCCCAACTGGGTGTCATTTACAACCTCACTGAGGGTGCAGTGATCCCATCACCCAGATCATTGGTCAGGGTGTTAAACAGAGCTGGAAAGGGTTGGCGCTGTCTGCCAGGGAATAATTCCACTGTGATCTCTGCACATCTTTTTCCTGTGGCTTCTTCCTTCATCACATGGGAAATCAGCAAGTCGACCACTGTGACAGAAAGTAAGGAATGTCATTTGGGCAGTTTGCTAAAACCAAACTTGGCATGTCAGTTAAACTTGTCCAGATAAACCAAAGTTTCTTCCCTGCTGCTTGGTCTTCTGAAATCTGGGAGACTGTTTGCTGCATGTATTTATGAAAGAGGAGTATCTCCCTTCTACCATTAAGTGTTATAACGAAGTCAAGTGGAAAAGTGCTATTTACTGTATAATAAAACCCATCTATTGTTCATAGCCCTGAAAACCTAATAATAAAACCTTATATTTCAAGCTGTGCAAACCAGTTGCTTATGTAATAGAACATGGTGTAATTTTCCATTTACAATTTCAATACTGTAATAAGAAAGCAATCAAAGCATAAACAAAAGACACTTTGAACAGAGCTGCAGTTAATATTTCCATAATGGCTGTCCTTAAAAATTGAAGCTATTTAATTTCTTTTTTTCCCAGCCTTGAATTCTTTCTGCTTAGCTTAGTCATTTAGTTAAAAGAAAATCAACTTTAAAAAGATAAAATACTGTCTTAAACCAATTGCAGCTACGGGCAAAGAAGAAAAAACACCAGCGTAATCCACAGTTAACACTTGGTGAGTTAAATTAAAGCTATTTCTCATCCTCCTTTCGGAAGGCTGTAAACCTGCAGGCAAGAGGGGTGGTTTTCTTTTGTTGTACAACTTGAGGATCAGGAAGTTTCACCATTTCCCAAGCTTCTGCCAACACCCCCTTGGTGTTACTGGTGTCACCAGCGTTTATGCCACGTGGTGGGAATCCAGATGGGAATCCAGGTGATGGGAATCCATGTGATGGGAATCCATGTGCCCTCCCAATGTTTGTAGGATGTACAACATAACTCAGTGCTGTCCGTAGGGTTTGTGCACAACTGAAACCACGAGGATTAAGAGAGATGAGGAACCACATCCTGGCCACCATGGGCAGCTGGTGGTTGAGAGGAATGGGGAGAGCCCATCCAAAATCCTGCCGGGTTTTTAAGGAAGCTGATCCTGCCTTCCTGCCAGGCTCTGGGATCGCACGCCAGCCAGAGATGGGTCCAGAAAATGGGTTTTTAAGTCAAAACTCAGAGCTTAGCAGTGACAGGGGAGGAATTTATTCTCGGGGCAGAAGGGAAGGAGGAGCCTGGCCTCAGCTCYGCACAGAAAAGGGAAAGACTGGCCCAGGCTGGATCCTTGAAGGGATTTGCGGGCGCCAGGCTCCAGGCTTGGCTCTTCCCTCCTCCATTTCCCAATGTGCAAACGCCAAGGACAGACCGTTTTTGGGGGCCCCTCCACAGACAGGCGGCCCACGACCATCACAGCCACCCCTTCAGAGGAATGAATCCCAGACTCATTGAACATCCTGGGCTGGAAGGGACCCACAAGCATCACCAGAGCCCTGCACAGGACAGCCCAGAAAACCCTCGGAGCGTTCGGAGGGGAATGAGGACRATGACACGGGGTTTGTGAGGAGCAATCGGTTTATTTCGCAGCGGCTGTCCAGCCCTGCCCGCGGGGAGAGCAGCGACCCTCCCGCTGCGGGCCCGGCCCAACATGGCGGCCGGCGCCGTCTCCATGGCGACGCGGCCCGCTCCGGTTGCCATAGCAACGCGCACGCCGTCTCCATGGCGGCGCGGCCCCGCCCGCTCCGCGCGGCGGCGGTCACGTGACACCCCCCCGCTCGATGCGCTCGGCGTGCGGCTCCCCCCGGCGGCGGCGGAGACACCGGAGAGTGACCGGGAGTGACCGGAGAGTGACAGGGCAGTGACCCAGGGACCGTCCGTGTCCCCAGCCCCCGCCAGCGACATGTCCACCGCCATGAACTTCAGCAGCAAGAGCTTCACGCCKCGGCCGCCGGACAAGGGCGCGTTCCCGCTGGATCACTTCGGTGCGGTTAGCGCGGCCTAGCGCCGGGCCTGCCCCGCTCTCCCCCGCTCCAGCCCCGCGGGGCCCCGGGCGCGGCGCTAACGCGGCCCCTCGCTGTGTGTGTGTGTTRCAGGGGAGTGCAGCGCCTTCAAGGAGCAGTTCATGGAGTGTCTGCGGCGGAGCGGCTACGAGAGCGCGGCGTGTCGGCAGAGCTCCATGGCCTACCTGCAGTGCCGCATGGACAGGCGAGTGGCGCCGGCAGCACCGGCCCGGCTGCGGGGACAGCGGGGACAGCGGGGAGAGCCCTCTGCGGGACCGGCACGGGAAGGGAGCCCCCGGCCGCTCTGCAGATTTTGTCCATGGAGGAAATAGATGCTCCGTGTGGCATCMATAGATTACCTGCCTTGTGGTTTCGATGTTACCCGTAGGGTGSGATAACAGCGAGACCCGGGCAGCTTCTACCCTGCACAGCGGCCAGCCTGAAGGGTTTATTTGTTTGTTTGTTTGTTTTCAGCTGTGGTTACAAGTTAAACTTTTCGCTTGTAGCCGATACTTTGCTCACCTTCTGCAGGGCCTTCTCAATAAGCGCTGACTTCAAGACGCCTCCAAGCGTTATGSCAATGAATTGTCAGTGGTATTTTTCTTGCATACATTAACGCAATTGAGTCTTAATTAATGCTGAGTTCAAGTGGAAATACCTTGGCCTATTAAGGGACTAACTTGGCCTGTTAGTCCCTTAGAAATGTGTTTCAAGCAGGCAAGTTAAAAGTGTATTCCCCTCAGTTCAAGTGAAGAAAGTGTTGGTGGTTGGTTTTCCAGGGATGTTTCCATTCGTGCATTGCTTTGCAATGCTTCCTGTACAAGGGTGACTCAGGGAACTGGGAAAAATGCACGAATTCCCCTGGATCTAGGGAAAGTGCAGTGTAAATCAAAAACGAGTTTGGAAAATCAGTGCAGCAAAGTCTAGTGGCAGCACAAATGCTGTTCTAAGCCATATTCACCTGAAAATGCAAATGGCATTGGTAGAATTTTAGGAAGCTCTTCTTCAGTGCGTTAATTACAGATAATCAGGAGTCAGGTCAGTTTCTAATGAAACTCTTACTCAGTACCTCAAATGAGGAAACAACAGATTTAATTGGAAAACCACTGTTAAGGGAGCAAAAAAAGAATCTCTGAATGTTCCTTTCCCAAAACTGTATTTTCTGAGGTCTTGTCACTGAGCCACTCTGTATAGATGTCTTGGATCTGTTGAGGATAAATAATAATAAATAGAAAATGCTGCTGTTCTCTTGGTTAGAAGCTGTGTTCTCTAAAATGTTTTTTGTTGTTTTCTTCTTTTTTACTTAGGCAGCTTATGGCTAATGAACCACTGGAAAAACTGGGATTTAAAGACCTGATAAATGAGAAAWCAGAAGAAAAACCCAAAAAGTCGTGATGAAGACAGACAACTTTGCTCCTCATGAAGGGAAAGCACAGCTCTGAATGTAGTACATATTGTACATTCTGTTCATATTSCAACAGGAAGTGTTTCCTGAAAGAACCTTTTTTCCAAAGTTTAATTTTCCTAAAACAAGATTTTCTTTTAAATGAGCAAAAGTACTGCCTTTGTCTGCTTTGCTCAAGTATTCCTTAACTTCTTTCTTTTAATTTCTCTAGAGGCAAAACAGTTACAGCCCAAAGTGTTCTCCATGTCTCTGTAAGAACAATGAAATCTTCTTTTAAGAGGACAAAAACCCAAACCAAACAATCCTTTATTGTTTAGGTCTTGAACTACTGATTAATCTTCTGTGGGCAGTACTGATATCYTCACAGCAGTTACTTGCCAGATGGAAATAAAGCTGTAGTACTTAAAAATTGCTTTTTGTTAAATACCT
Organism: Alauda arvensis; assembly: GCA_902810485.1. Taxonomy (NCBI): domain Eukaryota; kingdom Metazoa; phylum Chordata; class Aves; order Passeriformes; family Alaudidae; genus Alauda; species Alauda arvensis. The sequence goes on from CADDXX010000783.1 coordinate 164,970, forward strand.
GCATTACTGGGGTGGAAGACACTGGGGTCCTCTGGGGGTGCTTGGGGTGAGACTTTTTTTTCAGTCATCTTCCATCATTTTGGGGAGAGTATTTCTAGTTCCAGACACCAGTCAGGTGTCTGTTTTCAGCAGAATTCACCTAATTTTTTCATCATTTAACTGGACATTGTGGTACTTCTCTTCCATGTTCTAATGCAGTTCAAGTCTATCTAAATTAATGTGGAGTTCAAGCAGAAATAATTTGGCCTGTTAGCCCCCTAGAAATGTGTTTCAATAAATTTGTAACTCTTCTGGATGTGTTTCCCACTGTATGTTCTGCCCAGTTACCCCTGCTGCTTTTGGTTTTGTTTTTAAGCCAGTGAATCATTTCTCTGTGTGTSTGGCTCTCTCTGCCAAGGCAGTTCTCTAGTGCTTCCCTCTTTATTTGGTGTCCCCTCTGTGACACATCTCACCTCCCCTGCTGTCTGCTTCTCTTCTGCCTCTCTCCACTGTGCTCATACTGAGTTCCAGGAAAGGCTGAAAGAACATTTTCTGCTCCTCATTCTGGTCATTGGGGCTGAGATTTAAATTGTTGCTCTGTCTAATCTGATGGAGCAGAGTGCACATAGCTCAGAGCAGCTTCCTGTTTGAAAAGGACATTTGCCTGCTGCTGCATATTTTTATTCCACTTCATTTTACTGTTCAAATTATATCCTTTGGTGAGATTCGTGCATTTATAGGAAAGAAAGCAGAGATTGTATTGCTGCAACAGATACTAAAAGACATTAAACCACTCAATAAGATCTTTCTTTTAGCTATACCAAGTTAGAATTAAAATAATCTCCAGCATCTCCAGAAGAAAGAAATCAAATTTCATGCTCCTGTGCTCCCTGAATATTATAAAGCAAAGTGAATTCCTGGTAGGTCTGAAAGAASCCACCAGTGGTGGGGGAGTAATCTGGGCTCTTATCAGTGGTAGTTTCATTTTTTGGTTGTTACTCTGCGCTGTTGTTTTGACCAAGCAGTTCCTTCAGGAGTTCCATCTGTGATTCCCTGAGACATTGATGCCAGCTCTGTCCTGCTACAGAGTTTTTGGGGTGCTGAGTGATTGCGGGGGTGAGAGGTTTGCACCTTTCACCAGCCCTAAGATCACATCCTCATCCTGTCCAGGTGCAGGGGCACGTCTCATCCTGCTTCCCAGCACAGWGAGCCAGCTGCTGTCCCCTCGTGCCAGGACAGGGAGAGAGCTGTGAGCAGATAGCTGAAAATCCAGGGAATGGGCAGAGGYACATCTGTCCTGGCTGGAAGCATTGGCTGCAGAAAAGAAAATGTTCAGTKGGAGCTTTAAGGGAAGCTCAGAGCAGCTGGGGGACATCAGACATTGAGCTCTGGTGCAGCTGTGGGGAAAAAAAGCCATTAGTACCAGACCTGGGCTCAGTTTTCCCAACTTGCTCAAGGGGACAAGTCCCCTCCAACACTGGAGCCATCTGGGAGAGTTCCCAGAATGCTCTGCAATTAATTCCTGCCAACGTACAAATCATTAATTAAAATCTTGCCACTTGAAACCTCTTTATTTTAGTATTGCCGGTGATATCCGGGTTTGTGCTCCTTTAAACTGACAGGGGGGCATAAGGCGAATGAAAGCAGTAGGTTCATAGCCGACATTCATAGCCCAGGCTGAGGAGGAACGAGCCTCTCCAGGAGCCTGTCACCACACTGGGGGAAAAAAAAATTCAGTATTCTGGAAAGGCTGGGCTGAGGTGTGTGTGCTCCAGCAGAGGCAGTCTGTCAGGGACGCTGATTTCTTGGTGGAGCCGTTCGGAGCTGATGAGCTGCTGTGCTGTGGGAGTGCATCAATCTTCCCGTGAGGAGCCTGCCAGGGGCTGCCCGTGCCAGCGCTGCCGTCAGGCTCCACCTGCTGACAGATCCTGCGACCTGGAGACGGGCAAACCACCGGGAATCAGCTGGCACTGACGCACACACTGCCAGCACGGGTGTGCCTGCACGGGTGTGGGAGGGATAGCCCCGAGCTGCAGGAAGYGGTGACTGCGCTGGAGTGAAGAGCTGTGTGAGCTGTTCCCATCGCAATAGAAATCAATAAGCCAGGGAGGCGGAATTGTCTTTTCTGTAGCTTTTCTGCGGCAAAAGCCTCATTCACATCCTAATGAGGCGCCCAGCTGCTTGGGATCGGTCCCAGAGAGTCCCCGGAGGGCTCTGCATCAGCGGAGCTTTGCCCACACATTCTTGACTCAGATTAAAATCCACTCAAGCACAAAGAGCTTAACCTTGATCGCAGCAGTTATTTACAGAGAGAACATTGCTGCGAGTTAACCATTGTTACGTCTTCCTGGGAGACCTTGAGCTCCAGGTGTATCACTCCCAGCCACCACGGTGACCTGCAGAACCAGGAAGAAAGGCTTTAATAAACATTTCCAGAGCKCTGGGTGTGCTTCCACAGAAAAGCCTACACGCAGAGAGCCTCCTGTGCTTGCTCTGGAAATGGGCCCATGGTCCAAAGTCCTTTGCCAGGAGCACAATGAGGCCGTGCCTCAGCGCTGAGGAGGGATTGTGGCTGCATCTGCCACCTGCGAGCACATACCTGGCATAGCAGGAGGGTCACAGCTGTCAGCACCTGCGGGCTGAAGGTGTGGGGCTGTGAGCAGGCTGTGGGTGTGGCTGCTGCCCTTCCTGCTTGCTCCTTCCCCAAAGCGTTCTCCCAGAAAGCCAATGAATTCCTTGTGGCTGGGCATTGCACTGAGGGTCAGTGRTCACCAGCTTGGTTCCCTTGGGAGAACACATTGCTGCTGGTGATTATTCGCCCTTTGGGGCAGCAATCAAAACAGCTTTTATTTATTGCTGCCTTTGGTTTTGGCTGAACCAGGTGAGTTAAAGCACCTCTTAATTTGCACCTCTTACATTTCACCTAGTGTTGTCTCACTCCAAGCAGAGAACTCAGAGGCAACACCATTTCCACTGATGCTCTGGAATAAAACCTGSGTTGTAGGAGGCTATGAGAGCAGGAACAGCCTGCTTCCACATAAAAAAATGTCTGGAGCATCACTTGTTGCTGCTCTGAGAAGTGCCTTGGATGTTCTGGCTCCACTGGAGAGCAGTATTTTTCTATATTTCTCATCCATAATTCCTGGGATGGGAATGATACTTCTGCCAGTGTACAGGACTGCTGTCATGTCTGGTAGCACTTCCATCCRGAGGACTTCAGTGCTTTTTTGCCTGGAGGAGATCCATGCTGGAAGAGATCCTTCTGCTAAATTGGGAATGTTGTGTGTTATATCAGGTTTCCCCCAAAAATCAAAGCTCTGACTCAGATTAATTTTAGAAAAKACTGGAACTGCACATACAAGGGTATATTTCCTTTTCAAGGGTATTTCAGTGAAAACTGGACATCTGATTAAACTTATCCTGTTTTTACTTTCTTTTTCTTGATGGTTTTGCTTCTGTGAGTAGCTGGCAATGTTGCATTTTTGTCAGGATGCAGCAGATTTTCTAGCTTACAGATTTCAAGACAAAATGCCTTCTTTCTGGAATGAAGGTGCCATATGGCTTGAAATGCATAATTGATCACTGCTCAAAATAGGAGCTTCATAGAAAGTCACCTAGAAGTCCAATGAGTGTGTGCAGGGGACTTAATAGACCTTGATCCATTTTTTTGTTTCCTGGAACTGATGATGATACAGGGACAGGTTTTTATGGCTCTCCCTACAGGTTTTGATGCTTGTGCTCTCTCTCATTATCCAGGAGATTTTGGGATTTGCATTAGCAGGTGCATCACTCTTACTCTTGCTGATTCCTGCTGGGCTTGGCTAAATGACAAGCTGGCAYTCCCCAAACAGCCCAACAAAATCCACGGTTCTCTGTGAGGGAAAAAAGTTCAGCTGATCAGACCTGGTGGGCTGAATGCAGCCCTTGGTGCCCCACMTTTCCCCAGCTCCAGTGGGATGCCTGCACATTGTGGGTGTTGTATTGTGGGTGCTTTTCTGTCCAGGTCCTTAGGAATGATGGTAAACTCGGATCAGAGCAGTGTGGAAAGCAAAGAAAGAGTAAAGGAGGGAAGAAAGCAAGGAAACAGGATGACCCAAGCTTTTCACTTCACCTTGATGGGTTTAGAAAGCAGGTGGTGGGGGTGCTTTTGCAGCCTCTTTGGGCAGCTGAGTCCTTTGCCTATTTTAGTAACCTTAGGGGAGATGACAGCTCTGCTTTCTGGAGGATCTCTGGTTTTCTTGCTCAGCAAGAAGCTGCTCACACCCCCAGCTCTGATGCTGCCTGCAGAGCTGCTGAGCAAGGGGAGCCCGTGGGAAGGCAGCAGCAGGGGAGGGGGTGCTCTGACAGGGAGTCAGGCCCCTGGTGTCTGCTCAATTTACATTTCTCTGTTATCAAACCGTGCTCTGGTTTTCAGCAGGGTTTGGGAGCATCTCTCCTTAGTGGGCAAGGCAGGAGAGTGATGGCACTGCTGAATCTGGGACACCAGGATGGCCCTGAGGGTTTGATGTGATGCTGTGTGCTGCAGCCATCTGCTGCCAATCTACCGAGGGCTCTTCCCCTCTGGGCTGAGCTGACAGCCCCAGGTAGCAGGGCTGGTGGATGGGAAAGCATTTTCCCCACACTGAGGGAGTCAGGTTTTGGGCAGGAAGAGCCAGATGGGGAAAAAATTTCCCACTGCCACTCAGGATTGCAGAGAAACTGCGGATCAGATCAATGCTGAGGAAATTGCTGGTAACTCAGGATGCTGAACCAGGCAGGAGCAGAACCCCCCACTGGTAAATGAGCCTTCAGGCCCCATGAAGCAAGCACCAATAGGAAATCCCAGGGGTGCAATGAGGCTGGCTCCTTGCTGGGGGCTGAGGTCTCCTCCCTTGGCTTTTGCTCTTTACTGTGGGGGTGGGAGTTAAGCWGTGCTGGATTCAAGCCCTGGATGAAGCAGGTTGTCTTTAGGTCCTCAGCACCCAGCCCAGGCTCTGGGCTGTGCCTGTTGTTTGGCACATCTCCCGTGTTCATGTGCGTGCTTGGAGTGGTTGCTAAGGCAGCACAAATCTGTCCCCCTTCTCTGTGCCTTCCAATTTCTGTCTGATCCAGAGCTGTAGGTGCACTGGGGTCCGTGCAGCCCCATCCCAGAGCAGGACCTGCATGGGAGAGCAGAGGCAGTGCCACGGATCAGGAGTGGACAGTGAGTGTGTGTGCACACTCAGCAGTGGGACTGGCACAGGTGGGTGCAGTGTGGGGTTTGCTTTGGTCTCCCCATCCCCAAACTGTTCTGCAGAGCCTGAGGAAAAGAGGCACTGCCCTCTGCCAGCAGCTGGGATGCTCAGGGAGGGGAACACCTCTGGCAGGAGCTGCACCTTGACCTTGTGTRGGGGGAGATGCTCAGGCTCTGCAGGAACTGGGTCACCTCAGGGCTGTGCTGACAGGAGGTGCAAGTTCTGGCCAAAGGGACAGAGATGYTGAGTTCACTGAAAAAGAACCAGGTGGGTGAAACATGAGCGCGTGTCTGGAACATCTCCCTCCATCCTTTTAGCAGGCATGGCAGGAGGCTTGCAGGTGTGGTGGTGCCAGCTAGAAGGGCTCATTTGAGCAGAGAGATGCTTGGATTGATGGCTTTATTTCAGCTTATTTTAGCAAGTAATAGGCAGGGGGGTGATGTTTATCACAGAAACTGGAGCTGGCTGTCCTTTAGATCACAGCTCTAATGGGCTGGGCTGCCTGGGACAGTAAATCACCTCAGCAGCACCAATAACACGGGGTGATGGGTGTAGTAAACCCTCCATGGCAGCAATAACCTGGTCCTGCTGGTTCTCTCACTCAGGTCGGTGCTTCTGCTCTGCTTTGTTTATTAAGGCTCCTTCACAGAAGTCACCTGGGTGACTGCTCTGACTCAGCCCTTGAAATGGCTGCTCTCCTGCCATTCCCCAACCTGGCTGGGGCTCTTTTTATACCCCACTATAAAATTGCTTAMTTTTGCACCTGTTTAGGAAGGATTTTTGGCCACAGGGGTCTCATGGTGTTGTTTTCATGGCTTCTGGAGCAAGGCTGCTCTGTTGTTGCTCGAAATAATTGCTGTTAATTAATTCTTTGCTGATTTTTCTTTGGCAAAGCATACAGAAATAAACAGATAAATGAGCAGCATGCTCTGTATCTCGATGTCATGGGAGCTTTTAGAGGGCATACAGTGACATTCAAACAATCCCATCAGCAGCCAGAGGGAGGGCAGGACATGGCCCCCAACTTTCTGTGGACAAAGTTAATTGGGGGGAGGCTGAATTACCAYCCCCAGCTGTTTGGCAGCTCTCTTCAGGCCATCATTTCAGATCTCTTTCTAGAGAAAAACCACAGTTTTGTTTCCATCTGCTGCTTTATTCAAATCACAGCTGAGCAGTGCTTCAGCAGGGGATGTGCTCTCAGCTGCCTGAGCTGGACCAGCAGCTGAGGGCAGCAGTCTGTGACACAACCACTGGGGCCAAAAACTGCTCTGTTTTCTCTCTTCTTCTGTGCCCTTTTAAAATGGTTCTCTTTTTTTCTTCTCAGGCACTCAGGCTCTGCTGCAGAGACTTCCAGACCAGAAGTGAAGTGCTGGGCTTCAGCCCCTCTGCCTGGAGCAGCATCACCCTCTTTGCTCTGTGTCCCTGGCTGGAGCAGCCCCTGGTTCCCAGAGCTGGCAGCAGGTGGGGAGGGTCACTGGAACATGACATCACACAGCCCAGTCTCCTGCTTGAATGTCTCCAAGCTGTTCCTGGAAGGATTTGAGCCAGGAAGAGATTGAATGATTGGAATTGAGCAGAAGCCATTTGCATGGTGAGTGCTGCCCTGCTGTCTGCACACCAGAGCTGTCCTGCTGTGCCTGTGACTCAGACTGAACTGGTGACGTCCTGCTCTGAATAATCACTCTGSTTTTTGGGAGGAGCTGATCCCCTGATGTATGAGTGTCATCACACTCGTGTGGGCTCTCTCCATACAGAGATTCCACAGGCCTAAGTCTCTCAGTTAGGATAAATGCTAAAAGCAGTGGTCTGCCACAGACCCCAGGTGAACTGTTGACTTCCTTGGACTAATTTCATGCCCTCTGTGTGCACAGAAAAGAGCCTGTCATTGGACAACAGAAATCAGCACAGCTCCAGCCGGTTCACAGAGCCAATTCCCTCAGCTGCCCCCTCCATGTCACATTTTACATCMTAGGAAATGGGTTTGGTGCAACACCAGGGCTGCTGCAGAGCYGTTTCTCTCACACTGAGATTTCCCCAGGTGCCATGGAGCAAACATACAAATATCCAACATCTTCAAGCCATCAATTACCCCCTCCCCAGATGTCTTTTGGCTCCCAACCATGCTGTCTGAGCAACCAAGCAGCCCCTGCAACCTCGTGCTGACCCCCAACCCAGCCCATTGCTGGCCAGAGCCATGTGGAAATGAAACTGAAATGGTGTCCTGAGCTCTGAGGAGCTGTGGTTGGAGAAGTTTTGTGGTAGCRTGGCTGTGAGAGAGCAATGATCAGCTCTAGGGTGTTGCAGAAATCTGAAAAAAAGAGATTTTGGTCTGAACCCCTTCCCCTTGTCCTCGTTCTSCCCAGTTCTGCTTCCCTACAGAGGATCTCTGTGGTCTGGTGTGCACGGAGGTGACTGCAGGACTGTAAAGTCATGGCAGCAAAGGACTCCCCTTTTTTCACACTGCTAACACTGGGCTGCAATAGAATTAACCACTATGCAAATGGAAAGGATCACTCTGCAGGGAGGCACTTTCAGAGCTGCACCACACTTTGTCTTCTCTGAGGGCTGCTGCAGGTGCAGAGCAGCTCTGCAGACTCAGGGCATCACAGCTCTTTTTCCACCCTCACATTCATTTTCTCCTGCCTCACCCTCTCCAACTCCATCCACACATCCTAACCACACAGATCCTGCGAGGGTGCTTTTCCCTGTTCCACACACAAACAACCCCTCAGGCTCCACACAGCAATTTGCTCAAAATAAGAGAAAGTTGGCTTCAGTATTGGAGTTTTGTTTCAAGAGTTTTTAAATCGCCCTGGTCTGAGCTCTCTGCTCTGYGGCATTCCTCCCTCCCAGCTACACCCACTCTTGATTTAACTGGATAACCCAGAAAAACTCTTCCCTTTTTAAAAGAAAAACCTCTAGGATTGCTTTCTTCCTTTTTTTCTTTTTCTTTTGAACAGGAAACCAATACTGCAACGGAAACGAGCTGCTTTAACTKAGGTGTGGGTGCTGCAGCTTTCTCACACAATCCTCCAGCTGCAAGAGCTGCCTCCCCTGTGGTGCTGAGGAAGCCTGTGGAATCCTGCCTGGTGTTTCTGCTGCTCCAGAGCTTTGCTTGCCTGCAGTTGCCGTGGCATGAATTATTGATATCGCTGTTCAGGTTTGCTGTTCACGCAGGAATCTGAAATGCTTCCCCACCATGGGCTGTGAATGCTCCAAGGGTTGTSTTTAACACCCTTTCACTGGCATGGYTGGGACATTGATTTCGCCATTTCAGGGCTAGGGCTGCGAAATTAAACCCCAGGAAGAGTGCAAACAGCTCTTTCCTACCAAAAGGCAGCCTCGGGGTKAAAGGAGCTGATAGGGAAGGGCAAGGAGAAAGAATGGATGTGTCTGTGCATTTCCAGGAATGCACAGAGATGATGGAAAGGTTTTTCTAGGAATTTCTGAGTGTTCTTTGCCCTGACCTGAGTACCTGGCATTTCCAGGGCCTGCCCTTGCTGCCAGTGTGCTCAGCACCTCAGGAGATGGCATTAATAACCTCTGTTTCTAAGGCAACAACCTTGTGATTTCGAAAAGACTGAGTTAAAAGTGTGTGTGTTTACAAACAAACACCTCTTCCACATAAATATGTAAGTATTTACATGCATATGGATASGAATTTATGCCAGACCTCCAAGTCACTTAGCAGAGGAGAGGCAGGAAGCATCTGAATGAGGGTGATGTATTGAGAGTGACAGCCCRTCTCCAGAGAGTTTGGCCAGAGATTTTGCAAGAAGCAGGAGCAGATTCATTTAGGCATTCCCTGRAAGGTGCTACCCACAGGAAAAGYGTGGGGCAAAGCTCAGAGGAAGGARCAGTGACGTGGACAAGGCTGAGCAGTGGTGCCCAKGAGCCCTCACCAGCCCTGCAGGGGCAACCTTTGCTCTTTACCCCGTGTGAGGTATAAACTCACATGCAGTCCCTGCTCTACCCCAGGAATCACAGTCCTCAGGAGTCAATGTCCATCAGGAGAACCTCAGTGCCTGCCCTGGATCAACACTGTGCCAACACCCAMCCTCTTAACCTTGGCTAAGCCAGGAGTAAATTCACAGAGATACCCTTGTACGTGTRAGGTCGGCTCAAACCTTTCATTTTCCATTGTATAAAAGTTTAACTTCATTTCTGGCTCATTTAGTYCCAACTTTTCTCCCTGTCTCTCCACGTTCCCTCCACCCACGTGGGCTGTTTGTGTGGAGTCTGGAGTAATTGTGATGAGGCKTAAATGCTGAGGGTGCTGCAGATCGACCCTTGCTGGCTCTGTCCTTTATGAAACTCTCCCCTCTCATCACTGACAACAGGCTCTGTTTTATTTGATTTTATTACAAGATATAAATTCCTGTCTGCAGCCCTGGCTTCCAGCACACGGAGGAGAGAGGCAGGAATTGCCTAGCAACCAGGAGAACAAAAAATTAAGAGAATCAATAAGTCTTAATGGAAAGCTAAACAGAGACTTTCAAACCAAGCCCCCTCCCTGCCCCCAGCCCGTGGTAAGTTCATGCTGGTGTGTGGCATCCTGGCTACTGCATGAAACATTCAGCAAAWGCCTCTTCTGGAAAATGCCAAAGTGCAAATGRAAACCTGGCCTAACCTGGCCTTAGGTAAAGCTCTGATCCTGTGGCATTTACACTGTCAAGCTTGAACACAGCACAGCTGGGGAGGGTTAAGGTGCTCTGCTGGGCTGGTTTCACTCTGAGGCTGTTGGAAAGCAGTGCTCCAGGTAAGTGTTGGTGGCTTGGAGGCTGAAGAAGGTGAGGGTTTGGATGCAGCAGCTCAGTTTCCCCACAAAAGGTCTGTGAGGAGGATGCCTTTGGTTAGGATGGGAGGGAGTTTCCAGACATTATCGAGCTATGTGTGTAAAACCAGCAAACCCGGCATGACACTGGGTGGAGTCAGCAMGGAACAGCCCAGCATCAGTTTAGAACAAAAATCAGCCTGGGTACAGCCACTTGTCTGGCAGCASAAATGCAAAGGTCACTTAGGAAAATATATTTAGGAAAATATATTCCAGGCACAGGGAGCATTGTAAATGCACCAGGCCATGACTCTGCCTGTGTTTAAGGGGCTGTTTTCTCCCACAAAGGGTTCTCAGGAACCTGCTCACATCCTCACGTTTGCAGGATCAGGATGGTGGTTTGGCTGTGGRAGTTTTCCAGGAGCTCCTGGCAGCCTCCTCCTGCTCGTGCACACCCCAAATCTCATGGGCAGCGTGAATGGCATGAGCTGAGCTTGCAGGAGGGCTCTGCTCTGTTGGAGGAAGCAGATTTGGGTGATTTAAATGGGGACTTGCTTTGCAAAACCAAAATTGTTTTTATAAACAGAGAGGTGTGAACCATGAACAGGACACAGCAGCCTCACAGGTGACCCATACATGAGAAGAAGGCTTCAGCAGGGGTTAAGGAGCACAGCTCTGAACCCTTCCTTGGCCAAAAGCTTCCCACATCCTGCCCCTGAGTGACACTTGAGTCTTTGGCTGGCAAAACAAGGAGTCTTGCCCCATAGAGGGCATGAGATGCACAGCCATGATGGCCCAGGGATGTTCTCTCCCCTGATACTCCCTTGACACCACGGAGGTGTGAAAAAAGTGGGAAGATGCTTGGAGGACCAGTCCTGCCAGGACACAGACACGGAGCTGGTGGTGATGTGCAAGGACAGCAGTGAAGGAGRAGGGTTTTGGAGCGCGTGGGGCTAMAAAGTGAAACCTYCMCAAGYACCCYCAAAAGCCGCTGAGGTTAGAGGGGCATCCCAAGCGTGCTGCTCACCAACCTGCCCAGSTGCTTGAGTGGGCAAGGCCCTGACCAGGGAGACCTGGGGCTGCTGCCAGCCGCCGCCTCCCACAGGTGAAGACCCTCAGCTCCTACTGGAGACAGCATCYCCTCCGCGGGCACGAGTTAAACCAGCAAAGGCACCCTTGAGAGCCGGGGACACCCAGCGGCATGCGATGGSATGGGATGGGATGCGATGGGATGGGATAGAATGCGATGGGGTACGATGGGATGGGATAGAACGGGATGCCCTGAAGGTCGGGTACCCCTCGGGGAGGGGGTAGGGGCCTCCCCAGCGAGGCGCTGCCGCTGGAGGTCGCGGGCGAGCGGCGCGGGGAGGCGGCAGCGCCCGCGGAGAGCGGAACCGGCGGCACCGGGCGGCTCCGGCAGCGGCGGGCGAGAGGCGGCCGGGCCGGGCAGGGCAGGGCAGGGCAGGGCAGGGCACGGCAGGGCAGGGCACGGCAGCACCGCCCCGGCGCGGCGCTCCCCGCGGCCGGAGGAGCGCTCGGCGTTCGCGGGGCCGAATGGAGCCGCCCGGGCGCCGCCCGCCTCGCCAGCGCCCCCCGCCCGCGCCATGAGGCTGCCGTAGAGCGGCGGAGCGAGCGCAGCCCCGCCGAGCCGCCCCCATGGCGAAGGAGAGGAGCAGGAAGGCGCTGCTGGAGCTGCTCCAGCGGCCGGGGAACGCGGCGTGCGCCGACTGCGCCGCCCCGGGTAAGGGCAAGGGGAGGCGGGGGTGGGGAGGGGGGTGCGGGCGGCGGCTGCACCTGCACCTGTCCCTGTCCCTGTCCGCATGGCACGGTATGGCACGGCACGGCACGGCACGGCAGCGCCGGGCTCTGCCCTCTCCGGGAGCGGCTCGGGGGCTGCGCCCCTCCGAGGGTGTGCCCGAGCCCGCTCCCCACCGCGGGGGGATGCGGCGGGGATGCCCGGGTGCTGCTGGAAGGATGCGCGGCGCTGCCGCGGGGCCCCGCGGACCGGCCCCAAACCAGGTTTCCCCCACAATTTCYCCCGGCCCGGCCCGGCCCGGCTCCGCGGCCGGCCGTGAGCGCTGATGTCATCCCGGCGGGTCCCCGCGGGCTGCAGCGCTGCCGGGGCCGGAGCCGGGCGGTGGGGGCTCTGCCGGGCTGCCCGGGGGCTGCGGGGGCCGCGTGTCCTCCGTGTCCCCTGGGCTGCTCCTGCCCTGTGGGTGAGCAAATACACGGGGACAACCGGAGGCAGCGCTGCGGACATCCTGCCCGAACAACCTTTGCCCAGCTGCCATCGATGAGAGCCCGAGCTGCGCAGGGAGCGCGGCTGGAATGTCTGTACGCGTCTTCGTGTGCGGAGGGGAGAAAATCCGGGGCTGGGAATGTCTTCTTCGCCCTTTGGATGGTGGATTTTTGGGGTCGGGCCGTGATGCTCTTGCTGAGCAGAGTCTGTGAGGGGTGGTGGGATCTATGAGAGCAGCCTTAGAAAAATTGCGGAGCAGGTAAYTTTCCTATTTTAAAAAAGAAAAAAAAATTCAAAATACAGAAAAACCTAAATTTGTATTAGCTTGAGCAGGATGGCTCTGAGGAGGTGCATAGAAAGGATGCCCTTCTCAGCCTCTGTCATTCTRTACGTTAAAGAAAAACCCAGCACTTCAGCTGAGCCCTATTTCCCCAGCCATCGATGTGTTTAGGATGYCAAGATCTACTGGATAGCGCTATCCAGCTCGTACCATTCCCGGTGGTTTTATACCCCCCGTTCTGCCTCCCAGGACACTGCAGCTCACTTCCAGATGCGTCGCGTCCTCCGGTACCCGGCTGGAAAGGACAAAGAACTTTGGGCATAGCGTGAGCGGCTTTGCAGCGCCGCGCTGCTCTGCTCTGCCGGCTCCCACCCATCTGCTGCTGTCTGCCTGTGCCAGCCCACCTCGGAGGTGGCTTGCTGAGCCACCCGAGTAGGTGTCTGCCTCTAAATTGTTCCTTCCTGGGGAAAACTTTACAAACCCGGGCCGTTCAGATCAGCGGGGTGATTCCTCCCTCACCCSGTGGGGGTAGAATGAAAAGCCCCCAGGCAAAATGGGAAGTTTCTCGGCATCAGCAGGGTGGAGATGGAGCTGCAGGGCAGTAAAATAGCTCGTATCAGGATAAGAAGGTTCTCGTTAAAGGCACCAAAAGGGTTTGTAAAGGAACAAAACCGCACTTCGGTTTTGGTGACATTTGCATACAGAGGTGTCTTAGTGAATCTGAAAGTCAGAGAGGAGAATTTGGGCCAGTGTCTTTTGTAAGTCAAGATGTGCTATATTAATATCACCCAGCCTCTTCTGAACTCTCATGGCATTACTTCCTTAGGACCACCTCCCTGTTCATCAACCCAATTTCTTTCGTGACTACTTTGCTTCACTTTGGCAAWCGAGAGCTATTCATGGTGCTGTAATGTCCTGAGTGACAATAAACTTGAGATGCCCCGGGCTACTGAACGTGAGACGATAACTTGTGTCTGGAGGTACTATAGAAAATATTCAGCCTGAATTCAGCTGTTCATCCTGGGCAGGTGTGGCAGGCCGGCTCTTTCTGGGGATGAGGTAATGCAGAAGTATCTAGAGAGCCTCCAGAGAGGGGTGCAAGAATCTGCCATGCTGGGAAAGTGGGATGCACAGAGAGATAAAGGTGACAGAGAGATAAAGGTGACAGCCGGAGCCAGGTGGGCAGTGGCACTGGTAAAATGCCAAAGCAGAGAAAATGAAGGGGGGAGGAAAGAAGAGGGAGGGTGGGGAATGAACGGGAGATGAGGGAAGCAGGGCAGACTTGKGCTTTCCCACGTGTGAGGATCACAGAGGGCTGGTCTGGTGCAGCTGTGGGGAAGGCAAAGAGCAGGATTTGTTACTCAGGTGGGTGAGTGCCTTTCCCTGAAACACCATATGACTACAGGATCCATGAGAAGAGGTTGCTATTTAGCTCAGGAATGCTCATAACAAAGAATAGGATGGGAAATGTAACATTGGAAAATTTGCTGCTAATCACTTTAATTTGTGTATTTGGAAGCCAGCTGGGTTTTCTTTTTCTTTTGGAAATATTTGTTTGAGAAATCGGCCAGTCAGTGAAAGTTTGTTTGTTATTTTCCTTCCCTGCTATTAATAAGGATTGTTTTCTATTGTTGCTGTGTTGGCATTTGGGAGAGGCTCAGTAGCCAGAGCCCTGGAGCCACAGCTCKTCCCAGGTGTTCTGTGTCCTGTCACAAACCACGCAGCTCTCAGCTTGGCATCGTCGGGCTGAGCTGTGACCACACCAAAGCCAAAGATGGGGACGGACATGGGGCTGCTGAATGTGGTGCTCAGGAAGGTCAGATCTGGGTCTTCCCCAGGACCAGATATGCCCCACATGTCTGGCAAAAAAATAAAGAAAATCTCTTGTGTGAAACCAGAGCTTTCAAGGAGATTTTGAGGGATATCTCAGGTGGAGAGAACAGTCTTACAGGGGTCCTCATGCCAGCTGGGAATGCAGAAAGGATTCTAAAGCAGAAAGTGAAAATCAGAGTGCAAGATAACTGAGAGATTACATTTTTCACGTGCAGGTTTTTTGTGTTTGTAATTTTTTTACGGTTTCTAGTTAGGYTTTTATTAATTGCATTTTGATAAAACCTTAAATGGCAAAGAGAGGTTGTTTAGAATAAAAGATATTTCAGCTGCAAAAGATGTCATCGATCTGTAATGCATAATGAGATTGTCTTGGTTACATCTTCGGGACTGAATTCTGGGGTAGGAGCCACGAATAAAGTCATCAGCTGGGGCTTTGGGTCCTCTGTCATCACACACTGCTGARCCCTGGCTGTTGGGTTTTTTGTGGGTTTAAAGCTGCGCTTTCTCAGTGAGGACACATGGTAAATGCAGTCTGAAGTGCAAACTGAGCAATGTTACTGAATTGCTGCTGTGGAATGGCTCTCTGTGCATTAGAATAATCTTTTTTTCTTCAAGACTAATGTGGCAGTTCGGCCTTTTCTTTCTCTAAGTGATTCTTTGTCTCAGGCAATCTTTCCTCRCATCATGAGACGGATGGTTATCTCAGGGCATGACAAGACCTTGAGTATTTCTCTCTTTACTCTATTTTTCTACGACTTCGGCTCGTGTTTCCATGGAGTGAGAATTATTTTACATTGTAGGAGGACAAGAGAGGCTCTGAAGACAGAAATGGAAATYCCATCAAAGCCATCCTGCAGTTGAAGCCCTCCAGCAGCAGTTTACAYGGCTTGTTATCATTTCATCTTTCTTATTTGGGATGGATTATTGGGACACGGATCCTGACTAACACTGGCCAGGGGGTGAAGGATGGAGGAAGAGCAGGAGGCTGGTGCTGGAGGGGGGTCTGGAACCGGAGCTTTGTGCAGCAGAGCCGAGCAGCTCTGATGTTCTGCTCTAACAGCGCATCCCAAAGCCCCGCGGGGGCTGAGGTGCTTGCAAACACCTTTTYCTYCTCCGTGCTACAGCAGGTGAAGCTTTTCCATCCCCTGGATGCCCCCACAGCGCGGGTGGTGATTAGAGGGAAACACCTGAGAGCCGGGCATTGCTCCATTTGCTCAGGGTTAGGGCGGGCACCGATTTACCTCAACCCTCTCCTCCTAAAAACCCACATCGGGAAAGGGTCTGAGCCATGGGGTCCTGCCAGGTGCTGCCACTGCAGCGGCTCTGCCCATCCCTGGGAGCGCTGGGGGCTCTGCCTCGCAGCTCTTCCCTCTCTTGCCCCCACTGCAAAGCTGCTCCAGACGGGATTTTCATCATCTTCCAAAGTGGAAACTTGTTCTTGCACCTCCACTGTCCTCTCACTTAAATACTGATTTTTTTTTCACCTTTTTTTTATTATTATTTGGGGTTTTTTTGCGTTTTTTGGGGTTTTTTGGGGTGTTTTGGGGTTTTTTGGGTTTTTTTTTTTTGTCCGTGGGAATGGGCCAGCCCTTCTCCCCGGCTGTAAGCAGAGGGGTAAAAAGGATAAAAAATTTAAAAAAAAATTTAAAAATCCCGCACCAGTCCTGTGTAGCTCAATGCCACTTTCTGCAGGAGAAAAAGGGGCTTTTTGAAACAAAGGAGGTTTAATGTGGTGGTGGTTTTTGTCCAGTGCTGGTGCCTGGGCTGCAGCACAAATCGTGGGCTGCAGGCACAGGGGGCTGCTGGGACCTGCCAGCTGAATTAAAAGACCTTGGCAAGTTTAGTGCCTTCACTGAAAAATTTTCCTACTCGGAGAGGAGTGTTGGTGGGAGGTGGTTTGACTTCAGTGTTAACTCTTTTATTGTTATTTTCCAACATGCATGACCAGRGCCTGTTTATCAGCCTCCTAATCCTTTCCCAGAGTAAATATCTACAGAATTTGGGTGCTGAACACGAGGTTCTCTGGGCATGGGGGAAATCAGCAGGCAGGATTTGTGCACCAAAATACAGGTTCTACCCTGCATCAATGAGTCACATTCCTAGTGCAGGCTGAAAAAACGTTCTGCCTGTCTCTGCATCACCTCARACAGGAGAGGGTTCAGGAAAATCCATTGAATCTGCATCCCAACCACAGGGCAGCTCCCATCCAGCTGGAGGGCAGCTCCTTAAGGGTCAGCTCATCAT
Source organism: Alauda arvensis (assembly GCA_902810485.1). NCBI lineage: Eukaryota > Metazoa > Chordata > Aves > Passeriformes > Alaudidae > Alauda > Alauda arvensis. Next base: position 181,532 of record CADDXX010000783.1, read on the forward strand.
TTGTGTGCTGGAGGATGTGCTGTGGATGTGTTGCTGTGTGTTTGCCTCAGTTTTTTGCCTTGGTCATCAATATTGTGCTGTAAGTGATAAATGGAGTTTAAGGGAAAAGGTGGAGCAGGAGCATCCAAAAGATGGGGCTCTCTGAGTTCTTACTCTTGTCTGCTTTGATCCTCTTGCTGCTCTGTTTCCTGGGATTTTGGCATCTAGGGATTTTCAAACTTGAATGGTTATAGTCTGGATACAGGAAATACTGATTATTTATCATATATATTTTAAAAATCCATTACCATCCAGCTTCCAATCTCTTTGGTTTCTATAAGTTGTCCTGTGTCTTATGTTGGTTTTCCTTCCATGATATTTTCTGTGCCTAGCCTTCATTTTTGTGAATTTTTCCCTAAGCCCAGGAATGCAGTGTTCAAGCTGTGGTGTTCATGGTTCACTGTGCTGGGCTTTCCTGAGGCTTGTGCTGATAAAAAGGGCTGGGTGGAGAAGTTAATTTCTGGATTTTAGCTGTGTTGCCCAAGTGTTTTAGTTTTGTTTTGGATGCTTCTCTAATCTCTGGCTCTGCCTTTGCTTTTGGATGAATGAGATGGGAAAACACCAGCCYAGTGCCCTTCTCCTGAGTTCAGTTTAGCTTTCYTTGTGTCTTTWATTTTTAAAATGAAGCTGACCCACRTCTTTATTTTGGAAGGCATTATAATCTGTTTATAAGTTACCAGGAATCTCTACCACACTGGGCAGTGAGAGCCTTTTAGAGCTGGAATTGGTCATTCAGGGTAAGAGTCTTTCTGCACTTACAGCAGTGAATTTGGTTTAATGTTCCCGTTGTTCCTCCTTCATTTTTATTCCTTTTGGCTTGAAATAATGGAATAAAGTAATTTGTGTGGAACTTAGGCATGCTGGAGAGTTTTCATTGGGCTTCACTGCTGTTTGCTCAAACTTCTGGAGGCTTAGGAAAAAAAAAAAATCATCTTTTTTGAGCAATGCCCAAAAAGCCCAGATTATGACATGTTGCCATTTCAGTGCACTGTTTTGGCACATGCCCAGCCAGAATAATAAAATGMCTGAGCTCTCAGTAATGTCCAGCATGGAGAACATATCCCAGCTATTGAAGTGTCCAGCACCAAGGTGGACTTCACCCATCCATGGAGGCCTCCACGTGCCMGCCATGCAGCCTGGGCTCATTGGCTCTCCAAACCAGTGGTGCTGCCCCAAAATTCACTGTTTTGTGTGAAGACACTTACGAAAATTTATTTCCACGTTTGATAAGATGTTGCCTTATCTCTGGTGAAGTTGTTTGAAGGGTTGGAGTCTGTGATAAGCCAAGGCTTGGAGTCACTGGTGTCATCTATTGTGTCCCTGAGCTGATGATTTGTGCTGCAGAGCAGAAAGAGAGGGGGACCCTGATGTGTTTGGGGAGCAGCACAGCCAGTGACAGCCCCAAACCCCTCCAAAGGCTTTGGAGAAGCTGTGGGTGCTGGCCCTGGCTGGGCTCTGTCACCAGTCCCTGCAGATGTGRGGGTGTGGAGGTCTCCTGGCTGCCTTCCTTAGAAAAGGGTGTCACGAGTGCAGGGAGTGGGAGAGAAGGGGAAGAAGCAGCGTTGGCAGAGCCCTCCAGAAGCTGGAGCTGGGGAATCCTCCACCCCCTGCTTCCTGTCCCCAGGCAGAGCTGTGACACGGGGAGGTCACAGGGSAGCACGAGCCCCAGGGCAAGCACGGCTCTGAGATCCTCTGGTTTGTTCAGATGATGCTGAGAAATTTCTCCTGGCTTTCAGCTGAGGCCTGGGAAAGGTTTGGGCTGCCTTGCTTTCTGTTAGATGTCCTCAGCCAGGAGAGCAAGAGCCAGGAGAAACCTCAAATCAGTGACATTTCACACAGATTTGGGTGTAGGCAGGAGGGGAAATGCTGAAGGGAAGGTGACCAGCAGGAGATGGCTGCTGGCTGTGGTTTACTGAACAAGCTGAGAACATCCCTGGGTCACCACTGACCCATTGTCCCTGCTCCTCTGAAGGACTGTCACCTTCTGGCAGCCACAAYGGGTGACCCTGTGCATGTGATGTGATGCAGGTGTGTGTATGTACCTGTGATATAATCCAGCTTTTGTTTTCTTGGTTAGACAAGGCTTGCCAAGGTGTGGAGCTGGGGGGAAGCGTGTTTAAGAGTCTGATCTGCAGAAGATCCTGTTGGTGTGAGGAGAATGCTTTAAAGCCCAGGTGTGACTGAAACCTGTTGCTCAAAGTGCTCTTTGCCCATGCCAAGAAGAGACAAGCTTGGATATGAGCTGGTGGCCACTGCAGCTGGAGTYTCCTCCAGGATTGTCCCCTGCCAGGCTGGAGGAAGCTGTGCAGTGACCTGGTGCTGTCACACAGCACTGCAGGCAGGGGAGGGGTTCTCTCCTGGGGAGGACTTTGGAAGCCTGACTCTCCACRAAGCTGCTGACAACATGAAGAAATCCACTCCCATGCCTGAGATAARGCTGGTAACATTGAGGAGGCATTGGGACTCCCAATAAAACACGTTTTATGTGCCAGTGCATACTTTGAAACCAGTTTCCCTGGGTTGGGCAGTGCCTTGATCAGATCTCTGGGAAGGATTGAAGCTCAGTTGGAGTGGCTGTGCTGAACCCAGGGACTGTCACAGCCTCCTCACCACTGCCACAGCTCTGTCCTCTGGACCTCTCACCATTCTGTGTGTCTGATGCTCTGCATTGAGGTCAGTGGTGGCTGTTTGAACACGAGACCCAGCTTTCACCTTGCCTGACCTGCACCCTTTGGGACCCCTCAGCAGTGCTGAGCCTTGGGATGTTTTTGTGGAAGTTTGGAGGTCCCAGACTTTGATTACAAATGTATTTGGAGATGAGAGAGGACAACACAATGAGTTAGAGCACAGAAAGTGCCTGAGCATGCAAAACTCCTGATTCTTGCTGCCAACCTACAGCCCAATAACTGGCCACARTCTGAGGTTGAAATGAGTGGGGTGCATGATCTGGGATGGGATGTGGAGCTGAGTCACCCAGGGCTGGTGGAAGGAGCAGGGTGGGCAGCACCTGCTGATCAACCTGACTGGTTTYACACTTGCCAGGCTTGAGTTGTAGTCAGTGGGGCCTCAGGTGAGGATAGGAGACCACGTGAAACAGAAGAAAAATCCCCACCTTTGTGTGTGCTGCTGGCTGATGGGACTTGGATCAGCCTGGGAATTTGCTCCCCTCTCCCACGTGGGCACTCAGCTGTGTCTGATGAGAGTCCTCATTCAGCACTGGGGTTTCCATCTGAGCAGAGGCACCTCTGGAGAGCTGAACTGCTCTTCCCCAGGGTGTGCTGGGGGAGGCTGCTGGCTGTCCCTGCAGGCAGGGCTGGTGGCAGCCCCTGGTGACCCCTCAGGAGCTGAGCTGCCCCATGCCAGCCTGCTCCCTGCACTGACACAGCCAGAGCATTAAATATGGATAAGGAGGAGAAAGCACATTCCCTTGCCTTGTATAAATAATTGCTGTGCTGTGGGGAGCCAGGGCTCTGTGTAATTCCAGCAGGGGAACAAACAGAGCACAAGGGGCTGGGGAGGGGAGGAGCTGCCCTTACCCCTSCACAGCCTGATGCCATGGGCTGGCTGAGGGGCTCCCAGCCCCGTGGGTTTGGGGAGCAGGGAGGGTTTGCTGTGGGACTGTGTGACCTGCAGTGAAGCCCTTTCTGCCGGGGCACAGCTGGATCCACAGGCGCTGACATTTGCCTGGGAGTTCAAACAAAGATCCCTGTATTGGCTCTATTGGCAAGGCAGTGCCAGGGACACTGCTGGATGTGTCCTGCTCCCTGCCCTCCTCCCATCCCTCTGTCTCCCTGCTTCGGGCAGTGCCTCTCGCAGGGAGGAATTTGGAGGCGAGGGACTCTGTGTTTACAGTGCTTTGTGTGAGATGTCAGCCCGGGGCTGTAAACACTGCATGGTTTTGCTCAGAGAAAGTACAGAGCCACCACTGGCAGCGTTTTTCCATTAAGGCAAGGGCTGGAAACCTCCTGGYATGGAGGGCTGGGCTGCTGGGAGCTGCAGCTGTGGGAGGAAAGTCTGTGTGGAGCACATGTAATAAATAAATAAAACGGGAGAAGCAGAGTGGCTTTCCTGAGCTGATTGGTTTCTGTTCCATGCAGTGTTTGGGTGGAATTTCCTTATGGAAGATTTCTCTCCTCTCCCCTTCTGCAGTTGTCTGTATACTGGGGTTTGGGGAATATCAGCAGCATTGGGAATTGCAGCTCTGTTAATTGTTAATTTAATTTGTATTCCTATCAATATAAACATTTGTTGTATATTTATCTGATGCCTTCAGAATCAGGGACACCAGACTTGATGACTCCTGAGCTCCTCTGCTCAGGAGGAATTGGGGATTCGGGGAATATCAGCAGCATTGGGGATTGGGGTTTGGGGAATATCAGCAGCATTGGGAATTGCAGCTCTGTTAATTGTTAATTTAATTTGTACTCCTATCAATACAAACATTTCTTGTATATTTATCTGATGCCTTCAGAATCAGGGACACCAGACCTGATGATTCCTGAGCCTCTCTGCCTCCAAAAGCTCAGCCAAAAGTGCAATTCCCTCTTCCCTTCTTGCTTGCAGACCCGGACTGGGCATCCCACAGCCTGGGGATCTTCATCTGCTTGAACTGTTCAGGGATCCACCGGAACATCCCGCAGGTCAGCAAGGTGAAGTCGGTGCGCCTGGACGACTGGGATGATGCCCAGGTGGAGGTGAGTGCCCCTGGGGCTGTGGGCTCCTCCCTTGGGAGCCCGTTTCTGAGATGCCAGCACAGAAGTGATGTCAGGATGAGGTCAGTGATGCTGGGTGAAATACAGCTCCCATTCCCTGATGAGTTTGTGAGGGTTTCCCCCACCCCTAGGAAAATGTCAGTGGAATAGCATGTGGAAATTACTAATTCTTCATGAATTGTCTTGTTTCTTACAATATCTCTGGTCTAAACTAGACCTCTGGTCTATCACCCCTGCCCAGCTCAGCTGTTTCTGGCTTTGTTCCTCTTCACAGCTTGACAAACCAAACTCTCACAATACAAACTCTCTCTCTTTATGCCCCACACCTTCTCAGATTTGTGTGGTGCTGTTGAAGGCAACCAGGAAACCTTTCTGCTTTGACTGTTGTGTCTTCAAAGGCATGAAGAACTTTATCAGTCATTGATTTCTKTCTTCTGTGTGTAAAGCTGAGGTTTTTCTGAAAGCTGCACCTCATGGAGCTGTGTGGTTTATGAGAATTGGCCTTAGTGCTGCATGGGTATTTCCTTCCCTGATATTTTTTGGGGGAATAGATTGAGTATGTAAATGTGAGAAATTCAAAACCATGACAGTAATAATTAAAAAAGAAAAAGAAAAAAAAAAGCTTAGCTGCTTGTTATGTTTGTACACTTGGCATTTGACACAAAACAAAATGTATTTAGCTTGGCTGTCTGGAAAAGAATGGGGGTTTTACATTTATGAAGTGAATTTCAATAAATAAAGAATATGAAGAAGGAAATAAGTAGTTTTCTTTGCTGAGTTCTCAACTAGCCATTTGTGTATCAGRAGAAAAGGAGGGCTGTCAGGGGAGACAGAAACATTATATATTTATTTATTGGAAAGGAGGGCTGTCAAGGCAGATAGAACTTTTATATATTTACCCATTTGTTTATTTATTTATTTGCCYATCCCTTCGAGCTCCTTCCTGAGGTAGCTGCAATGACTTTGCAGAAACAAAATCATCCTTTTTGGCACCAGTGATGTGCTCTGAAGCACACAGGCTGTGTTGTCAGAGGCTGTCACCCTGCTGGAGCTGGAACACACGGAGAATTAAAGGCAGGGTGAGGCTCTGCCCTCTGGGTACCTCATTCCCAGMCTGGATTCCTGGGAGCCATCTGATTCCCAATGCCACTCTGTGTGCAGCCTCCTGCCCCTGTGGGGGTCATGCAGGTGGGGTGGGACAGGTTCCTCAGCATCATTTTAAGCTCTAGGATCCCTGGGAATAATAACCAGAATTTATTTCTGTGCTCTTCTGTGCACAGTCCTGGGCAAACCTGTCAGCAAGAGAGCAGATTCCCCCATCCCAACAATTTCATTGCTCTGTAGAAGTCAAAGAGAATGAAGGAAAATGCTGTTTACATTTTTWAAATTCTCTCTGTTTTTTTCTCTTTTCACAGTTTATGGCCTCGAATGGAAACAATGTAGCAAAAGCAAAATATGAATCTAAAATGCCACCGTTTTATTACAAACCAACATATCTTGACTGCCAGTAAGTAAATACCTCTGCTGGTAAACAGCATTTGTTTGTGCAGCTGCAGCCTCTGTAATACTTCAGTTTTAGCATAATACTTTTATTTTTTTTAACCACAATGGAGGTTTCATTTATGAAAGATCCTGAACATTGTTTTCCTTCTCCATGCATATGGTAGAGTTTATGCTGTGTGTGGGATTTATTTAATAAGTACAGTTGAGATGATGCAGGGGAGTCAAGAGTTTGTCTGCTCCCCAGACTCTTCCAAGTTTCTAAAGCTGCAAGAATGCCAATTTTTACCCATTGATTTCCTCTGTCTCTTCAAATCCCCTTTCTGCATCAAAGCAGGACTGGTTAATCTGCTGTGTGAGGTGCTGGGTTATTTGTAATGCAGAAATGCTGGGGGTTTGTGTTGGTTTTTTCCCACCTAGATGACAAACAATCTCCTCCATGAAGGCAGCAGTGGGGAGTAAACCTCCCTGGTAAGCTGGGGTGGACTTGGTAGAGCAAGAAGCTGAGCAGCCAGAACGTGCTGTACCATCCAGGGGGCAAGGGATGAACTCAATCTGGCTTTTAGGGTCCAGCTGTTGGTTTGTTTCTTTGTTTGTTTGTTTTTATTTTATTTTATTTTTGTGTGAGTGGAGCTGGTGGCCTGACAAGAAGAGAGCATCAATTTCTGCAGCGTTCTGAGTTCCAGCATCCCAGCAGTTGGGCTGTGCCATTTTGAGACTTGCCTGTGCTTGTCATGTTGGGCTTGGAGAAGCAAGTCTGGTGGGAGAAACACAATTCTAGGGGATTTTGATTTTGTTCACCCCTAAGTCTCAGTTCAGCTCGGTTAGGTGCTGCCTGGCTGACACTCAGCGTGCCCAGGAGCAGAGTCCTGGCTCTTTTCCATGACCTCTCCCTGCCTGGCAGGGAGCAGGGCAGGTCGTGGGTGCCACTCACCCCCTGCTCTCCTCGCACAGGGCAGGCTGGGAGACAGCAGGAGCTGCTTGGAGCCCAGGAGCATCCCCATCCCTGCTGCTGTGGGGCTGCAGGAGTGTTTGTGGCTGGCTCTGAGCTCGGTGCAGCTCAGCTCTGCTGCTGTGCTGCCTCCCTCCCTCCATCCTGCAGAGCCCTGGCACCGCAGGGAGCTCTGCCAGGAGGTGGCTCAGCTCCAGCCACAGCCCTGCCAGGGCTGTCTGAGCTCGCAGGGACCCTGCTGGGGCAGCCCCTCCATCCACAAACCCCTGCCCATGGCTGATGGAGTGGAACCTGCTGGGCTGGGAACCTGCAGGGAGATGCATCAGGGAATCAAAAGGAATTTTTGTTGTTTCTTTTTGGTTATTTCCTGATTCATTGGGAGGATGAGGCAAGGCCAGTCTTCCTGGGAGCAGCTGGAGGACTTAATTTCTGTCCCTTTTGTGGTCCCAGCTTGTGCCTGCTGTGCACTGGGACAATTACCAGCCTGCCTGGCCTGACTCCTGTGCCCAGCCTGGAGCTCTGCTCWTGTCAGGGCTCTCTGGACCAGCCCTGCTGGGTCCCTGCCACAACAGCAGGAGGCCATGGGATGGATGTGACCTCTCCCAGGAGCAGACAATCTCCTGGATATGCTGCAGGATCAGCAGCTGTGGGCACATTACACCCTGGGAGCTGTCTCARGGATGCTGTGCCAGGTTGTATTTTTCTGTCTCTGGTTCAGGGCTCTCTGTGCCTCTCCACAGATGCATGCTAAACAAGTGCAGGGGAGTGCTGCTTTTTACAGCAATGTATATTTAGCTTTCCCCCCGCCTCGCTGCAGTCCAGTCACTGCAATAGCATGAGCTGTTCCCAGCTCTCAGCCATGGATGGCACCTCCATCCAGCMCTGGCACTGATTCCAAACACATTCTGCAGCAGTGAGGAGGTTTTGGTGCTTCTAATTCCAGCAGCAGCACGTGCTGGACAGCTGCAGTGCCTGGGCAGCTGTTTGTGCATTTGAAGCTTCTCAGTTTTATGATGCTGTTTCTGGAATCCCTCTGCTCTGGTTGCATGAGGAATTGTGAAGTTCAGGGCAAGAGGGAAGAAGTGCTGCAGTGCCAGCTTGTCCTTTTCTCTTCTTGCCTGCAATGTTGTGGTTGGCTCTTTGGGAAATCCGTGSTGTTTGCCTGCTGCCTTTGGCTTCTGTGTCCTTCAGAAACCCCATTGTGGCTTCCTGGTTCTGCATGGTACTTGGCAAGGGTTAGAGAAGTTGGAGGGGTGCTCTGGAATTGCCCAGGGARAGTTTACCAGCTGTTCATAGRCAAAAAAACCCCAAAAACCAAAACCAAAACAACAACAAAAACCAAGCAAACAAACAAACAAATTCCCTTTTTGTCCTYTCCTCTCCTTTTCTCTGTCTGCCAGCACTGACCCATGGCCCAGGGACAGTGACCAGAGCAGCCAGCCCTGGAGAATCCCCAACAGTGAAATGAGTCCCAGGCTCTGGGATGTTCCTTCACCACTGTTGGCCCAGAGAGCTTTGGGTGTGGAATTTAAACCACAAAGCCTCTCTTTGGAGTGGTCATGGCCCAGCTTGGTACACCACAGCAGCAGATGGAGAGCTGTGAAGCAGATTTTTCTGGGGCAGACACATTGCAAGCACATGGCTGAGTTTTGAGTCACCACTCAGCAGCAGGTACTCACTCTTGAGCAAAAGCAAAGGGAAAAAGGCTTKGTTCAGTCTTTTATTTGGCTGAAAATTGATAGTAGAAAGTGGGATAATCTCTAATTGGGCTTCTGCAGAGCTGGAAGCGCATCCCTGTCCCTGCCCCACGCTCACCATCATTTTCTGCCGCTCCATTTGGGAATGCAGAGCCTCCTCCTGTGGGATTGCAATGAGCTGCAGTGCTGTGCTCTGCTCCCCTCTCCCTGCTTGGATTGGTGGGAGCTACATCTGCTCCCTGTGCAGAGCAGGAAAAAGGGGCAGGATGGGATGGCAGGAGCTGTGCTGGGTGGGTGCTGGATCTGGAACGAGATGAGACATCAGTCAGAGAGGGGCACATCTTGAGGAGTCATCCATGTACTCATCAAAGAACAACAGCTATTAGCTGGAGTGGCTTTTTGTATTGATTAAGATGTGCTGAGGGAAAATTGCCTGGTAGATCTCTGGAATTTTTTGTGGTTTTTAAATCATTTAAAGTTTGGTGCATTTGGTAGAGGAGCTGCCAAGCTCATCAGCTCAGCCTGGTGTGRGAAGGTCAGCATGGCCCAATCCTCTCCCATGCAGAGGAACAGCCAGGGCTGCAAACTTCTCACCAATTCCTCTGTCAACTCCTTTTGCCAGTATCTTATAGATAATAAAAACTATAAATATAAAAACTTTAATACATAATGTCCAGAGGGGTAACACTGAGTTTTGCTCAGGCTCCCAGTTTTCATGATTTGAAATGAGCGTTTTCAGATTTTACATTCACAGCTTTCAAAAGTGCCTGATGTGTTGATTGTAAAATGTGAGGTGCTGCAGTGTRGCCACTTGGAGTGGCTGCTCATCAGTTCATTCCCAGTGCTGGAGCCTCCTGTGCTGGCTCAAATTGGGTCAGGAATTCTTTTGAGTCACCCAAGTGCTGAGATCCTCCCAGCCCTTCAATCCTCACCAGCCACGGGGTTTTCTCCTCTTGCTCATTTTCTCTTTGCTGTTAGCTTGTAAACCTGTTAATTCACATTGATTCCTTTAATTTCCAAAGGAAATTGCTACAAGGTTAAGGTASTACTGACAGGGGCTGTTTCCTACATGTTTTTAATTGGTGTTTAACCATTCTGAAAAATAATGTTTGGGTGAACTGGGCTGTGCATGTAAAGCAATCAAACAAAAAAAAGGAGCCAGTTAGCATTTTAATTGARAATGCTGTGATTTTGCATGCTCAGAATCAGTTTTAACTTCTCCAAATCCATAATGCAGGAGTTTTTATGCCTTGAGAGCCAAACCCCTGTGTTTTTGCTCTCCTCTGGCAGCTTGCTGTTGGGTCCTGGTAGGGGGATGGCACATCAATGCTCAGGCTCTGCAAGCTGAGGTGATGCACACAGAGCCTGGGAGAAGCCCCCCAGCTGCCTCAAGCCTCCACAAAGCCATGTAAAAGCAAGTCCTCACAGCAAGAACTCACTAGAAAGGAAAAGAGTGTGATGCTAGGCAGGATTTCAGTCTGTGCTGCAGTGGCTCTCCTTGCAGAATTTGGACTCAGACYTCAAATTTCATTAAAGCAGTGGTTTGACAGAAACCTGGCGTGGCTGCACGCACCAAGCTGCTTGTGGAAAGCAGATTGGCTTCTGCTGGAAAAACCTCTGACAAATTCCAGAAGCTACGAATTTGGCTGCTGGAAATGGTGTTCCTGCATGGCATTAATTTCTTTTGTCCTTCTTGGACTTGGTGATGCCTCAGAAGGATGCAGTTGGACAGTGGTGGTGTGGTGGTGTTTGATGTCTTTTGGGCCACTTTTCACCTCTGCCTGGGGTTTCTTGTCTGTCCTGTGTCTCCCAAAAAGCCCCAGTGGCCGTGCAGCATCCGTGGGTGTGCTCTGGAGTGCATCAGCCAGCCCAGCTGAGAGTCTTGGGGGAAGAAATATAAACTGAATTTGGCTGGCCAGCACCTCCTCCACMCAGCACACTGAGGCTGTGCAGCCACTGCTTGATATTAAACTGCTTGAGCAGCTTTTCCTGTGGTGCTTTGTGCTGTGAGCTTTGAGTAGGTGGGAGCCAGATAAAGCTGCTCCAGTGGCTTCTTCTGGAACCTTCCTTGCTGGCCCCTGGGCAGAGCCCTTGTTCTCACGTGGGTGGTCAGGAAAGCAAACAAGTGCTTCCAATGGTGTTGGCAGAGCTCTGTCAGCCTCTGGACCTGCTGCCTCCTCAGTGAAGCCCAGTCCTTTCCCATTTGGGGGATGAATTTTCCTTTATTCTGTTGGAAGTGTGGATTTCCGTAGCCTTTTGTTTTGTTGGTGGGGTTTTTTGATTTGCCTCTGGGTTTTTGATGAGTACAAGGACTTTGCTGTTCTAATTGCCAAAAAATGACAAGTTCCCTGTAAGCAGCAGCCTGACAGACTTTAGGTGGGCTGTTGAAGCTTTTGGAGCTGATCCTGAAAGCTGTGCATCTCTGCAGTTTAGGAATGATGCATTTACATTTTYCTAACAAACACAAATAATGTATTTGCGTATTTGCTGCCTTATCCCATCACCAGAAATGCAGTAAAATACCAGGGGGATGTCACTGCAGTCCTTTCTGSTCACCCAACTCCTTTTGGAGTCAAAGGTTTTCATTTGGAAGGAGGCTCCTGTGCTGGGTAAGTGATACCTGCCCTGGGTTATACACACACATAGTCACACCTGGAAAAGGACATTTCAACTAAAACACAGCAACAGATATTTCTAAATCCACTAAAGATACACTTAATTTAAGMTCAGGTCAGCAGTCTGCTGCAAGTGGTGGCTGTTTTCATACAATCCCTGTATGGTTTGAGGGTTTTCTGCGTGGTCCCTGCCCTCCCATTGCCCTCAGGTCCTGCAGGTCCCAGGACACATTCCTGTTCCTGCTCCTGGATGGATTCATCAGAGCTGTGCTGGTGAAACTGGGCTTTTTGCATCCAGCCCATGAGAGWGAATGTGGTCAAATCCCTGCTCAGCTTCTCCCCTGCAGTGAAGGGAGATGCTGAGCTCCTCGCTGTCCTGCTTGGGTTTTTGTTTTGGTTTCTTTTGCTGGAGTTGTTCTGCTTTCTATAAATACCCACTGGAACAGAAGCTGCAGCTGATGGCCTTGCAACTGAGCTGTCCAAACTGTGGGCTGCTCTTGGTGTGTCCTGGGCTTTTGGGGAAACGATTGCTGAAAGAGCTTTGGTTTGTGATGGTGAGGAAAGGGGAAGGATGTGTGTGAACTGCCAGGAAACTGCTGGGAAAGTGGCAATTGGGAGTTGCCAAAGGAGCCRCTTGTGCCAGAGGCTGAGAGAGCCCTGGGAGAGCGTTTTGCAGCTTCTCAGGGTTCCCCTTTGGGCACGGTGCCTGCCCCGGGGCTGCCCTCTTGCACAAGAGCCCCTGCAGCAGAGCTGAGGGCACTCAGGACCTGCAGGGATGAGCTCATCCCCCAGGGATGAGCCCTGCAGTGGATCTGGTGCACAGGCTGCATCCTACAGCAGCAGAGTTCTCCCACTGCTGCCCATGAACCTGAATTTGTGCTGTATTTGCAGCCCCATGCTGACTCTCAGACACTGGAGCAGCTGCAGCTCCTGCTGAATCCACTGATGTCAGCTGCAGCTGGGGCTGCTGTGAATTTTCTTGCTCCCAGTTCCATTTGCTCACCTTGTTGAAAAGGTCCAAGTTTGGCTGCAGTGATAACAAGCTGTCCACAGCAGCTGGCCAGGAAAAATGGCAAGCAGGGTAGCAAATTCAAGTTTTTGTGTTTATTTTGTGATTAAATCGTGGTTGCTCTGCTGATTAACGACAGCATTACAGAACAGGAATTTGGGTGCCACCTTTTGGGTCATCAGGCTTCTCTGTGGATATCAGACCCAGAAAAGGCTTCCTGCTGGATCCAGAGGAGACCCCTTGGATGCTGGGTGGGGTTTGAGCAAGCCCATGGCAGGGCAGTGGGAATGAGGTGACCTCTAAGGTCCCTTCCCAGCCTTTCTGTGGTTGTACCAAGTGCAGCTGAAGCTGCTGGGGATGAGCCAGGCCAGGGCACAGCCCAGGAGGGGCCAGGGGTGCTCAGAGCTCACAGCCAAACCTGCAGATGTGTGACAGCTGCACATCAGTCATGGGWACAGCAGCAGAAGGGGAGAGGCAGGCTTGGGGCATTGTTCCTGTTACAGCAGGAGCTCAGGGCTGGGGTTTGGGGGCAGGGAAGCAGTGCTGCTCCCTGAGCCCTGGGGACAAGGCTGGTGCCCCAGCCAAGGAGCTGACACAATGAGGGGGRTCAAAATCTATGGAATTATCCCTTTATTGCCAGGAAATCACAGCCACGGTTCTCACTGGAAAGTGTCCTGCAGATTTACCTGCTGTACCTGCAGAGGAATTTTCATGAGCAATGTTGGTGTGTTTATATTCTTGGGGCATTTCTGAAAAGGCACCACTTAGTTTGCATAATCAGCAAAAAAGGGAAAGGTGATTAAGCACAGGAAGAGCTTTCATTGGCAGAGARGTTGATGTGTTGAAGTGTGATGGTTTTACAAAACACACCCARTGCTGGGGGATCTTTTACTGTCTTCAGTGTAGGCTGCTCCAAAGTGTCTGCTGTGAAGCTGGGATAACACATGCCTTTATTTCTGAGTGTGATCTGCCTGCTTGGGCTATTTAGGGTTCTAGGGCAATTAAGAAGGAAGTTCAGATAAAAATGGTTYGAAGCAACTTCCAGCATATTCTAGATCAAAGTTACTTCATCGGTTCAAGCACTCATGCTGAAATAAAACAGCAAAAAAAATTATAATCTTTGGGGTATTTTTTTTTTCATTTTTGGAAATGGAGGTCTTGGTGTATAAATCATTGGTATCATTTCAGTATTAAAAGTAGAGGACTTTTTAATCAGATTTGCTGCCATGCATCATAAATTGCTTTCCTAAACTTGGTGGTGTGGGCTGTGAGTTTGGAAGGGCTTGGCCAGGCAGGATTTCAGCACCTCCTGCTCCTGCATTGACACCTTCAGGGCAATAATCTCTCTTTGGGATGTGGTTGGGTTTTATCATTTGCTCACCCTGTTCACTGAAGGATGTGGTCTCAGGAAATGAGGTCTGAAATGGTTCATGAACTGAGGGAATYTTTTACAGAGGCTGGGTGGGTGGGTGGGGAGAGGCTGCTCTGCTAAATCTGTGCATTTTCTTAAAAGTAATTTTTCAGTAAAATTGGAAATGATTTATTGTTGTCCAACAGGAAGCAGAAGAAACCCTTGACTCCAGACTGTACAATGCAATTTTGGAAGACTTCTAAATCTCACTTGTGCTTTGATTGAAGAATTAATGCTTCTGCCTTATTTCTCAGTGTATCTTGGACCATGTTTCCTTTTCTCTGTRTTTTTTTTYCCAGGCTGCTGCGGGAGCAGTGGATCAGAGCCAAATACGAACGAAAAGAGTTCATCCACAGTGAGAAGCAGGAGCCTTATTCTGCAGGTACTGAAAGACACTTCTGGCAGATAAGTTTCTCATGTCCAGCACCTCCCATTYTCTTCCTCTCTATATGTTTATATGTTGATTATTGCCCTCATGCCATTAAGTARGAGAAGTAAGTGTGGTCTTTTGCACAAGATCTCTCCTGGCATTCCTTGCATTTGATTTRAAATATTGGGAATTTGGATACCTGATGGAAATAAATCAGTTATCAAGAGTCCTCCTGCTGACTCCCACGGGCTGCTCTCCAGTCAGACCAGTGGGTTTGTTCCTGGGAGCAGCAGCTGTGGRGCTGCACTGAAGTGCAGATAAGGGATGTTGGTGCCCTCGAGGTGACTTTTGGAGAGATGCAGCAGCATCTTCAGACCATGTCAGCCTGCTCTGGGTGATGCTGGGTGTGTGCACCACGTCCCCCAAGGACGTGCCACTGTTCTTGCACAAATCCAGGTGCCAGCAGTGGCACTGGGGCTCCCTGCAGCACAGCCAGTGATTTGCAGAGCTCATTTCAGAGCCCATTTCAGAGCTCATTTCAGAGCCCATTTCAGTGGCCTTGCAAGGGGCTGGGACAGCAGAGCTGTGGCTTGCATGATTTCCTTGCAGAAGGGCAGGATTTGAAGAGCCTGGCTGTGTTTGTTGTGTGGCTGCACCAGCATGGGAGTGCATGAAATTGGCTGGGTATTTTCCTTGCTGTATGTAAGTGGCATTTAATTTATTCTGCATATTAAGTGGTTGACACCAGCTCTGTGCTTGGATGACTCTGGGATAATTTTATTAGCAGAGACCATGTTGCAGATTAAAGGTTAAAATATTATTTTCATGATGCTTTTCAAGACTAATAATATGCAGGTAGCTCCAGCAGTTTGCTGTTATGAAAACCACAATTAAATTCTGATCTCATATATTCTCAATTTATGTTATGAGCATTTCCCAGCTCTGCTGKGTTGTGTACATGAGGCACACAGTGTGTGGGGAGTATCCATATTCATAGAGACTACATCAGGCACATTTTTATCTTASATTTCTAAAAAAGCTGTCTGCTGGAGCTGGATGTGATCTATTAACAATAAATAGTTTGATTCCTTAGATAATTTTGTGTTATCTGCCAGTGTGTGTATAGTACCCACCCAAGTATWATATTTCCATTTTCTACCATGCAACTTCTGGATATAAAAGCTGGGATTCAACCAAGTCCTTGAGGAAAATGCATAATTTTGAGCACATGATGATTCCTTTCTACTCCAAGAAGAGTGTGTACCTGGTTAAAGTGAAGTAGGTGCTTCAGTGCTGTGTGGGAAGAAGGGCAGCGTGTTCTGAGCTCTCTGAGAGATATTCTAAGGAGAATTCAAAGGGGAGTTTATTTTAGCAGTGCATTTTGGAGGTGTTCTTCAGTAATGTGGCTGCATAATATTTAACTGCACGCTGAGGTGATGGGGTTTTCTCACCTCTCTTTGAAGTTCAAAAGCCATTAAATRCAGAATGGAAGAGAAGAGGGTGAGCCATTTGCAGTGAGCAGCGCTCTGGGGAGGAGGAGGGGAAGAGAAGAAGGCTGGTGGGCATCATRTGAGTGATTTTAGGTTGTGAATTGTCTTTGAGAATGGCTCTATCTCTAAAATCCAGCCACACAGATGAGCTGTGCAGCTGGGATGTCATCTGTTGAGTCTTCTGGACAGTAAATTCCAAAGGGAGCTTTGGCCAGGAGGCTCCTCCTTAGGGGGACCAGGTTGATTTTACACCAAATCAAAGCTGGGGATGCACACACCAAGCTCCCAGTGCCAACCTTCCCCTGCTGCTGCAGCATCACAGCCCCCAGGTGTAGCTGCCCTGCTGTCCTTCACCCTGTGCCAAAAACTCCCCCGTCCTGCAGATCAGCTGCTGGTGCAGCTTTCAGCTCCTGGGCTGATGGGCTGGGAGTTTCCTGGGGCTGTGTCCTGRGAAAGGAGCCCAGGGAAAGCCCTGAGTCCTGTGGGGAGGTGGCACCRACACCAGGACACCCTCCTGCCCTCCCCACGTGCAGCTGTGTCCCACTGGGGTGTTCCTGTGTCGTTGTTCCTTCCCTGGGCTGTCTCACACCATTTTTCCTCACCCTCCTGAATTCCCTGGGGTGGTGTCAGGTTAGCAGCTTCTGAGCACGGAACATTTTGTTGCTAATAGAAATGTCAGTATCCGTTTTTCTCGTGTTTGCTGGGAGATTTCATTCCGTTTTCCAGTCCCAGGGGCTGTTTAGCATTCTGATATTTGTTCAATAATTGCATAAAAAAAAAGAAAAAAAAAAGGCTATATTGGAATAGTTTTGAGCAACATCCTTTTCCAGGCAGGCTGATGAAACCCTGGTCAGAAATTCAGTGTCTTTTAGAAGATCCTTTGGGGAGAGACTGTCTGGAGCCTGTAGATGCCAAGCAGAAGCCATCACAGCCAGACTCAGGAGAAATGAGCCTCGGGACAGGAGTGTCAGATGTGCAGCTCAGGGCTGGGASAGTTCTGCAGGGAAGCCTGGCAGGAGGATGCAGCAAAATCTGCTGGGGAGGGGGATRAATAAGAGGCAGTGTGGGATGCCTCTTATTTATTGCTCCAAGGGGTCTTGCATAKCTCCCAAACAGCTGGGAAACATCTGCCTCACGGGGTACAGGGTGATGCCAGGTAGCAGGATCAGAGCTGGGGRACAAGGACACTTCCCATGTGCAGAAATCCCCGGTGTGGGCAGTGCTGAGCACTGAAATCAGCTCTGCAGCCTGGCAGGAGCCATGGCTGTGGATCCACGGGTCTGGGTTCAGTCCCTAAAGGAGAGATCCCCTCTTGGGGATGTGCTGCTGTGCAATCACTGCCACTCCCCCTGGCTGGGATCACAGTGGGAACTGCTCTGAGGCAGATTCAGAGTTCCCTGCTGCCCCAGGAAGCCTTGGAGCACAAGCCCATGTGCTGCTCCCAGCTCCCAGCTCCTCTGTCAGTGTTTCAGGCTGATGGTTCTGYTGTTAATGGGTCTATCAGCACCATYGATTTTAGAGTGAGGAGTCAGTCTGAGTTCAGAGATCAGTAGAACTGTGATTAAATGTTTTGGTGATCCCCTATTGATTCTCAGAGACACCCTCTCACACATTTGAGCTCTTCATTCAGCTGGAGGATGAGCTAAATAATTTGTTTGCCCTAGTCAAGACTTTATGGAACAAAACATTATTTACACCCCACCAATCCTAATTAACACCATGGCCACAGCCCCTTCCTCTTGCAGTSCAATTCTTGTACAACAGCACAGAATGATACCAGTCTTGAGACTCTCACATTAACGTGCTTCAGCTTGGCTTTATCCCTTCTGGTAAATGAACTGGCAAAATTACTGTCAGTCTCCAGCTAATTGTCCTTCCTMACCCAGTTTAATGGGGCATGGCTGCTGAATTCCCCTGGAAACAGGGGACACTTGGAATGGCCATCAAAGCCTGGATCTGTATCTCAAGGCAATTGCAAGGTTTGATAAATTTTAAAAATRTTTTGATCAGTTTTTGAAGGCTTGGTTGTTTTCCACTGCTGTTGATAGATGGCAATGCTTCCCAGAGGAGCTGCTGGGAGTTAGTTCAGTTGAGTGCTCTTGATTTCTCTTAATCAAGGGATTTATTTTAACCAAGGGAGAGGCAAAAGGCAATAGCATTTCCAGGGCTGGAGCACTGTGRTGATATGAACTGGCCAAGGTGCAGCTGCTCTGATGCAGCCTGTGGATGAGAGAATGGCAACGTGGCAAAGAGAGAGCAAAGGGAATTGTTTGCTCTTTGAACTTTGACTTCACTACTTTCATGCATTGGTCTTGGGGAGCTGGGGCTCCTCAGCTGATAAAAATCGTCATAGGTCCCATGGAAAGGTTGGAGGGATCCAGATTTGCACCAGCTGAAGGTTAAACCCTGTCCTTTGGGGTGGARGTTGGAGGGCTGGGATTATTTGACTGATAATTCTGTAGTTGGGTGGCATGACCTGTTGGGCTGCAGAGTAAAATAATGTGGTGTTGCTGCAACCTGAGCTGGCCTGTGAGCTTCCACTGGAGCTGCTGAGAAAGCTGGAAGATACAAAATTCTGGGCACATTAACAAAGTCAGTGGTGGGTTGGGCCTTTAGGCTCAGTTGGATTGCATTCCTGTGCAGGGGACTGGATCCCATTGTCACTGCTCAGGTGAGCTGTGCTTCATTCAGGCAGCATTTCTCTGAAGGTGCCAATTTGCTTGTACTCTCCTCTGTCAGCACCCCAAGGATTACTTGGCTCATGTGTTGTTTCCTATTTGTCTGCAAATGTGATGGCAAAATAAATTATGAGACCTAGAAGAACACCCTAAAACAGCCAAATCTGTTAATGTGCACTTYCCATTCCATGAGGCTCTTGCATGATTTTGGGCAGCAGTTTGAATCCATTTTCCCCTGCACTCACACAGTTGGAAGGAGCTCTGACTGCAAAGCACTGGAGAAAGCTCAGAGGACACAGAAATGTCCTTCCTCAGTGTGAGGAGGACACCCTCATTAGCTCAGTGTGACCTGCAGTGATGTAATGCAGCTTATTTTGGGCCTCAGACAGAACAGCGAGCAGTGTTGCAGTTAAAACCCAATTATTTTAACTGGCAGACCTGGTGCTCTGCTGTCTCTTACCCCCTCTCCTCCAGCTGGTGAGGAGCTGGGGGTGTCACAGCCACACCAGCTCTGCCCTGGGGTGTTTTTCACAACCTCAGAAGCAAATTGCAGGGCTGAGCAGCACCCAGGGAGCAAAGCAGGGCTGGTGGCAKCCTCAGAGGGGTTTTCTGCACATCAGGCAGCCCAAAGGGCTGAGCAAAGAGATAAAGCATCAGCTTGGGGGCTCCTGGTGTGGCCTTTGCCAAGCCCTGAACACTTCTGGTTTTTAAGGTGTGAAGCCACTGCAGAACCCTCCCCTGCCTTTGCCCTGCAGGTGCAGCAAAGCCCAGGCTGGCATGGGGACAGGAGGTGTGGTGACACTCTGGCTGGGACAGGCAGCCTCTTCTGGTCTTGCTGGGAGAGGGGGAGAGAGTGGAGAGGGGCTGCAGGCACCTTCTGTGCAGCCTGCAGGATTTCACTGCTGGGTGCTGTGCTGGAAAGTGTTCAGCCCCACAGAGGTGTTTGCCAGTGTCCTGGCACAAATACAGGATCCCTGTGCCAGGAAATCCCTGCCCTGCTGCAGGGAAGGACAGTGGGACCAGAAGGGAAAAGGGTGCTGCTGAGAAGGTTTAAAGAGCAAAATCCCCACTCAGGGCACTGTGGTGGTGTGAGGGTTGTGGCAATAGAATGTTCCCAGATTTGAGCTCTCATGAGAGGTGCAAGAGAGGCAAATTTGGGGTTTTGGGGTTTTTTTGCCTATTTCTTGTGCTGGTTTATGGTGTCTGAAGGTCTTTATGTGGAGCACTGCTCCATCCCACTGCTCCATGGYCAGAGCATCCCCCCCTGGGCAGGGAGAATCCCTGTGGGGGTGACGTGATAAGGGTGAGACCCAGCTGCTGTGTGACACCTGCTCCTTGCAGGTGGGGAGGGAAGTGCCACAGGCCCTTCCTGGAGCATCCTTTAACTGCTGGCAGGACACCAGACGTGCACCTTAAACAAAAGAGTTAAACCAAAACTCTTATTGCCAAGGTGTTGTCAGCTAAACCCAGAGCTGCTTTTAGCCCTGGGGAGCGTTTGGGGCAGCTCCTGTGTGTGGTCAGGAGGRCAGCCAGCTGCCAGCTCAGCTTCTCTCACGCAGAGCTGCAGGAAGATGGAGTTCAGTGCTGGTTTTTCCCCTGCTGCAGCCCACATCCTTGGCTGCTGTTCCCTTTTGTGTTTGCACCAAGGCCGGGGCAGCTCTGCTGGCTTTTCCCAGGGGAAGGTGTGAGCGTGGCCAGGCTGGTGCTGTGCTCAGCACTGCAGGGKGGTGAGAGTATCCCCCCCTGCARCCCCCCARAGASTCAAGGMTAGCTCAGATTCCYCAYRGGGGAGATATCTCAGGGATAGGAGTGGGGATTTACCAGAAGAGGCTCCTTCTGTGATGTTTGRAGGTCTTTATTCGTGGAGGGTCCATGTGGAAAGAGAGAGAATCAAGGAAATACAGGGATTTATATAGGTTTTTTGTTTGTTAGTTATTGGGTTTTTCGGGGGAGGGTTGG
>CADDXX010000783.1:202518-231354 GCA_902810485.1 Alauda arvensis
AAACCCCTTTGGACTCTGAATGCCACAGCAAAAGCTTCAGTGCCACGTAATGCTGCAGGTTTAYAAATGGCCTGCCTGGGTTTAGGCTTACAAATGGCCTTTAAAGCCCTGSCTGCCTTGGGTGTCTGTGAAGTGAAGAGCATCATGCAAATACACAGTTTATTTTCCCCTCATCCTGCTTTTTTATTTTGCTGGCATCTTCCCTCTAATGCCAGTGCCTTGCCTCCTGATTTATGCCATATATAGAAACGTAGAAAAAGCCTAATTTATAATTGGCTCTCCTAACATTTTGTGAGTKGAACTTCTGAAAATGCTGGCTGCATCTTGATTCAAAGGTCGGGGTTTTTCAGAAGTTCCTGCGAGTGTAAATCTCCATTTAACCTCAGTGCAGATGTGGCTGATGGGCAAACAGCTGTCAAAAGCTTGAGCCAGCCTTGATCTCAGTCCATAGAGAGGAATTTCCAATATAAAGAAATAAGTTAATTTATTTCTACTTAATAGCCTCAAAAAGAAGTTGCTGCTTGGCTCTGACTGCTTTTTARTGTCACTGTTATCTGATGCTGGTTGTAAAATGGATTAAATCCTCTTCTGATGCTTGAAAGGCTCAAGTATTAAAGCAGGGCTTTGAGAGGAGCTCCATAATTTTCTGCTCTGCCCCTCAGTGATGGGAAGCCGTTGTTTTTGTGATTCAGGGCAGCAGGGAAGATGTGGCTGTCACAGGAGCATCCCTCACTGTGGGGATGCTTTTTAGTGCTGTCTTAGCCTCTCTTTCCAATCCCTGTGAGMAGATTCCTCATGGACCTGGAGATGGAAATGAATAAAAAAGTCATAGCAGCGTGGTTTAAAAAGCAGCAAAAACTCAGGATAGCCTGGTATTTAGTCAAGAATTCCTGTTGGGTTTTGCAGAGCAGAGATTTGGGCACGGAGGGGGAGATGCTTTGTGSTGGGAAGTGGTGGCACCAGTTCCCTGCAGTGCAGTGTTGGTGCTGGGATTGCAGCAGTGGTGCCTGTGCTAAATCACCATTCCCAGTCAATTCCCAGCCACCCATCCCAGTGCCCCAGGTTTGGCTCTCGCTGGATTTCAGCAAAAATCACATCACAAACCCGTGCTCTGAGCCCTGCCCCTGCCTGTGAGGGCCTGGCTGCATCCTCCCAGCTGAGCCCAGGTGAGCTGCTGTGCCTGGCACTGCTGCAGCCAGGCAGGGTGGGCAGGGGGTGCCCAGGGCAGCTGCAGGTGGGGCTGGTGCTGGGAGAAAAGGAATTTTGTACAGCAAACTGATGTGGTTATGTAGAAGCCACTTTATTGTTTACAATAAGTAGCAGGTATAGATTTTAGGATGCTTATTCACGTAATCATTATTTGATTGAATTTTCTGCTTTATCCATGAGGTTGGCACACACCCTTTAAGGCCCTTAATTGGTCAAAGTCTATCATTACATCGAGCTCACTTTTATTTGAATTTTGCATTCTTGATGCTCAGCTTCTCAGGCTCTTTGTTCTTATTTTAGTTCTGCTTTTGCCTTTGGTGAATTCTTGAGGGTCTGAGTAACAAAACTACAGGTGATCTGACAAGATGACTGCTACACAGACTGACCCAACTCATGCAAATCCATTGCTGCAGCTGATCTCTGAGCAGGATTTGGGGCTGAATGAGGGGCCCAGGGATGCTGCACCTCCTTGGCAGGACCTCTGCCCATCCCCAGAGGATGGAGTGATTTGGCATCACAGCCAGGCAGGGGTTGGATCAGGAAATTTGGCTTCTTGGCTGGGTTTTGCAGCCTGCCTGTGAGCTCAGTGCTGGGCAGGTTCTGCTGGTGCTTCTCTTTGTGGCTGCTGGAGCAGTGGGGAGCAGGGCAGGGAGGGATGCAGGRTGTCAGCCCAAGTGGCAGCAGGGCTCTAGACTCTCCAAAAAGGCTGCAGCCTCCACTATTGGCTTTCCAAAGGAGCATTTTAGCATTTCAAGGGTGCTCAAGAGCATTTTGTTACATCTGAGTGCTGTGCAGATGCCTCCAAAAAKCAGCCCCTGTCCAAGAGGTTTCCAGCAGAGGGCTGGGGGTGTGAGTGCCTGATGGCAATGTCAAACCCTGCAGCTCTCCCAGCCCAGCACCGAGGTCACTGGGGGCTGCTGKGCTGTGGTCAGGAGTGGGTTAAAGCACGAGCAACCTTGCCTGGCACAGAAACCTCCTCCTCCTGCTGCCGAGGCACAGAGAGGCTTCTGTTCCCAGCCCTGACATCAGGCAGGACGTGAGTCACGCTGGGAGCCGGGCTCAGGGGGAGCTCTGCCCCTCCCCACAGCCCCTCCCGGTGGGTSTGAGCCCCCCCTGCTCCCTCCTCACCTGTGCAGGTGTCAGGTGTGATGTTTGCAGCCCCAGGAGCAGGGCATGGCCCCACTGGGGGGGTGGGAAGTCTGGCAGCCATGCCTTGGCATGTGTGCTGTGGATTTTGGGTACAAAAAAGGGGGATTGAGGCCTGATTATTGGAGGGTTTTTCCCAAAACCTTTTGTCTAATAGGGAGAACCTTTTGTCTAATAGGGAGGAAGAGTTTAAGATGAAAGGCCCTGGAGAAAGATTGAAATGGTTGAAGGAGGGAAGTTTATGAAGTGTGTTCTGCTGCAGCAGATGGGACCCCACTGCTGATGCTCAGCCTCCCTTTCATGTCTTCCCAGTATGATCCTTCATGCATTTAACATCACACAACTCCCTGGCAGGACTTGCTCCAAGAAACCTTTCCCCATCCTCTCCTTGGAGGTTTGAGGGAAATGCAGTCATGGCTTTAAAACAAATGACTGCTGCTTCTTCTTCTTCTTGTGCCTTGGTGTGCCCTGGCACTGCTGCCCTGGGAAGTGGAAGGGGAGATGCTTTGCAGGTCACTTCTGCTCTCTGCTCTCACCCAGAGCAAAGCAAAAACTCACACAGGGAGTGAGCAAAGATGGAACCAAACTGCCTCAAAAGGAAATTGATCCATTTGAGAAAAATCCACTCAGGAAAGCAGCAGCAGAGCTAAACCCCAGCCAGGCTGAGAGCATCCACTGCAGCATCCTCAGGGGTTTGGGCAGGGCTGAGGAGGGAAGGGCTCTCCTGGAGGGCTCAGCTGGGTCCCAGCCTGGCCCTGTGTCACAGCCTCACAGTGCAAACGGTGCAAACACCACACAGGGCTTTGCTGCAGCAAAGACACATCAAAGGGCTGTTTAACAAATTAACTCAGGGGGAGGGTGCAAGGGGAGATCACAGCATGGTTTGTCTTATTGGTTTTTTTTTTCTCTTGTGCAAGGGGAGCAGGGCTGTGACAGGGACCTGCATCCCTCCCATGCCAGGCTGTGCTGCCATTTCCTCTGGATCAGCATCACATGCCCAGGAGGTGGAGAAGCCTCCCAGTGCCTTTCAGGAGCTGTTTGGAAGTGCTGATTCAGACCGGGTACAAACCCCTCTGAAGGAGCACTGCTGCCTCCTGGGGCTCTGTGGGAATCCAGGGAGGATGCTGCCACTTCCCAGCCTTGATAAGGAGACACAGAGAGGCAAAGGAGAGGGCTCCAAATGCAAAAGCTCGTCTTTTAGACTTAAATTTGGTGCATTTTTATTTTCTTTTTCCATCTCTCTGAGCTATGGCAGGAGGCCAGCTACTGCTGTTATGCTTTCCAGGAAATCCATGAACAGTGCAGTGACAAAGTGATGGGGCGGTGATGGATCTTACAGATAGCTGCTGTAGGAAGAAAAAAAACACCTAGCAAAGAGAAAKGCTCTGATGTCTTCAACTCCCCTAAAGCAGGAAAGGCAGCCAAAACTTGCAGGTGAGGACCTGTGGGTCTGAACTTAGGGGAGGAGGAGCAGCTGGCCAAGCAAGGCAGCCTTGGGGAGGGGGTAGCACCACTGTGAGCTGAAGCTGGATGCTCACAGCCAGTTTGGGATCCAGCTGCAATTTTTAACAGCTGGTTCTGTCAAGCTGCCTTCAGCACAGCTCTGATCCAAGCTTCTATAATTAGCCAAGGAGCAGCAGCTCTCGTGCAAGGAGTGATGCTCAGTGCAGGGGAAGCAGCGTGGCTGTGAGCCTTGCTGGAAGGGGTAAGGGCTGCCCCATGACATTTTAAATAGCTGGGCTTGGTCTTTATTTCTTTTGTTCCCCATCTTAAGGACTTGGTGCAAAATATTTCCTTTGGGTTTTTTTTTTTCCCTTCTCAAAAAAGCACACCTAAGAGGTGTTGTTTCATTTCGCGTCATCCTTTAACAGAAATATTTACTTTTATCGACTCAAATCAAAAGCTCTGAATCTGTGGTCAGTTTGAGGTTGGTTGAATTTGCTGAACCAGTGCAGTTTCTCATGGGTGAGGTGATGTGAGCCTCTCCAGCTGATTGTGCTGCTGTGTTTTGGGGTGTGCTCTGGGTGGTTCCCAGCAGAGTCAGTCCAGCTGCTGAGGGCAGACCATGAGATCAATGTGTGAAACACCCCACTATCATTGCCAGGACTCACTCCTGTCCTTGAGCTCTCTCTGTCTGAGGTCAACCAACTTGAATTGGTGTATTTTGATATAACCAGCTTGAATTAGTGTATTTTGATATAACCAGCTTGAATTAGTGTATTTTGATATTGCTCAGGCTGCCTGTTCCTGCAACCCTGAGTTTTTGCAGTTTATAAGTGGGCTTGCACCAACTGGAGACAGCTGAAGTGCAAGGCTTTGTTCCCCRTGTCTTGGATGATAAGCATTTAAGCAAAGAATAGGAGAACCATCCCTTTGTGTTTTCTGTGCTTTATKAGGGCAGTTCTTGGTGCTGCAGCTCTGGTGTTCCTCAGTGATTTTATACTCTGCACATTCACATTCCCTGAGTAACGACACAGGACCAAAAAGCTGGGGCATCTTTCTTCCACTAATGAGAAGGGAGTGACTAGGAAGCACCAGGATAACAAAGGACATGGAAAAGGCTGTTTTCATGGCAACTCATGGTAGCTTAATTAAATTTCTGCTGAGGAAAGATCCSATTTCCTTTGGAGACCTGCGCAGGGCCGGGCAGTTTCTGTCTCTCACCAGATAAAGAACATTCTCCAGGGTGAGGTCATGTCTTTTTCTGGAGTTTGCCAGAGATGTAGCTGAGTTAKATCAGCCTCAGCTCTGAACCAGAGCATTTGCTGATGCTTCTCTCTTGCCAGCACAGCCCACATCCACCTGCGTGTTCCCCCTGTGCTGAGCTCACCCGAGTTTTCCCCCTGAAATCTCTGGTGCAGCAGAGGAGATATCCACACCCCATTTCTGGGGTGCTTACACTGAAATGGGACAGGGAGGTGCCTCCCCATGRGACTGGTTTTACAAATGCTGCTGCTGAGGTGCAGACACAGCAGCCACCTCCAGTTTCATAAGCAGGGACATGTGGCATGGCAGGAACAAACAGCACATCCCCAAAATACCTAAAAGGCAACGAGGCTGCTCAGCAGGGAGTGAATTTCAAGCTTTTGTGTGTTGCAGAGGGTGGAAGAAAGTTTTAGCCCGGCCAAGGCAGTGGGAATTTTGGTCAGTGATTTATTGTGACAGAACTGAGCCTTGATTTRTATAATTCCAGGAGTTCATTAAGTGGGATTATGCTGCTCCAGGGAACGGGAGGTGACAGTTCTAGAAAAAATCAAGGTGTGCAAATGTCCTTGTGCAAGCTGGAGGTTGTGGCTGTGCTGCCAAATGCTCCTCCCCTGCCAGCACAGCTGCCAGAGCGTGGWGTGCCAGCTGATTTCTGGGACAGCTGCAACACCAGCAGCCAGGGCAGAAAGGAGCCCGAAATTMAAACATTTCTCCTCTCCTGCATGAAGGTTTTGCTGTAAATGCATTGAACACTCAATAAAAGACATTCAGGAGCCAGCAGCAGCACCACAGATGTGCTTGAAGGCATTTGGATTTCTCTTCAAAGCATTCAAAGAGGAGTGAGAGTGGCTTTCCATGATTTATGGCTGTATGGAAATGCTGCCTGTGTAGGGGAGTGCTTTATTCCAGGATGCCCCAGAACAGAGAGTCCTAAACCCATATAAAGTCTGGTGAACGTCTCTGCTGACTCCTCTGCAGCTCTGTTGGGGGTTTAAATCATCTCATCCTTGCTCAGACTGATCTGTGTGAGCAGCTGCCYGGGCTGAGGGTTTATTGATTGATGTGGGGAAGAGATCCATCAAAAACCCTTCAGGCTCAGAGGCTGTTTTAGCCCAGGTGTGGTTTGAGGATGCCTGTGTAAAATCCAGACCTCCAGGCAGTTCCTGGTGCTTTGGGGGTGTTTTGAGCTGAAGCCTGAGCAGCTGTGGTGTGGTGRATCCCGAGGAGGGTGTCGGGGCTCTCCCTGTCCTCTTTCAGTCTCACCTCTTTGCTTTCTGCCACTGCAGCTGCTTGTGGGGCTGCAGGTGGGCTCTCCTCACCTTGCAGAGGTGCAGGCAGGACCAGCCCCGTGTGGGCAGGGCTGGTGATGGTGTGGGAGGGTGCCAGAGGCTCCTCCAGGTGCGGGGAGGGAAGGCTGCAGGACATTTGTGCAGCTCCTCTGCAGTAACTCACAGGGGCTGCAGCCAGGATTTTCTTTGCAGTGTTTATGSCTTGCCCAAGGAGGATCCTTGCCCTGTGGTTTGGCTCTCAGAACCCTGAAGGGAGCTGCTGCAGGATGTTATTGTGAGTTAGTGCCGTGTGCCTGCCCTGAAAGGTTTTCTCACCCAGCTTTCAGCCAAATCAGGCTTGGAGTGCACTCAGTGCTGGGAAATGGGGTGAGCATCACACCGGGAACCTCCCAGCTTTCATCTGCCTTTCATTACGAAAGACTGGCTTCAACAGATCAAAATCTGAAGGTTATTTACCTGGAACAGGATTTTTTTTTCCTCCAAGCAGCCAGCAGCTCCCGGGTGGGGTTTGCAGGGATCCACTCGAACAGGAAGCATTTGATTTCCAAGGGAAATTAGATTCCACATTCAATTCTCAGCAATGGAAGTGCAAGGCTTCCTGTAAAGACGTTTTCTGTGGCCAGGGGTTGTAACATCTCCCAGCAGAGACAATCAGATTGTGCTTGCAGCAGCCAGCTGTGGCCTTTATCTYTCATATGTAAACACTTGCTCAGTAATTAAGTTACCACGGAAGTTGGACTGTATCGATGGTCAATTATAAGATAACCTGATAAAAGGGAGGATGTGGCTGTCCTTCTTTATCAAACCTGATGTSCCTGCAGCAGCCAGGTGAAGACTTGGGAATGGGATAATTCGATGTTTTCTCCCTGTAATTGTTCCCACGCAGGAGGTGAGTGCTCACTGGGAGCTCGATATCACCCTACCAAAAGGAAATTCCTTCTCTGCTGAGTGTCCTTTGCACTGCCTGACCCTGCAGCTGCTTTCCCTGCGGCTGTCACCCCTGCTGCCGTGATTTCCCATGGTTTTATCCCACAGGTGGCTTCCCAAGCTCAGCACAGTCTCATTCAGTGGGCACAAGGAGCGGGGTGATCCCATCCGAGATCCCTCCCGGGAGGATGGATGGCTGTGCTTAATGTCCTTGTCACCCGAGAGCTGCTCCGCGGGGAATCATAACGTGTGATTAAAGAAACCAGTTSAAAACAGCTTAGGAAGCTGGATTAGGTACATGATCTCCTATTACGGCTCCTTTTAGCTGACAGCCCGGTGAAAGGAGAAGGGGGGGTGGTCTGGATTACACGGAGGARCATCAGGCTTGACAGGAGTGTTTTCTGACTGCTCGGCTTAGCGGTGTCATGGACAATTTTAATCAGATTTAAACAGTGGCAAACATCACAGGCTTAATGGATTTCGGCTTTATTATTGGGGCTTTGCTTGGMAGCAATTTGGATTTTCAGCTGTGAGCCACCAATGCGAGTGCAGTCACGATTAAGTGGGGCTGGGAACCCCGGGATGGACCTTGCATTTCCAGTGTCTGTGTGGGGGGACAGACCTCGTCTTCTTTCTGTCAGCCTCGGGATCTCCATGTGAGGTTAAGCTCATCCCCGTGATCCTTCCATAGAGATAATTTGGCTCCTTTTTCCATATTGATCTGAGCAGTTGGGGAGCACCTTTTTACCATTACAAAATCAAGATTAGAGTGGTTTTTTGCAGCGATCTGGGGGATTGGTTTTCCATGCTTGGCTTCAGCCTTGAAGTTGTTCCTCGCATGATCTAAAACGATTTCTGTCCTCTGCTTAAGGTGTCGTGGGTAGCTCTCCTTGACCTTCCCGTGGTGAGGCTTTGTCTGGTCTCTGCTGTGCCAGTTTGGGGTGATTTAGAGGGAAAACACTCCCTGAGGGCACTGACACCTGCATTTCTGTAGAGATGTGCTCCTGCCTCCAAACTGAGTCTTTTGTGGGAGAAGATGATGTGGAAGAAATCAATGCTGGCCGTGGTTTTGTAGAACAGAGTTGACTTTTAGAGGAGTGGATCTGCCCATCAGAGGCAAGCTGCCATTGCAGGACCCTGGTGGTCATTGAGGTCTGCTCTTGGTGCTCCGGGCCCTGCACGAGCAGAAAAACGAGGAAAAAAGGGAACATCGGTCATTGCAAGTTCCCCTTTTATTCAGCAAAGGGAAGTTCCTGCTCCCTGGTGTTTTCTGTGCCACCTCTCACCGCCGAGCTGAGGTTTCATCCTCCCAGCTCTGAGCTGAGCATCGGTGAAGATGTTTTCCCTTAGAGATGTCTCCACAACGTTATCTGAATCATCCACTAAATCCTGGCTCTCTGTCTGCTGTAGCCATTCAAGCGCTAATTGCCTTTGATTAAGGCAATCGTTTGCAGAGCGGGTGGGTTAATTGGGTATTGTGGAAGCAATCAATCTCATCAGCCGCTCGCATCCATAGCTGAGGTGGCGATGCGGTGGGACAGTAATTGTTTTATGAGCTCCTGGAAGGCGGCAGGGGCAGGCTGGATGACAACAGGAAACCCTTCTGTGCGAAATGGCCTTTAGGAAAGGTAATTCGGATGCTGAGTGCTCGTTAAGAGAGGGCTGATTGATTGGGAGCTGGGAAATTTTGCGCCTCTAAAACGCGCACGAGAAAGCGGTGTTGGTGTCGGGGTGTGCRCTTGGGAGCTCTTGGGCTCTCTGGCCTGGCTGGATGAGATGGGAAGAGGATGTGGTGGGCTAAATAGGGAGAACAAGCTCTCTTCAGGGGAGGTGAAGGGACATCCTCCCCCTCTCAGCCTCATGTGAGCTAAGACCCGCCAGGCACCCACCTTGCCCCAGTGTCAGGGGGATCACTGAGCACTGAGCCTGGTTTGCTGCTTGCTGAGGATGCAATTCCCAAAGAACTGAACYGTGCAGGGGCAGCAGCAGCTCCTGGGGGCTCCCTCAACCCGGTCAGTGCAGGAGGACACCCGGGAGAAGGATTCAGATCTCATCATCAAACCCCAGCCAGGTCCCTCCTGAGCATCTCCAGCGTGGCTGTGCCTGCACTGCTCAGTGTGGGACCAGCAGGAAATGCTTTATCCAGAGATGGCTGCAGAGTTATTGCAGGGAAGTTCTGAGCTCCTCAGCACAGCTAAAAACAGGCCCAAAAAAAAAAAAAATCAGGCAAAAGAAGCAATGTGCTGGTGCTGGGCAGGGGAGCAGAAAGCTCTGAGGGGTTTGAGGACCTGGACCCCGCTTGCATCTGGAGGATCCGGGCAAAGAGTGGTGTTTTCCTTCCATGAGCAAACTTAGTATTCCTTGGTTTCTGAATTTTATTGGAATGGAAATTCTTAAGGWATGCAAATGGAAGTCATTGAAATGTCTTGCTTTTGGTGGTGGCTGAGTGCTGGAGGAAGAAATGTTACAACTTAGAGCAGTCCAACCAAACCATTTACACTGACATGGCTGAACAAGAGGTGCACAGTTGTTTTACAACTCTGTTCAAAGTCTGTATATTCAGAATTATATATGTATAATTATATATATTCTATTATATATAATATAATAATATTTTTATATAATAATTATTATTATATATATATAATTATATATTTTCAAAGGAAAATATAGAATATGCCATCTTCTTCATCCCGCTCTCTCACTGTGGACAGTGGTTTTATTCCAGAGGGAAGGGAATGTCCTTCAGACTCTTTGTTTGAAAAGGAGGTTGTACCACGGGCTCAGAGGTGATGTGTGGTGTCACTCAGCTGCTCCAGATGATCCTGCAGCTCCTTCACCTCTCAGGAAAGGTGGGTACACCATGGCCAGTGAGTGCCCATCCCCTGTGCTGCCCTAATTAACACCTGACAGTGCTAATAGAGCAGAGTGCTCGGCTTTGGCACTCAGAGTGATGATTTACACCCTGCAATTTTAGCAGCAGASTGAGGGAGTTGGGTTTGAATCTTCTCCAAAGCTCTGAATTGGGGTCAATGCACTTTAACTGCTCAGAGGAAGGGAAAATGGCTTCTGTAGGAGGAGGAGCCCTGCCTGAACTCCAGGAAAATGTGATTATCTTGGATTACATGCACAAGAACATTTTTTTCTCTTATTCAGCCCCCCAAGGTTTGTCTTGCAGTGAGACAAGAAGGCAAGAGACCACACAGTGGTGCATTTGTGTGCTGTTGGATGCACTCCTGTTTCTTCTAAAAGCTTAGGACCAGACCTGGTTTCACCACAGCCCTAGAAACATCATGGGAACAAGCAGTTCTGKTGCCTCTTCCCAGGTGAAACTGTGAAATCAGGAGCCAAAAAACCCAAAGATAGATGTGGTTTTAATTCCCATTTTACAATGCCTTACTTAGGATGACAGAAGCAAAGTCCTTGCATGTTGGTTTTTGCAAGCCACTGATTGTCTTCCTTGCAGGAAGGATTTTTCTTCTCTGAGAACAAAACTGAACAGTAATTTTGGGTACTTCCCATAATCCACATTCTCACAGACCAAACCCCCCATCATTCACCGAGCTCTGCAGCAGCTCTCTGAGGTGGGGAAGTAGCAATGTCCCTCTCCTTTCAAATGGGGAACTTGAACCAAATGCTGGTGGAAGTCAGATGGAAAGAAGGTGGCTGCAGCAGATGTCCTTGATATAAAATCCTSTCCCTTGCTTCCTCTGCAGCCTCCCAGACAGGGGAGGGCTGGGCTGCACTGGAGCACCCAGTGGGTGCTCACTTTYCTGTGCCTGCAGGAGCTGCACCCTCCTGAGCTGGCACAGGGCCATGCACAGYCTTCTTTTCAGTCAACCAACTCTGTTTCCTTTGCCCCCAGGGTTTTATCTGAGGGGCTGAAGTGGGTGTGGGAGTGACAGCTCCTCACTTTACCTTGGGAGCCACGTCACGGGTCAGAAACACCCATCTGGGCTGTGTGGTTGTATTGTGTGCCATTTGCTGGTGAACTTTGACACAACTGCTTGGTGGGGCTTTTGAATGTGTCACAGGTTTGGGATAAAACTGCTTGGTGGCGCTTTTGAATGTGCCACGGGTTTGTGCCAGAGCAGCCTGCAAAAGCAAAGGATTGCTTTTGCTCCTTGGCAGGTGGCAGAAGGGATGCAGGGAACGTGACAGCAGCAGTGTCAGTGGTGTTTCTTCAGCAGCTCTTCCCCAAGCAGTGCTTTCTGCAGTCCTGGCTGGGTGCTGGGAATCACTGGGATGCTGGCAGGGGGTTGCAGAGGAAGTTCCCATGGTGGTGACACGAGGCTGTGTGGTCCAACACCAGCAGGTGTTGCAGGGCTTGCTCAGCTCCAGTCTAAGCAGAACAGCCCTCGCAGAATCACAGAGAGGTTTGGGTTGGAAGGATGGATGCCTAAAGARCATCCCATTTCACCCTGCTGTGGGCAGGGACACCTTCCACTATCCCAGGTTGCTCCAAGCCCTGTCCAACCCCTTCCAGGGAAGCAGCCACAGCTTCTCTGGGCATCCTGTGCCAGGTGAATGTGACCAGGTGCCTCTAAATATGAAACTGCTGCTAAGATAGTGCAGCACATGTGACAAGGAGAAGAGGGTTTATTTTCTGTCTGCAATGCCCTCCAGTGTGAGATCTGTTCCCTGCTCAGCCTCCTGCAGATTTGTGTCTCAGCACCTTCCCTGGCTGTTCTCACAGCCCTTCAGAGCAGGGCTCTGAGGACACAGCTTGCTGATGTGCAGTTTGCCTGGGGATCCTCTGTGGGGTCATGCTGGGTTCAAGTGCTGCTCACAGTGGTTTGCACTGATGGGTGTTGACAGGGGTTCAGGTTTGGGCAGAGCAGAGGAGCAGCTCCTGAGGATGCAGCCCTGAAGGGAAGAAAAAAAGGAAAAGCAAAGAAGCRAACAAAAATCTGTACCCAAGTACACTGAGATCAACAGCTGGCTTTGGCAGAGCAGCCAGGAGCTCCTTTGCTGAAGTGATTGGCCTGGGGAGAGCCAAATGTGAGCCACAGGATGGGATAACACTTGGGTGTGTTGGGTTTTTGTAATTCTTCCTTGAAGTGGAATTTGGATCAGTGCAGACATCTGAAGCACAAGCTCTTGGAAAAGGAGAGCAGAGTGAGAAGGGCAGATCTGAAAGAGAAAACCTGTTCAATTCACGTCCTCAGCAGAAGAGCCACACACTTGGTTCGCTTAGTTCTGAAGCCCGAGTTCTTTTCTTTATCCCAGCTCTCTTTTCAAACACAGCACTTAATGCCTGCTCCTCAGCCSTTCCTTTCTGCTGCAGGGTACCGAGAAGGGTTTCTGTGGAAGAGAGGACGTGACAATGGGCAGTTCTTGAGCCGRAAATTCGTGTTGTCAGAGAGGGAAGGTGCTCTGAAGTACTTCAACAAAAACGATGTGAGTACCTGTGTGCAGACGGGATCACAGCTGTGAGAGCATCCTGGAACACACAGTTCCCAGTTTATTTACACAATTCCCAGCTGCTCCAGGACAAGGGCACCAGGCTCAGCTCTAAACCCTCCCTTTAGTGGGGTTTGCTCTTGCTCCTCCACCACAATCATGGAGAGATGCCCCCCAGGCCCTTACACACATCCCTGCCTTGCCCAGGTGAGCTGCTTCCTGCTTTGGAAGCCACTTCCCAGGTGTTTGCTGACTTTGTTCTTCCCAGGCAAAAGAACCCAAAGCAATTATGAAGATCGAGCACCTGAACGCCACTTTCCAGCCTGCCAAGATYGGGAACCCACACGGGCTGCAGATCACCTACCTGAAGGACAACAGCACAAGGAACATCTTTGTCTATCACGAAGATGGCAAGGTGAGGCTGTGAGGAGGTTTGGGCTGTGCTCCTGTGGGGCTGGTGCTGCTGTGGCACAGGATGGAAGGGGGACAGGATGCACAGGCAGCTTTGAGAGTGTTGGTCTTGTCCTTCCAAGCACAAAGGGTGGCAAACTGTGTTCTGAGTAACCAGATGCAAATGGAAGCGTTTGAAAATTTCTTGCAACTTGGAGGAAAAAAAATATTTTTGCCAAGAAACAGAGAAGTGCCAGAGCTTTTTGGAGTTCAGAATCACTGTGGCTGTCCCTAAAGGACACAGAGACACAGCTGAGGGACTGGCATACAAATATTAAGGGATGTTTAGCTGCTCTTTTAGCAGAACATTGAAGTAGCTTTCTGGAATTTGGGTGGGATGCAGGTGCTGCTCAGGGGTCCTGCTGGAGGGGCACAGGGGTGGGTGGGCAGGTTGCACCAGCCCAGCTGTGTTTGTAGGGTCAGGTGAATATTTCCAGTGCTCTTTTGGGGCTGGTTTTGCCAGTTCAGGGATGTTTAAACCCTCCCCTCTGCAGAAAGCCCCTCGGGGCTCACTGGAAGCTGCAGAGCAGCAGCTGAACGTTCCACATCCCTCACCTTTTTTTTTGCTATATTCTGTGTTTTTTAGGATTGCTGCTACACTGTGCTCTYTCACTGGTGCCAGAGTGATGGGAGAGACACAACACAGCAGGATCAGGTGATTTTTGTGTGCAGGCTGCACTCCTCACTCTGCTTTTCTTCCTCATTATTAGGAAATAGTGGATTGGTTCAATGCCATCCGGGCAGCACGCTTCCATTACTTACAAGTGGCATTCCCTGGAGCCAGCGACTCTGATGTGAGTGTTCCTGCAGCGTTGCTTGGGGTGGGGTTTGGTGGGGTTTTTTTCCTCTTTTCTCTCATTTTTATCATCCTGCTAACGAGCTGGAAGGCTTGGGGAGTGCTCCATCCTGCGGAACCTTCTGCAATCACCGGGCTGTGCTTGGGATGCAGAGCCCACGTGCAGCTCCTGCTCCCAAAACCCAGCCTGGGACCCACAACAGGGGCTGTGGGAGGAATCCCAGCCCTGCCAGGAGCCCTGAGCTCTCACAGGGCGCTGCTGCAGCAACAAAAGCCAAAGCAGAGGCTGGAAGGCAGCAGAGGTGAGGGCAGCAGGATGGCAGTGCCCTGCCCRAGTCCTTCCCTGCAGGTCAGTGCAGCCTGGTTTATAAATGCCAGGCTTATAAATGTGTGTTTTCCGGGTGCTGGAGCTGCTGATTGTGTTACCCTGAGCTAATGCAATTGCAGAGGCTGCTGTGCCAGCCAGGGCTGGCTGCTGCTCCTGGGCTGTAAGGTCACCGTGGTGGGGCTGGCTGATTGCTCCCTGCTGCCTCCTTGGCTGGCGATTTGGAAATCTAATCGCATTTCCTGCCTCCTGCCGATTATCTGGGAGGGGTCCGGCGGTGGTTCTGTGCAGGGTTCTCTGTCCCTGGCTGCCCTACACCCTCAGGAGCCTGGCAGCTTCTCCTGGAGGCTGCTGGCAGTGCTGGGGAGCTGCTCCAAGGTGTTTCGTGGTTGTTCTCTCCTCTTCTGGGTGCTGCAGAGGAGCAGGACTGGAGCTCTGAGACAGAGCTGTGGGGTGGGCTCAGGGCTGGGGGCTTGTGTGGGTTTTCCTTCCAGTGTCCCCCGTCCCCTGCATCTGACACTGCTCTTTTCTGTCCTCTTTGCCTGCTCCAGCTGGTGCCAAAGCTTTCTAGAAACTACCTGAAGGAAGGATACATGGAGAAAACGGGGCCAAAGGTAGGAGATGAAGCATTTTTCAGTCCCTCCAAACATGAGGGGAGGGACAAACCCCTTGCTCTGTATGTCCCCAAGAAGAGGCTGCTGGTGGGACAAACCCACCCTTGCCAGAGATGCACTCTGTGAATGTGTTTAATGCACTTTCCTCACCTGGGAGCAAACATTAAGCAAATCCCAATCTGCATCACAATCCCAGTGCCCCTTCCTGGCACAGCTGGCCCAGACCCTGGCTGTGGTGGCTCATGATGGCCCAGGAGCCATCTGTTCCCAATTTCCCAGCCCATCAGGCTCCTCCAGGTGCTTTGGGACTCCTGGGCCATGCGTGAGAAGCTGTTTCAGGGTGTGACCTGGCGTTTTTTTTGCCTTTCCAGCAAACAGAGGGGTTCAAGAAGCGATGGTTCACCATGGATGACCGACGGCTCATGTATTTCAAAGATCCCCTGGTAAGRTGAAGCTGCTTGGGCTGCCTGTAGGGAATTATCTGCAATATTACTACTAATAATAAGAGTAAGAGCAGTAATAATTACAGTGATGATCTGCAGTGAAGTGCAGGCTGGTGGGACACAAGAGGGCACAAYGCTGTCACTGCTTGGTGCCTCTGCCTGCTGTCCAGTGTGCAGTAACCCTGTGCATAAATACCAAAAACTCTTAAAAAACCCTGCCCAGCAGATGTTCTGCATCTGGATCTTGGCTCCCTGGAGCTGGTGCAGTACTGTGGGYGCCCCTGGGTGAGGAGCAGGGCTGTGGGTGCTGCTGTTGGGGTTTGGCTGCTGCAGGACGAGCTGTGCTGGCTGCCCGGGATGCAGAGCTGCCTCCACTCTCACCCCATGCCTGACTGCTCTGCTGTCTCCTAGGATGCCTTTGCCAGAGGGGAGGTTTTTATTGGGAGCAAGGAGAACAGCTACAAGGTGCTGGAGGGGCTGCCACCATCCACGCAGGGGAACCACTGGCAGCACGGCATCACCATCGTCACCCCCGACCGCAAATTCCTCTTCGCCTGCGAGACAGAGGACGACCAGCTGGAGTGGATCAGCACCTTCCAGAAGGTGATCAGCAGGCCCATGCTGCCTCAGGAATACGCAGGTGTGCTCYCTGGGGAGGGCTGGAGGGTGGGGTGGCTGCAGGGGGATTGGGGATGCAGGACACGGCTCCTTCCTGCTGTGTGTGAGGCAGCTCTTCACTGCCCGGGGGGATGCAAAGGCTGAGCAGAGAGGGGCTCAYCCTGGGAGGAGGAGGAGGAGGAGGATGGGATCCTTCCCTCTTCATTGCGTCTGGTGTGATGTCCATGCTGCTGTAAGGATCAGTTGTATGGTTACAGGGGTAATTGAACCAAGGAGCATCAAGCAAGGACACTGCCAGGCTGTCACCCCCTGCCAGTGCTTGTCCTGCTTTTAACTTTATTTTCTCTGTTTTTTTTTTCCTTTCAGTGGAAGCCCATTTCAAACATAAACCTTAGCTGGGACTGGCTGGGCAGACCTGAGGAGTGAGCTTCTGTTTACAACACAACGTGGTTTTATTTGAAATGTTAAAAAAATAATTAATAATAACAGTAATAATAATAATAACAATAATAATACTTCCCTTTCCCCTCATCATTCACTCGATCATGTCGGAAGGGCGACAGTGGAACGTCGGAGAAGATCCTGATCCAACTTGAAATTCAGCTCTGTGGCTGCTCTGTGGGATGGGACAGGTGCTCCTGCCACCCCATCTCCCCACCCAGCTTCACCAGGATGGCAGAGACTGTTGGTGGCACATCCCAGGGGCACACTGGACTTTTCCCCCCCTGCTCAGGTGCCTGGGTGCTGGAGCTGAGCATCCCTGCACTTCCAGGTGGCTGCCAGCCCTTTCCAGGGGGGGCTGCAAGTCCCCAAAAAGGGGTGACATCCCTGTGGGATGGGGGACAGCCTGGAAACTCGTGACATGGTGCTGTGCAAAGCAGCTGAGCCCACCGTGGTGCTGGGGGAAATGATGAGTCAATTATCCCCCTGGGGACTGGTGGTGATGCTGTGCCTGGAGAGGCTCAAAKAGGATTTAAAATAGAGGAAATGGGCACCATCAGCCTCGTTATGTTAACGAAGGGCATGATAYTGATTTGGGAAGCTGTATGCTCAAGGGCAGGGAGGAGGGGACTGCAAGGGAGACACCAACCCGTGAGGTGATGCTGGGGGAGCAGAGCTTTGGGGGCCAGGCCTGTGTTCAGCTCCCTGGGTCATCCCTGTCCCATGGTCTGGGGGGCTTTGCCCCACTTGGGGAGCCTGGTTTGGAGCTGGGGGGTTGAGCTTTATCTGCAGTTTCTCTGACTGGCACCATCAAAGCCTGTCCCAGCTCACAGCAGGCTCATCTCTTCTCCAGACTCGGTGGTTGCACTTTTTCCCCCCCCAGTAATTAAATTTTTTTTTTCAGTTGATTTTTCTTTTCCTGCCAAAAAAAAAAAAGGAAAAAAAAAGAAAAAAAAAAAAGCTGCTTGACGTGACGTTTGAGCGCGGTGTTGAGCACTGTAATTCCTGCAGTCAGGGCAGGGGCCAGGCTGGGACCTGCACACCAGGTGCTGGATTTGTACCCAAAAAAATGAGATTTCTGGCGTGCCCTGCAGGCCCAGCCCCAGCCACGGACCTGCCCTGCACATTCCTTAGGTTGGTTGTGTATCTGAGAGCATCTCATCGGCTGTGTGCATTCGTTCTGTCACTGGTAAGACAACTGTGGTACTAAATGTCATTGGAACCAATAAATTATTATTATGTCAGAGCCGTGGCCGTGTGGTGCTGGGGCAGGGGAGGGAGGTGGGGTTAAAAAGCAGCAAAGGGGAATGAGGAGGAGCCAGTGCTGGCAGAGCCCCAGGGGTKTGGGACACCCCCAAAAGCATCTGCCCCACCCTGGCACATAGACAATGGGTATTATTTTATTTATTATTTGTGTTATGTGTGTGTGTTATAGTGTATATTTATATTCTATGTGTTTTCTCTACTTTAAGTGTGCAAACACACAAAGCTGGTTCTTGGGAATAGAGAAATGAGCTTTATGGAGGGGYTGTTGGCTATTCACAACTATAAACTGCATAGTGGATAGAGTGTAATTTATAAAATGTGTGTGTATGTATGAGGTATTCATATGCACACATATAGATATAGCATTCATATTTAATTTCCAGATAAGCTAAATTTATTTCACACACCTGTGTATGTATAGAGAACTTTTTTTACTTTGTTTTCTAAAATATGTGATTATGTATTATATACACATGTGCATGCTTTAGACATATAAACATATTCATAAATTTAAGGTGAATATATTGCATATAAACATACTTATATCTGCATGCACATGTGTATGCCTTTATAATTATATATTTAACTTATGTTTAAAGTATTTGTGTTGCTCACACACTTACCAACCCAGGCATGGCAGGAGCAGAGAGAGGACAGACTGGGCTCCTTGTCTGTGTTTATAGGTAGCTGTAAAAAGTTTTGTGTGCATGTATAATTAAGAAAAATATAATATTATACATGATATGCCATACAAGTATATAATTACCTATATAAAAGGCTGCTGATATGTGTGTGTATATACATGTATTTTAAATTCCTGGGTTATATTTTATACACACACATATGTTCTGTATATACTGCTGTAATTAYTGAATATCCATTTTGTWTATCCCCAGCCYTGGAGCACTGCCCTCCTGKCAGGGCTGGGGTTTTGGGGTCAGGGCACGTGCAGGGCTCACAGTGGGGGCTGCTGGAGGCTGCAGAGCTGAGGCAAAACACCTCACACTGGGCCATTTATACAGGACACAGAGGGGAATGTGCTGGATGCCTGTGGACACCTTCTGCTGCCTGACAGAGGCACATTCCTGGCAGCCAAAACAATGACATGATGGGTTCTAAACCTCTGCTGACATCCCAGATTATTTATTATCCACAGCACCATCCTGGAGAGGGAGCTCTTCCCTTAAGCTGCTGCACAGCAAAGCAATCCTCAGATACTGAAATACCCCAACAGAATTATAACTTCACTGCACAGAGGTGAAGCTGCAGTACTGGTGGCTGGATGACAGTCAAATGCAGAGTGAAAAAAAACAGCAAGGAAGGTAAAGCTCTGCTTGGGAAACTCTTAGAAAGCAGCACTATCGCACATCCTGGTATAAAGTGTTTATTTGAGACTTCACAATTAACACAGTCTTCCTGTCAATGCCTTTTTTTTTTTTTCCCCATACAGTCAATAGATTTGTATTAATCCCTCCCCCATGCATGATTGCTGTTTATTAATCTAAGCCTTTTTTATTTTCATCATGAAAAAATAAAGCGTTTCCCCACCCTTTCCCCTGTTCCCTGTGGCAGCCTGTGCTGCGTTACAGAGGAGATGGAGAACGGCTGTGCCTACTGCTGGGGGTGAAGTTACTCCATTATTTATTGATTTTACTCCTTTTGTTTTTTAACAGAAAGTGTTAAATGAATCAATCACCCAAGAAAAATAAATATATCCTAGAGAACCAGAAGCTCTGCAGTATCCCTTTCCTTGCCATCCAGCCCAGTTCAAACASGAGCTGTGCCCAGGGCAAACCGCTCCGCTCACAGCGACACCGCCTGCACGTACAGCTGGCAGAACCTCTTCCAAAGGAGAGCCACGAGCCACAGGAGGTATKTTAGATGCCAAATTTTTATACCTAGGCAAGAGAGATCCACCTGCAAGCCAATTGTCTGCGWTCCATTGATGGGCTTTTTACTCAAGAGCTATTTCAACCTTGTGCTTTTTCAGGAAGTATCGGCTAAAGAACACGCGTGGGCTYGGCCAGAGCCTGGCCTTGGGGAGAGGGGCAGGCAGTATGAAGGGTGTGCATGTTACTCATGGCAGTGGAAGCAAGTTCTTGTATCAATGTCTCTTGGATGTGCATCTCAAATTATGCTGCTTGGCTCRTCTCGCAGTACTTTTGGCACCAGCCTCACAAATCAATGATTCAATTGCTCCCCCTGCCTTTGGARATCTTCCTTGGAAGAGGGCAGAGGGCAAGGAGGCTTTCTCAGAAGAGAGATGGTATTGGGTGGGCTGTGAAGGCCAAGCCCAGTGTTTTATGCTTTATTTGAAAGACTGTGCA
Organism: Alauda arvensis; assembly: GCA_902810485.1. Taxonomy (NCBI): domain Eukaryota; kingdom Metazoa; phylum Chordata; class Aves; order Passeriformes; family Alaudidae; genus Alauda; species Alauda arvensis. The sequence goes on from CADDXX010000783.1 coordinate 222,479, forward strand.
AAAGGGAATACTGCATCAGGAACCACAGACTATGGTTAATCAGTCCCCAGCTGCTGGATTGAAACCCACTAACAACCGCTGCCATTGGTTCGTTTGGCTACTTTGTGTTGGTTTCTTTCTGTTTTGTTTTGTTTTTTTTACATAAATAATATAGACTGACAGTATAAACATTTCAGCAACCATTTCTAAAAGACCAGAGGAGCCCTTTTAGGAGCCAAGAAACAACTGCAGGATTCAAATTCCAAAAGTGTCTTTGGAGTCATCGAATCATCAGATTTACACGGCGCCCAGTGACAACAACATTCAGTCRAGCTCGATAGGACTGCTGTCTTCCTGACCCTCTTCTGTGTCATCATCTTCCCCAGTTCCCATCAGACTGTTTAAAAGATTTCCTAGAATAAAAGAGGACAGTCAAAATCATTAGTTTTACATTCTCATCTCAAGAACTTCTAACTAAACTTCCATCCTGCTACAGTAGATTTCTGTAACAAAAAATCCCCAAGGGTATTCAAGTAGAGGAGTCTCACCAAGACATCAGTAATCCTACACTGGTTTCCATTAAGAATATTGATTTGGGAAGCTGAATACTCTTAGCTGTACACTGATACTGTTCTTTCTCTAAGAACACACTGGAAAAACCCAAAGTCATATATTAACATGTTAGAGTTGCACCCTCAAAGGGAAAAAAAACCCAACCAAAAGAAAGTGAAAACTTTCCAGCAGTGAAACCCTCAAAAAGCAGCCACAGTCTGCATCATGCTGTAAAAAAATTGTCTGAAACTCAGAGGCATAAATTTAAAGATGCCTGAATTGCTGAAAAGCAAATTATGGATGGTAAAAACACAATGTTCATGTTTTTCATCAAACTTTGGGTATCAGTGAATTGACATTTGTAGGTAAAGCTTTACAAAGCTTAGTTCTCAGGGAAAACATTAATTTTATATCTATTTTATTCAAGAGCCAGGAAATGAGGGCTGAATTTCTCTATTCTATTTCAGTCCTTGTAGAAGAGCAGTATTAATTTCAGAACTTCCTCTTTGGACACATTTATGTTRTATCAGCACTGGTTAGATCTCTACTAAAGCCCCATATTTGGTTTCAGAAAAATCAGACACTGAACTCTGAGGAAATTAAGCTTTAAGATGCTTCTTTATATTAGGAAGCTACACCATAATGTGAGAAATTACCCATAAGAGTCTTTTTAGTGCTTCTCTCTTTTTAATTAATGAGAAGCCTACAAGCTCCCCCAAACTACTTTCACATGCAAACCATTCATCCTGTATTCTACAGGCAGGGGCTGTTCCTACAGGCTATGAAAAGAAGGATAAATTCCTTAGAGCAGATGATCTGTTTCCAGCACAGGTGTTTTATCCAGGTCACTGATCAARGCCTGCAGGTACCCACAGGCAGAGCTTACCTAGCAATCCCCCATAGGACGAGGTCTGCTTGGGTGGAACTCCAAAGAAAAGCTGTCCTATTCTATCTAGGTACTGCAGGGACACAAAGGGAGAAAAAAAAAGGCAATTATTTAATTTACAGGTGGAAATACTATGGGCAGGAGTCACCCAGGCAAGGTAAATCAGCTCTTATCTACAGAGCTGGAGACAATCAGCCATCATTYCACTAATTGAGTGAGTTCAATCCTGTTGTCACTCACCTCATTATACATGGGGTCTCTCTTCAGTGAAGGTTGATACTGTTCACACAATACTGTAAATACTGTTAGTTTCCCTCTAGAAAGGAAACGAGCACAAATGTAATCTCAGTTAACAGCTGAAAAGGAAACCAAGAACGACATGACAGAAATCAGACTGTACCCATCAACTGCCAACAAGAGAAACCAGATGAAGTTTAGCAGTGGTTGCACAAAGGGCGGGCCCTTCTCTATTGAAGGATGTTTCTGTGTGTATGTCGTGAAAACGACTGACGCGCTGGTCTTATTTTTTAAGCAGAGAAATCTGAAAAAGGAAAGAGAATGGGGCAAGTTAAAAAACAAAGGGCAGAGAAATGGTTTCACCACAGAGAAAGGGAAGTCAGAATCTACTTCACTTGTGCACAGAGGCAATATCAGGCTTGAAATTATGGCAAAACACAAGTGGTAGAGAGGGACAGCTTTGTTTGGGGATGGTTTGGCCATCAGCTGAGGAAGGGGGAAATCACTACTAGAACACACTGGGGAATAGGCAGGTTGGGAGGGAAAACAGACATTAAATATTAATAGAATGAGTTTAACCAGGAYCTAARYAGATTGTACAGGATGGTTACTAAAAGAGCATCAATTTTCAAAATGTGGAAAGACTGGCTACCCTGTAATTCACATTATCATGATATTGCATCTACTGATCCAGGATTTACTATGCTGAGTTAAAAATTGAATTAAAGACCCATTCATCCCCAAACACCTCTCTTTTTAGTATGTATCTGTCAGTATTTGTTGCCTCTGTCATTCTATTCCACCTCAACATAATGTGACACCACTAATAGCTTGGCACACATGCCTAGAAGTCTCCTAATAAAGCTGTACTTTGAGCTCCCAAGCCATTTGTCCCCAACAGATCAATCCCCCAAACAGATCAAATCCTTGTTGAGGTCCAGTTAATTTAACTGGCAACCTCTGCAAGTCCCATTGGCCTAACAGGCCTTTATCTGGGACAAATCTGTCAGCAGGCACCAGGAAGGCTGCCACAAGCCATCTCATTTTTGATGCCAGGCTGGCCTCTAATTCTGCACCCTCACACATGCAAGGGCTTGGGGCTGTTTTGCCTCACTGCTAGCAAGGAACTGCAATTATTTTCATTAGAGAATAAACCACCATGTACAAGGATTTAACACAGTATTTGACATATAGGCCAGCAAAGGATGCAGAAGTGCTGTATAAACACYGAAAAAATAATCTTTTAACTTCTCCACAGAATTTCTCCCCATAAAATTGAGTSCTGCACATATTGGATTTCCATAAAKGATTTGCTATTGCTCAAAATCACAGCAATCTCTAGCAACCAGCTATGGAAAGCAGGACAAATCTGACATGACAGCTCACTGCTGCCAAAAGAGAGAGAAACTTGCTCTCACCTCCTCCCTCTTCCCCAACACCTACTCTCTCCCTGACTCCCTGCCACACAGTCCTGTCTCCACCTCCTCCTCAGACTCCTCCATGAGCTGCTTTCCCTGCCTGAAGAAAGCCATCAGCTGATTAAAACACAGTAAAATTGGCTTTGTCAACCTTCATTCTACAYGAGCTCTGCAAAAGCACACAATGGCTTGCATTCCCACCTCCTACAAAATAAATGCCTAAAATGAGAGGCAGCAGCAACTCTGTCAAGGCAGGAGCCATCAAGCTGCTGCTCACAGACCAGGCTGACCATGACAAGTTGTCTCTTAGGACCTGAGTGAGAGCTGTGCTAAATAAAGGACCCTCTTGAATACTGTTCCTACAGTATTTGTAAGAACATATAGATAAGCTCTGACTAAACAGAAAGTGGTGTTAATAAAGCTAAGAAYTGTGCTTTCAGGGTTAAATAGTGACATTCATTCTTCAAGCAATGAACATAATTTCAGGTTTTGACCTTCATACATTATTTTACTGCTTTTCCCCCCCACGTCTGACTCATTTAACACACTGGTTTTCACACAGCTCCCTCCTGTTGTCCTGGCCACTTTCACAGTTTCTTTTGCAGTGTGGTGGTTAAATTAGATTGGTCCCACACATCATGTCATCTCAGCAGAATGCTTCAGAAGGAGTTGGACACCTACTGTAGTACAGCCTGAGCTACAAACATGTCCACCTCACTGCGGTAGCCACGGGCAGAGGAGTATTCCACCAGCATGTTTGCACAGCCCTCCCCATCTGTGGAGTGCAAGAAGTGATACCGAGACTCACTGTAGTTTTGCTCTGGGAAAAGAAAAAGGAAAAGGTTTTTTGAGAGATCAGTTCAGTGTACTTGAATATAAAACCCAAATTTATTAGGTTCGTGCTTTATTAGCGGGTAAAGAACAAGAGTTATGGCTGTGGTGTATAAATAAGAGTGCTAGTAAAAGGCCTGCAAATTACAGATAWTTTATAAATTTTACCCAAAGTACATCTGAACAACTGCTATTAAATACAGTTTACTCAATTACAGCTGAACTTTGGTCATATCATTTTATCTAAGTGAATGCTGACACTTGATGTGCTATCACCAGTGTGTAGGACAGGAATCCAGAAATTCCATATTAGATCCAAGAAGTCAAACAGCACCTTCAGCATCCTTCTTTAATTTCCTATTTTTAGCTTAGCCCACTCTTGCTACCAAAACTAAAATCACTTCCACATGCTGAACAGAACAGCAGTTATACAGAAAAAATGGTGTAAGAAATGGCAATAATTTTTTAGAACCTGAAGCAAAGGATTGTGCAAAATCACTGCAGTGACAAAAAAACTGGATAGCTGCTCATCCTTAGAATTTGAAAACTTTGTTTTAAAAATCTCAGCCTTTTGTGATGAAACTCAAAAAGTTATGGAGTAAGAAAATGTAGGCATTTTGTCCTTCAAGAGAACAGTCAGCAGGCAGCCACAAAATGGGGACTTTTACTTTCAGAATGCAACTGTTTCTTATCCTAATTGTAGCAGCCTCTAACTTGAACACTGTGAGAAAAAAACCCTCTCTTTCTGGCTGGCAGCAGCCATCAGGCTCACACAAATCCCAGGAGAGCAGCTGGGAATTGCCTATGGCACACAGAGAGGCTGCAGCACTGACCMTGATTGGGTCAGGGTTGTTACATGAAACCACTGTCATCACTTGGTAGCTACTGAAAAATGTAAAATAAACAATCAATCATCCTGCACAGTTATCTGTGAGRAACCACAGAAAAAGTGGCATATATTCAACTGTTCTCAATCACCTTTGYTATGTTTTGAACACAAGGCTGTAAATACTGGCTAACATCCACATGTAAAATAATTATTTAGAGCATTTTGTGTTTCTCTTGCACCCCACCACAAGTGATAAAATGGCTCATAAATCAAAGGCAACAGCATTCATTTTGAAATAACCCTGCTGGCCAATTTCTCAAAAAGTACTTAATTACAGTCCAAAGACTGTTTTGGATGCCAGGTGATGCATTTCAATCTTTGTCATGYTTATCCAGGATTTAAAAACAAACAAACTTGCCAACAGAACATCTTTGCTCCCTGGCAATTTTCCTCCTAATGACACAATCAAACTACCTTAATGTCTAAAGGATCAACCTGTCTTTTACAGAGAGCCTTACAGCAGTTGTGGTTTGGATTTAGCACTAATATAGAGCTAAAGACCCATTCTTTTACTGTAAATTAGGAAGGTATTAATGTAAAAATCAGATAATAGCAGAACTCAATCAATCATTTCCATCTCAGCTTCCTTAGATTATTCCCAAAGCAGGTATCTTATAATACTTTGCTTTCAATTTTTTCAAAGGAAAACACAGAAAAGSCAGTTGATTTTTCTTACCTTTCCACAGGGTAATAGCTAGTAACTGGTGTAGTTTTGGATGTCCAAGTTTTCCTGATCCYCCACTGGACCATTTTAGTGCTCTGGATACAAAAGCCACTCTTTCAGGAGAATTTGGATCCATTAAACTAAACAGTTTAGCCAAGTTTTCTAGAAGCAATAAGATTGAAAAATATTTAGCATTAAGAAAAAGAAGATGATCYGATGCTTCTAAGGCATCTCTAAGATCCATCTTTAGGACAGGCAGCAGTTTTAATCCCAAGCATGAACACAAAGTCATCAGGAACCCGTAACTGTCTAAGAAAGGTTCCCCCAGCCCATTCCTATGGGGAATGTAAAGCCATGTTGGGAATGTGTCCAAAAAGGATTGCAGCTTTCAAGCCTATGAACAAGTCACTGTGAAGGGAAAGCACAATAAAATGCCACCAAACCCAGAGCAGAGGTCACCTCACCTAAAAGGTCTTCTGCTACTTTTGCATCCGACTTCTCCAAGGACTCCAAGACCAGCATGGAGAGATCAGCAGCACTGTTTTGCTACAAAACAGACACACACTGGCAGTGAGGAATGTAGCAGGGTACAAAAAGAAACATCAACCAGAATTTTGGCAGAGGCAGGTTTCATGCTTTTATCAACATCTACAGCTAGGGCACAGTATCAAGTCTCAGCCTTCCTGATAAAAAAATTATAGTAATTTGATGGCATCAAAGAGAAGCCTCCAGGAAAGCAGAACACAGGCATTGTCTGGATGCTCACAAACACTACTGCTGCATGTTCCAGCTTGGCATAATCCTTCTTYGTGGAGAAAGGCTCAACAAAGAGATAAAACAAAAGATTACAAAGCAATTACCCCAAACATTTACCACTGAGAACTCACCATTCATCTCTCCAAATCTTGGGAGTAACAACYCCCTGTCCCCAAGCCACACACACAAAACCAGTGACTTACCTGGTTGTGACTGAAGAACAGTAAAGCCCCTGAATACATTAGTTCTCTTGCTTCTGCATGTTTTCCTTGTGACATATACCTGAAAAAAAATACCAAAGCCATGATAAAAATTACCACTAAGTTAGTTGTGTATGCCTAAAGTTACTTATATTTAAAGGATTAAAAGATTGCTAAAATTTATAATAATGACAACAAGGGATTTATTTTTAAATCAGGTTAGTTTCAATAATGATGTAGCTTGAACTCCAAGCTGCAATTAGTTTTCTGCTCCAGACCTGATGGAATAAAACTAAGAATATAAGAATGAAAATGGTGAAAGCTACAAATATGTTTGGGGCTGGAACAAGAAAAGGGAATGAACCTAAGACTTCAACTGAGCAAAAGATGCCAACTGAGCTTCTACCAAAGCCATCCCAGTGAAACAGTTTTTGGAATACCTCCTGGAGAGCTCTCTGACCACTACAGCTGTGCCTGTCCTGGTCCTCTGCTGAACCAAAGGAGCTCATCTCTCATGGGTTCACAAGAGAAGCACAGCCAGCAAGATTCCCCATGCAACACTTCAAAAGAAACAAAATATAATGCTTCAAAACACACCTTCCACCTTTCTCACTTAAGAGTTAATGAAGAAATAGGGAATTAAAGAATGGTGGTTACCTCAGGCCCTCTCACCACAGAGCTGTGCTTGCAGCCTCCTGCACATCATCACTGTCAGTAACTACAGCTCTTGGAGAGTCACAGCTCCAGCTTATAAACACAGCATTTCCCATAAAAGCACTTTAGGTGTGGCACAGTTTCCAAATTCCATTTCTCTTAACTTCTACTCAGAARGTCTGTGTTCTCAGCAGCTGATTTGCTGCTATCAGCAGAGGTCAGAGTCAGCTGTACCCTGCTGCTTTAGCACCTGCAGTTTGGTTTGTCCCCTGTGGCACACCTGGGCTATGCCTGTGTCACCCCTCTCTGTTCCTGGGGCTCAGGGGCTCTGTTCCTCTGCTCCTGAAGCCCCAGGGCCCCTTTGGCTGCTCCAAAACCCAAGAGTGCCCATGGGGTGACAGCGGGTTGGTGTTCTGGGGCTGAAGCAGTCAGGGGGTGGTGGGACAGCAGGACAGTGTGGCCATGAGGGTGTCACACCAACCAAAGGGACAACCAGAGCATCCCAAAGCCCTGGTGCTGTGCCCCAGATTCCTGTCACATGTGTGCCCTCCGGGGATAGGCCCTACTGGGAACATCACACAGACAACAAACAAGGGAGGAGACACTCCTCCCATCCTGCTCATCAACTCTGAGAAACCCCCAGGCCTTTTATCCAAAACACAACTGGAATAATGGAAGGCAGGATGGAAGTGTTTTGGAACAATCCTCAACAACTCAGATTTGCAATCACCATGGTAAATGTGAGTCAAATGAATCTGTAGCTCCAACGTTTTTATAGTTGGGCTCCCATCCAGGCTTGCTTCCACTTCCACAAATTCTACTCCCAGTAGATCCACACTGCTATATGGGAGCTCCTAATCTGAGAATTATTACAGAAGATACTAAAAGATGATGAAAACAATTTTACGATATCAAATACATTTTAAAGAGGTGGGGCTTTTCAAAGAACTTTTATCAGAAAAGTTGTTTAATAAAAATAAATTYTGATGGCATTGMTCTAAATGGTATTTARARMAWRAGAAATCCTGGAACACATTATTTAYACCAGAAAAATKACTTACAAGTACCAGGAGAATAGAAATGGATGTAACAAGGATWTTACACTTTGAAGAGTGACTCAGTTACCAAATCATGAAGAGAGCAGAGTTCAGCCCAGCCAGCCTGRGGAGTAACAAACACYACCAGCTCAGGTGTGTCTGGGGGAGCTCAGGCTTAGGCAGGAGCAGCAGTTTCCCACCTGCTCTGTGGATCACAGAGGGATAATAACTCCACAGGAGGCAGGCTTATGGTAATCTTTCCTCCTCCACTTCTTCCCCTCCTCCAYCCTAAAATACATCTCAGTGCATGAAACTGAGTCAGGATTTCAAGCTTACCCTCTGACAGATGAGACAAGTGTTTCACAGGCCTGTGTGTTTAAAAGGAATAAGCACCAGCTATCCCAATCACAGTTCCAGAGCTCAGGTCATCCCAATTAGCATTAATGTGTCTGGGAAAAATGCTGATTTTTATCACATTTTATAGAGGATTGACAAGACTACCCAGCCATGCAAATGTCACCTTTTCATTTAACTGAACACATCCTTTCATTTGTATTTAAAATGCAAAAGGCAGGATCTTTGATTCCAAATTAATTCAGGGAGGCTTGATTATGTGAGTTAATACATCCAGAAGATTGGAGAAGTCACCTCCTGAGCCAAGACTTCTCACACCACTGCAGACACCACATCACGTAATCCTACTATAAAATAGGCCAGGCTTTGTCTTAAATTTAGATTTATTCTCAAATACAATTTAAGTCTTAAGGCCTGGA
>CADDXX010000783.1:231844-261252 GCA_902810485.1 Alauda arvensis
CACCTTCTTCTGTGCTCCTGCAAGCAAGGGTCTACATTTTAAAATCTGATGAGAGAAAGGGTGACCCCTGCAAGTTGCAATGGATGTGAGAAATGAAGCCTAAAAATGCTCTGCAATAAAAAAAAAAATTCCTTATGACAAAAGAAACAGTAGTAACACTCCTGAATAACTGCCCAGGCCTGCTCTACTTAGTCACCGTCACGTACACAAACACTGCACCAAGTGGAATTTATTCCAAAAAGCTCCTCCGTGCAGGCGATTCTGCCTACCCTGAGAGCTGCTGGCCGTGCAACAAAGTAGCCCCATGTCCCGGCTGAGAAACAATCAACCTTCAAACCCCGAAGCCGTCACTGCGCAGCCACCTGACATTTCCCGTGAGCTGGCAGAGCACCGCCTGTGCAGGGCTCAGCTCCAGGGACACGGGGCGAGCCCCGACCCGAGCGCCGGGGGACGGCCGGGGAGCCACCCCGAGCCCATCCTGCCGGCCGGGGAGACACCCCGAGCCCATTCTGCCGGCCGGGGGGCCTCACTCGGCCTCCCCGGAGCGTGGGGCCGCCGAGAGGCGTTGGGGGACGGGGAGCCGACACTCGGCTCTGCCCGTGACCTCTGGGCAGCGTGACGCAACACCACCCGCGCGTCACCGGACACTGCCCGGGCCGGCGGGGCACGGAGCGGCCCGGGGTCGCGGCTGGCCTGCAAAGGCCGGGAGCAGCGGCTCCTCCGCCGCCCCGAGCCGCTGACTGAGCCGGCGGGACCGAGGGAGGTGCCGCGACCGGGCCGGGCCGGGCCGGACCGGGGAGCGGCGGCTCCGGGCTCGGCCCGGCCCGGGCCCCGCTTGGGCCAGCGCCGCGCGCCCGCCCCACCCCGCCCCCCCGCGGACCAATCAGAGAGCGGGGCGCGGAGATGGACAGGCGCAGTGACCAATAGGAAGCGGCCGTGGGCGCGGCGGGCGGCAGCGGGGGAGAGTGCGTGGGAAGGCTCTGGAAGGCCGGGCGGGGGAGGGGCGGCGCGGCGGGCCCGGCGCGGCCGTACCTGAAGAAAAGCGTCCGGTACATCTGGTGCGCCTCGTAGTAGTCGCCCTTCTCGACGCTGGCGCGCAGCTTGCCCTCCACGCGCTGCACGCCGCCGCGGTTCCTGCCGCTGCCGCCTTTCGCGGCTTCCTGCTCCGCCGCCATGATCGCCGCCGCCATCAGCGCGGAGGACGGGGAGGGGAGGCGGGGGCCGGGCGCATGCGCACGCAGCCCCGGCGCCCCGCTGCCCGGCTTCCGCCCGTTCGGACGGCGGCCCGCGAGGCTCAGCCCGCGCGGCTGCGCGCGGCGTCCCGAGCGGTAACGGCGGCGCGGGGGCTGAGAACCGGCGTGGGAGGAACCCCCGGGGCTCGAGCSGGGGCACGACCGGCCCTGGAGCCACAACAGCACAGGATAACTGGAAACAGCAGTACAGATCGAGGAATGGTTGATGGAGAGCAGGAAATCATGGCTGAGGACTGCTCTGGCTCAGGGATCCAGGCAAGGCTGAGGGAGCAGGAATTAAACCAATCCCCCCACCCTTCACACAGCTGAAACCACCCAGTTGTGCTTTTTTCCCCCAAAACTCCATCTCTGCTGTTCACCTGCCAGCCACACGCTGCTCMTTAAAGCTTTGTGACCCTTCCCCTTGTCAAAGCCTGCGTGAACCCCCCACCCCTGCCCCAGCTTGGGACAATTTTGAAATCTCAATCTCTCCTCACTTATTTAAGCAGCTGATAAAAAAAAACAGAAAAGAGGCTTTATTTCTTGTTTCAAGTATTACATGCACTTTCAAAAATTAAAACTCTTTATTTAAACATCTCAATAGCATCTTGTCAGTTTGGAGGCAGCAAAGAATAACAGACATTTTGAAAAGCATTTACAAAAATACATTGCACAAAGTCCTATCTTGCTTYTTTAAAAATAAGTTAGTGTTATTCAAAATATTCCCCCCCCAGCTACCTAATTTCAATTTATACAGGATAATTCTAATTTTAAATATGTAACCTATAATATGAAAACACCTGTACATTTGTCATCTACTCCTCTGCGTAGGCCATAGGTTCTGTCTCTAGGTCAAGTGAAAAACAGTTCTTCACATGGAGACTTTTTGTGTTTCAAACATTCGAGGACTGTTGTGCAACATACATAACTCAATTCAGAAAACCAGTCAGCAGGTCCATGTGGTAACAGTTCTGTGTAACTACAAAATGCACTAGAACAGCAAGATAAAAATTCTGCATACAAGTGAATTTCAGGAATCTTTTCCAAAAAGGATCTTCAAAGCAGCAAGGCTAAGGGGGGGGCAGTAAGCAGTTTCATCTCGTTCTACGTGGAAATGTTGTTTCCAAGAGCAACTCTACTCATCTGGTACCTGACTAAGGCTTGTGGGGAGGATCAGGAATGCCCGTGTTTGCACACAGCAGCGCTGAGCTCGAGTCCCTCTCGTAAATGTGACGCAGCGAGAATTACTTCAGGCTTGTTTTCCACACACAGAATTCTCACAGTACATTTATGGAGTGTAACAATCAACCAGTCTAAGGAAATCTTGTCCCAAAAGAGATCACTTTTGACAAACTAAGGTAGTTCAACTGCTGTACAGGAGTGTTTACTGAGCAATTCAGCAGGCTTATCAGCTCCGAGCCAGTCAGTCAGTACATCAAGGTCGATTTGGGATTGACACTAAAAAAAGAACAAACTGGCCAAGTTGCCATGGTAAAAACCCTTAAAATAACTTCAGTTATTTAAAGTTATCCCTGACTTTTTAGAGCAATTCACGGCCACAAATTACAGTAAAGCATTCTCAGTCGCTGGTGTTTAAACTGGTTTTGGTTGTGTTAGCTTTCCCTGACRGTAGTATTTATTATATTCAACATGTAGCAAAGAAGCCCTTTTGGATCCACCAAAAAGGTCAAAACCAACTGTCAACTGAAGGACACCTTTAGCCACAGTCAGTGYTCAAAATGTACCACAGTTTTTGGCTTATGGTGCCAAGCTAGCAAAAGTATGCAGTWAAGTCCTGGATTAAAAAAGAACAGATTCCTAGTTGCAGAAAGTGTGGTTTATTCTTTAAAAAAAACCTATACATTCATTTGTAATAAAATATGTGTCACCTGTTTGCCAACTGTTTGCTTTATGAACCAGAGCTGTTTGCATGCATTATTTCTCTCAGCATGGACACAGAAAATATGAAGCGAACTGGCAATTACAAGCTGAGCTTTAGAGCAAATAAAAATGGGGGTTTATACATTTCTGCTGACAGTCTTCTGCCTTTATCAGAGGATCAACAGTTCTGCAGTGTGCATCCTCGTCCTTTACAGACTCCAGTGTTGTAGGCTTGCCAGTATATACAGATCAGGAACCAAATGTACAAAGCAGCCAGCCCAGCTGTAGTGTGCGTTACTCGGCAGGTTTCCCGTGCACTCGGAACCGATAGAGGCAGGTGTACTCTGCATGGCCCCAGTTAGAGAAAATCCTCAGCTCCACTATCTGGAATGCATCTTCATTTGTCTCCTGGAGGAGGGAAAAGCAAACACACAAAYCAGTGTCAGGGTTCTGGCATAATCAGCTGAAACTGAAGCTAGCAGGTTCCTGCAAGCACCAACAGTCACTAAGTTATACCTTGGGAATTTCCTGTTCCTTTGGAACAGAACCTTCATTGCCTTACAATTATTTGTGAGTMTGAAGCAGCATGGAACAGGCTCTTSCCATGTTTAGAAACTTCCCACCATTTGTGTCTACATAGCAACAAATTTTCCTCCCCTCTCATCTACTTAGGCCATGGGTTTTGAGGCAGATACTTTCTACCTCAGCTTCTACAGTGCCCAGATGAGAACAAGGCCATTTCCCTTCATTGCTCATTGCTCATTGCAAGTGTAGAAAATAAAATCAGCTTTCTCCTGACACTTTTAAATATTATAACCCAGACTTACCATCACTGGAAACATCTGCAGTGGTTCTCCATCTTGATCATACACATACTCTCCTAGAAGCTTGCCTTCTTCTTGATATTCATCATCCAGACCCTGTAACAACAGGATAAAGATTTTTGCTTCCATCAGATTTCCAATCAAACCCAAACTAGAAGCATGCCTGCACAGAGTATCAAGAGACAGCACTTGAAGATCTATCAAGGCAGGATCAGAATGTTTCCCATGTAATTTAAGGTTCAAGCACAGCTCTGTATTCCAGTTTCCTGCSCTGTAAATAGTTCTGCTGTGTGTTTTCATGGTCAAACCCTTATCACAGTGTACAATATCAACTGCTCAGGAAAGACAAACAATGAGAGAACATCAAGGTTGAAGTCAAGATTCAGATGCCTGCAGGTGACTTTTTAAGCTTTTAGAAAAGCCTGACAAAAAGTTCTCAGATATCATAACTGCTTTCTGATATACCCTGTGGTGTGTTCTGTTCTGMAATCCTGCCTACACAACTGTGGTGCTGGGTGAAATGAATTTTAAGAATTATTTAAGGCATACCACAGATAAGGTGCAGAGACAAAATGGGAGGGATAGTGGGTGGAGAGTGGAGGAATGGGAGGGAGGATGAAACAAAGTGTATGAAAAAACTAGATCAAATAAAAAAACATTATCTCCCCCCAAAAATGTTTACTACTAGAGCAAGAGTAAATAAATAATTCACCCAAAATAAGTTGCAACACTTCTTATTCATAATCTCAAAGCTCATWAATAAAAGCAATTTTTAAGAGCAATGAGTGAAACAGTTTATCATCTTCTTAGCTTTCCTCCCTCAAATTATTATTTTCCAAGGCATGGAACACAAACACTTTCTGTGTAGAAACATCAACTTAAATTTAGAGACAGACTTACATATACTGAAAAATTTCTAGGAGCACTGGTGATATTTCCTGTTGGTGAAAGAGTTTTTGGTATGTGYTCCAATGTAAAGGCAGTTGGATAGATCTTCATGGAAAGTCTCACCACAAGATAGCCCTGGGATCCTTTGAAAGCCCAGCAGTTTCCTGGATACATGTCAGGCTGCACAGAAGGAAGAGAACACCATGGGACACAACAATAAAAACAATGTTCAGTTATTTTTATTGTAACAAAGAGTTGTAATGCATTCTGAGTTGTTAGGCACACTCTTAAACAGCAAGGGGCAGAAATAATCTCCTTGGTGGAAGTATTCAGGAGGACACCACACCCACCTGACTACCAGTGGTGTTTTGAAGAGCTGCCTTGAGATTAGTTCTGAACAGGAACCCTCCCAGCCCTCACACTTTGCACAACCCCAGTGCACCACCCAAGCTTCCTGTGAGTCTCAGTTTTGCTAGAGTAGGACTTAAGCTGTGTCCAGGGACTGCCAGAAGAATCCCACAYAGCTCAAAGCACCTGTGCCCCCAATATATTACAGAGATACACCCAAAGAGCCACCCAAACCACTCAACACAAAATATCATTGCTGCATTTGTTTACTTGGCCTTTAATTACCTGAATCACCACTCTGGGAGACTGAGAGAAGTACCACAGAGGAATTCCAAAGAGGCTAATTAATGCTGTCTTGGTCTCATAGGTTTCAGAACAGCGAGTACTCAGAATGCTGCCACCTCAAAAAAGATACATCAGGTTAGCAGAGATGAAACTCTTCAAGAAGGAATGAGTAATTAAGGCAGAGATTTATATAGAGCCTAATGAATACCATATTAAAGATATTGCTAAGATCTAATAATTTTCTGCGAATACAATGCTTCTATCACACACAATGCTATTTTAAGAACAGGCTTAAAGGTTTTTAATTTCTTTCTTATTCAGTTGTAGGCATGTTGAGAACCATTCCATTCCTGTCCACTGCACTGATCTGATGATCAGGTAATACACAAAAATGCTCTACTAACCTTTAMTCTTCATGTTAATATTTCTACTAAATCCTACTAAAAGCATGAATAGTAAAAAATGGTGTTTCCCCCCACTATTTACCTCCAGATTCCAAGGCAAAATCCACCATCCCAGTCTTGTCTTGAGAGTAGAGTTTCAGAGCATTATTTACAATAATCTGTGCTTGCTAGAGGTGTACACATACAAGAGAAAGGAAGGAAAAATATTTTAATAAAATCAAGTGATAAAATAATTTTATTACTTTACATATCTGTGAAATTGCAAGCATCTTTTTGAGATGCTGCACTTCATCACRAGTCTTTGAAAGCCTCTGTCAAGACAGAAGCCACTTTTAATACATTATTGGCTGTCTTAAAATACATGTTCATACTGCATCTTGACTGCTTTTTTTTTTTTTAATCTGCATTCCTTCTTCCCAAGACCCTGAGCTGCATTCATTTGGTATACTTGTTTCTTGGGAATTCAATTTYCAAGATGGAACACTTTGAAAAAATGCAAATGTTCACAACAGGCAACAATCAATGTTGCAAGAATACACAAAATAAAGCGTTTTCTGCAGATTTCCTCATTTCAGCTGATGTTCCTGACACCTCCCAAAATCACTAACAATTATGTTGACACTCATGCTCCACAGAATGCCCAGGAAAGAACTCTTTCCAGTTTTAGTTGAACTTTTGAGACCTTAAAACTCACTCACCGCTTCTGTGATTCCAGAAATCCCTGCATTAGTCACAGCACTTGTAACTACTTCAGATGTTACTTTTTGGTTTGACACAGACATTTGGAGAGTAATATTCTTGAGGATCTGCAACTCAAGATCCCGCAGCAAAGTCTGGAGATCATTTTTGCTCACAAAATTGGAGGTAAGCCACTGGAGAAGTGATTCAGGAAAGTCTTCTTGATGATCACCAAAAAGCATTAGCTTGACAGATTCTTTGACCTGGGCATCTACCTATAGAAGCCATTAATAATTTTAATTATTAGTTTTCATAAATATATACATATAAATATACAACAGGCATATAAGCTAGACCATTATCATAAGTCATAATTGAAGTAAAATTTGATAATCTCATATCAATACTGTTGCATTTTGCTGGCTACATTCCAGCCAGACCTTTTAAAAGGCTTCAAAAGAACTTTGGCAGGATTTTTGAGAAGTAACTCTCAGACAACAAACCTAACTTGCTTTTACACGAGTTTCCTCTCCATATTTCCATGGGTTAGCAAAATACAGCAGAAAAGTGCTGTACATAGAACTGCTACTAGGTCACAACTTACAAGCAAACCCCTGCCATTGTAGGAAACAAGCAATAAACTCTGGTGAAGTGTTCTGTACTAATGGAAAAATTCACAGTAACCCTAAATACAACACTGTAATTCTTTATGATTAATACTACCCCCATGTTACTGATTGCAGTGCATTTCAAAAAACCAAGTACAAGTTAGTGAACAAAACCAAGTACTATGAAATTGATAAAGAAGTTGCAGAACCTACTTTTTCATGAATGACATCCATTTTCTCACAACTCCTCTTCACACTTTCCCCAGATAACAGCTCTGATTTCATAGAAGCCAGCTCTAGTTCTAGGTTTTTAATTTTGGACATAAGGAGACTGTATTGATCATCATCTCTGACAAAAACAAGGAGTCAATCATTAGGAAAGAGTAGTTTGGGATCATTCCATCAAATCCCAAAGGTGTGCTATGAAAAAAGTCTCATCCATCATTCTAAAGCCATTTTACATTTCATTTAAATGGCAATTCAGCAAATAAGCCAAAAAAAACAAAAGTTAGAATTTATACAGTTCAAGAATTTAAATATAAAGTCCACCAAAAGCAGTTACTGTGTATTTCACTAAGAGATCTGAAGGGAAACTAATGCATTTTTAAGAGCATGAGAAATCCCTCATTCTCTTTCACTATATAAGCAGTTTTCTCTAATGAAAATGCAGTTGTGGGCTTGTCCCCACACTGGAGGACAGTCCTGTGCTGATGTTCAGCATCCCAGCTGAAATCCAGCACAAGACAGAAGTGTTCTTGCTGACAACAGAACCTCCCAGGGTCACTTAACTGACACAAGGATCACTGTCAGTTGGCATCAGGAGTGAAAAAGCAAAATATATTTGAAAAGTGTTTATACCTCACTGATTTTGATTTGGCTAGGTCAAACTCCTTCTGGATGTCCTAMAAAACACAAAAAATACTTTAACATATACAAAGAAACTCAAGTGACAGAAAGAGAATACAGGATGTTATATGAGAATAAATTGCAGGASCACCTGTATGGGATTGTGCTCATAATTATGTTTGGGCCTCTGTATAACAAGGTTTCATTCCAAATAGAATTTGCCTCAATGGTCAAGGGAATAATTTTCAAACTTTGGAATGAAACCCTCTCCAAGAAGGGGAAGCAAAAACACAAACAAGTTTGGAGACTTAGGGAACTGTAACAGCCAGAGTAAAGGAAACTCTGTTTGGAACAGCAAACAAAAAATCTCAATATGTTTTACCAACAGGTTACAATTAGAACAAGGCAACAAAGCTCACTGTCAATACCTTGGATTCAGCTGAGAGTTTTTTAAGAAGGTCTTCCAGTGTCTGGATGCGCAGCTCATGTTCTTTGTGTAGAGCCAGAAAGTCAGTCTTAAAAAACAGGGAACAAAAAGAGGGTGTATTTGCTTTTGGAGTACAAATACCATAATTGATATTTTCTGCCAAGCCAAATTTCCATTCAATTCTGTGAATGTTTAAGTGATTTATCCTGCAGGCAGTGTGAGAAACTACAGAATCTGTAATAAATACAGAAGTCTGATTTAGCTGTAGTAGGRGTTTTATACAGGGAAGTTTACCACCAAATCCCTGCTTTGTCACTTCCTATAGTCTTCTTTATCTGTATGGAAACAGGATAAATGCAGCAGCTTTTCAGCAATGTAGGAATCTACTTTAGACCACCTGTCTGGAATTAATCCTTTGTCAGCAATAACAAAGGAGGAACAAATGTCCACAACTTCTCCCTGGCCCTTACTACCTACTGGTTGTTTCTAGAGCAGAGAAAGAATCCTCCAGTCAAACTGATCACAATCTGCATTAGTAAAACAGAACACTTTAATCAGTATCAGGAAACATCAATAACTGACTATCTTACCTTTTCCTCCAATTTCATATCTTTGACATATTGAYTCATCACATTGTTTATTAAATTCAGTGTTTCACTTCTGTCACTCATTGTGGCAACCTGATCCTGAAGATTCTGGAGTAGGCTCATCACTTTGTTGTATTCTTTGTTTCTGTCATGGCATCTGTCAGACACGAAGGCCATTTGCTTTTCCAGCTCACTTATACGACCCAAGTCAAAGATATTGATGGCATCCTAGAGTATAAAGATGATGCTTTAGTATATAAAAAAATCAACTTATCTACATTACTCTTGTGCAACAAATACTTATTGCAAAATATTGAAGACATGGGAGTTAAGAGGTCTTAAAATATATGCAAGTTATTCCCTAGACTGTTCTCCATTACCTTTGGAGGTTGCACAGAATGAAAAGAATCATCTTGTGGTTCAGGAACATGAACAGAATCATCTGCTCTCTGWATTCTGTCAATTCTTGTCCAGTTCAATGGAGGTAATAATGAAATGAAGCCATTAAGCCCCCAGAACCACCAACCTAGAACAGAAACAAAAAGCAACACGTCCAAAAGAATTCTCCTTTTATCTACAAGAATTCTGCTTTTATCCACAAGGTGCCACACAATGGACACTGCTCCAGTCTAAACAAAAATCACCATCAGTCAGCTTTAAAATGTTTAAATCAAGCACTCAAGAATATTAGGGAACATCCATCAGTCCCCACTCACAATTGTGAGGCAGGCAACTTGCACTTATATATATCATGGTACAAACTCATAACCTCATAGTGCTTCCCTGGCACCTTGGTCACATTTGCTGATTAAGACAGGCCATGTTTTCTGAAGGCAGATGTAAATGCTGCTTTTTATCTCCATGGAAAATGTSTTGCRTTATACACTTACTACATWTCACATTGCATAAGAGCTAATGAAAGTTGGAAGAAACTTAGGTTTCTGTGGAAATAAAATAGCATTTCACAAGATTACACTTATTTTTGCAATATCTTAGTGGGAAGTAGCAGCCTTTTCTACACAGGGTAAATTCTTCCCTTGTTCACCCTTATACAGAGGACTTTGAATCCCCACTATAGGTTTCCAAGAAGATTTATCTTCTCCACAAAATTGCTGCAAATTTTGAAGACTCACAAAGACATTAAACTGCTTTTCAGAAATGGCCCAGCACTTCTGGTAAATACTTCCATTTGTTTCATTTCAAAGCTGACAGCTGGCCTGGCACACTGTCTACTGACCACTCTAAAGTCAGCAGTCTCTTAAGCAACTGAAACATGCTCTAGAGCAAAGGAAAGACTTTGGATGAGTTGGTAAAAACTTAACCACACTTCTATGGAGACTGACAAAGCAATCAGTACCCAGTCTAATCTTCCACTGCTACTCCTATGAAGGGAAAAGGACTTGAGTGCATTTACTTACTCAGCACTCTTTCTAAAGAGCTCTATGCAATTAAATCAAGGATATTGCTTTCATGACAAGGGGAAAGTCTGCTGACTTGTCAATACCCTGGAAGYTTGAATTACTGCCCTGTTCACAAACAAACTTGCTCTTTTTCACTTTTGCATTTTCTTCATCAATCAAYTCAAATTGCTATTTTGGAGCAGCTGTAGTACACACACTGATCTGTAGTAAGGTAACAAGTGACATACCTAGTAGAAACAGGAGTGGGAAAAGAAACAGTAACCACCTGTAGTTCTTKGGAAGGCATCTAGAGAAAGAGAGGAAAGTTTACAAGAAAGAACACATTTACCATAATTAATTGTTTTATATGAAAACTGGATAAATAACTTGGTCACAAAACAATTATTTCAAAGGATACACACCTTCTTACAAGAAACACCTTGAGCAAAGACATCAGAGTAACAAGTTGATACCACCCAGTTCTAAGCAACCTGAACATGCCAGAAGCTGCCCTCCCTAGAAGACAAAAGGTGGGAGTGTGAAATGTAATTACTGCAGCACATGTTCAAGGAAACCAAGCAAGGGACATGCAGCTGTGGCCAACAATGCTTTGCAGAGTAGAGAAATGCATGAATAAGGCAATGCATGCAGCTTATTGATATCTAGATATCAAAGATATCACAAGTATGACAGCATTGTAACATCAGCTACTCAACAAGGTCAACAGCCATGCAAAGAGATGAAGTGCTTGCTTGTAATGACAATGCTAYCCCACTGGAAATTCTGTATTAATGTCTGAACACAAGTTATCACACACTGGAGAGCTCAGTGTGCTCCAAGAAATGCACAGATTAGCAGCAGCAGYTTCTGATAAGAGTATCAATATAGCAAGTGACTGCCACACCAAACACCCCCCATTATCCTTGACACCCCCTACTCAGTGCCATTCACACACTCATTCCCTCAGGACAGTCTGGTTAGTCTCCTGYAATGCCTGTGAACAGAAACACAGCCTCTCATCAAGCATATTTTGGTCAATAAAGCAGCACACACATTTCAAGACACAAAAGCTAGAGCACAAGCACAGCTGAATTGGTGTAAGCCCCTGCACTAATTGTTTGTCAGAAGGAACAGGCAGTGCACACACACACACAGAGGGATTAGAATAGTGACCTGGAGAAAGAATGGCCAGCCAGAGMAGAGACAACACCTTCTGGGACACAAGCCACCCCGTCGCTGCCGCTGTTCGCAACACGTGAAGCACAAAGTAACCTGGATTATAACAAATTAACTCATGTGGTAACAGACACAAAGGAGATGAAGGTTCTCTTCACTACATGMAGTAAAACAGACTCTGTCCCCTGCCCATTACATGTTCTGCAGCATTTTAAACCATACCTTGYAGTAATCTCAAACTTGGTTCTTCACTACTTTAAAGCAAAGCAAGCCACTAATAAATAYGAAGTCAAGTAAAGACAGTTTAGAAACAGAAATCTCATGGACAGAGATAAACAGACTGAACAYCACCTGTGCAGTTAGAATATCACTTTTCCAAAATCACAGTTAACAGTTTGTAATGTGTTTATCTAAAAATACCATGCAAAGCATAGCAGAGAATAGCAAGAGTACTACCACAATAACAAGCTTTAAGCACATCATTACTTTAGAAGCATCTTWTTTGTTCAAAATTATACATCAAGGTCATTATCTGGGTTACTGTGCAGAAGTGAGAACAATTAAAATTTTAAAATTCCAGTGATGTCTGAGAAATATTGATAAATAATAGAAAGTATTCCCATCTAAAAGTTACAAGCAGTAAATTTTTATTAAGMTGAATGTTCCCAGGGATGTTCAGTAGGACAGCTTTGTATCTCTTAAAGAGAACAAAACTACCACCATCCAATGCACTGTAATAAAATGCTGTCACTTAAAGCCTGCTGAGGCCAACAATTACTATATCCAAGACTAGGACCAGAACAAACTACACMRTGTATGTTTAGAAGATAATCCTACATTTTTAGATTAGCAGATATGTTTGGGTTAATCTGAGGGATTATAGATATACCAACCCAATGTTTTGCAAATCATTTAGGTGACTGAAGTGTCTCAAATCATTTTCCTCTGCTGAATAAAGAGCACTCAACAGATCCTTGATGCCTCTGTCATTCAAGCTAGGGAACGCTCATCTCACAGGGTAGATTCTATCCCTATATAAGATTCCTGTAAAAATTGACTATCACTAGAACAAAAATAAAATGTTAAATACCCCTTTATTMAAATAATCTGCATACCAGTATCTCAGACCTTGCTTTCATTTGAAGTCAGCTTTTCAACCTAGCAAGTGTASAGATCTCCCCAAAGTGCAATAAATYAACAGTCTGACTTGTTCCTTCTAACATATGAGCTGCACATTACCCTACACCTTGTTTTCACTAATAGGCAAGCAGCCTGCCAAGCTTGTACAAAAGCCAAAATCAGAGCAAGAATTCAGACAGAAGAGGTGTTAAGGAAGTTAGTTGTCTAGGCACTTGATATTTTTACCCTACTTTGATAGATGAAGGAAGGAAAGAAACCCCAAACATAAAACGTGTGATTAACATTGTGAGATTGCAATGCAAAATAAAAGCAAACAAAAATGTCCAAGTCAACCTGCAGAAGAAAAGGTGTGCCAAATGGTCCTTGCTACCCTTTTAGCCCATGAGGACTGCATGTGGTCTGTGGTGTATATTTCAAGATGCTTCTTCCCTTTACAGTCATCACCTGTTGGTTGTGGTAACAGTGGATTAATGGGATAAAGCCAGGATCAAGTCAAGACTGTTACAAGACAGACTTGTTCAAATTATCTCACATCATCAGTTATCAACCAAAAACTGCTAAGCAAACTTCAGGGGAAGCTGAGGGAAATACTACAGTCCACCAGGGGATCACCATCCCCCCCACATTTAACTTGCAAACCAAATATTTACTTTGTAGCTTTCACAGTGGCAGGGCTGTCTGACACCACAATTACAGCTATAACCTGGTGTAGAGCCCAGGACTGAGACTACATGAAATACCACACTTACATATGGATTCCTCATTGACACCAAGATGACGATCTTCTCTGTAGAACTCCTTTACATTCATGCTCCCACAGTAGTCTGAGTGAGCTGTAACACATCCAAAAAGMACACATGGATTCTAATTCTCAAGTTCAAAGCCTTTYATRTACACAGATTTTAACTAAACTGGCTTGGTTCACTATTGAAGTCAGATGACTCAAAGGAAACCTGAAAAATGATTGAGGAAGAAGCCTACTCTGTGTTATCTTGGTTTTTTTTAAATTTAAGTATCAGGGAGTCTCTTAGTTCAAAAAAATCCTGCTTCTTTTCAGAATACAAAATTTGTAAAAAAAAAATCCTAATAACAAAAACAAACAATCCAACCAACCCTCATCAAGTAAGTCCCTGTTCCCAACATTCCCTCAAATGGGTCAGCCATTCATTACATATTTGTGTTGATTTTAACAAACTTGTTACAAGRAGGAGAAGAAAGCTTTAGCAATYAYAAGGCTYTGAGCAGAGATAAGKAGGAGAGCAAAGTTCTACTCACATGCAAAAATCAGTTACCTTCTGCCTATGGCAATTTAACTTCAGTTGTAGAGCAGGTATTAAAGAAGAGAAAGCACCAAAGAAGAAATGAATGTTTTCAGGGAAAACAAGATGTGCTCTAAAGCAGTGCAGAGTGATGGGAGCAGATTAAATTTTGCAAGACAGATCTGAACAAGCTTTAAGTRCACAGCAGGTTTAAGGGTGATAAGAGAGACCTAAAGATATTGAAAAATTAGAATTTGACACTACCACTACGATTTTTAAAAACCAACTTAGGTTTCTCAATTCAAAAATTACTCTCTACCACTTTCTAGTCAAATCAACAAGTGGATTGCATATGAAGGAATCTTGCTACTTTCAAAACAGAGGAGAGGTGTGAAAAGTGTAGCACAAGTGAGGTAATAATAAAAACTGAGAAAGACAGGAGCCAGCCAAAAGACTGTAGAACACCACAGTGCCAAAGAGGAAGTCCATAAGAAAAGAAACCCAACACACACACTGTGTCTTTGTTTGCAGATTGAGGAAGACAACTGAAAAGGTACCTTTATATTCATAACCCAGCTTCAGCAAAACCATTTGAAACAGTTGCACTAATAGTGATGCAAAAGATGCTGCAGCATTTTTGACCAATCGTAGAATCTTACTCATGTAGAAATATGTTCCCCCTATTGAAAAAAACAGTGTGGATACAAATTATTCATCCATAGAAATATGTACTTCTGTTCTCTGGTCACCATTTAGCTTGGGTAGGAGTGAGGACAAAGCAGGGAAAGCCTTTGTTTTCCTAAGAGTGTGAAACTTTAGAAAGTGTGGTTTGAAAAGCCTGCATGTGTTAGATAYTGCATCAAAGCTTTTGTAAGAACTACACACCCTGGATAGTGACTTCAAGGCAAAATGCAGAACTCTAGCAAGAACAGCTTTGCTCAGGGAGAATGCAGAACTCTAAAGAGCAATGAATTCCYTGCTTCTGGAACTCAGGATTTCTCACTGATGTGAATCTGAATCCTGATTTTGGGGTCACAGTTCYAAAGAGACACTACAGTGTTATCCTGGATTTGAAGGAGTGAGGACAGTTCAGCATCTTCCCAGSTGTTACATCASAGGAAGTTCCTACAGTGYTCTGCCTGAGGTGCTGGAGACCAGCCCTTCTCCAGAGCCACAGGAACAAAGCCAAAATCCACCACTGCCACTGTCCTTGACTCAGCCACATCCCAAAAACCTGCCATGACTGTGTGTGACTTCCCCCACCCACACACCCCCAAAGTTTCACTCAAACCTCTAGATTAGAGTTCAAAAGAATGCACAAAGATGAGGAAAATTCTCTTGTGTGAATACAAACTCAGGAGTACAGAAAGACTTTTCATGCAGTGCCACTTTAAGTAGTTGACTGTTCAAGGTCAGAAGAATTCCACCCTGTGCTACACACTAACTAAAAAGAAATACTTGAGTTTAAGTATTTGAAGTCACATCATATAGTTCAAACAAACTAATTTCTTTTTCTTGTACTGAAAACAAATTTCATTCAAGACTAACAAACCTACAGCATTCCAAAATTGGCTCCTTTCTAATTCAAATTCATTAAAGAAACACATCCTTTGTGATAACTGAGGATACCAGAAGTCAAGAAACTCCAGGTTCAAGAGGCAGGCAGACACAGGTATTGCAATGAAGAAAACAATCCACTGAATGGAGATTGCCTTGGAAAGGCAGAAGTTTATACAGACTCAATTTTTCAGGCTTTTGGAAATCAGTTTTTCCCTTTGGAGTTCTATTTTTCATGCAGTTGAGGTTTTGCTTTTAGAAACACTATAAAAAGCTGCAAGGTTAAAAGAAGAAAAAAAAAGGAAGCAGGAAGTAGAAAACTGTCTCAGAGATTCCCTCGATAGCACAAGCATTGCAAAGTAACAATTTTGCTCAATCTTGAAAGTTCCARTCATGTAAGGGATAAAAAATTATAAGTGAAAAAGCACAGAAAGTTTGTATCTGAAAACCATGACCAAATATTTCACAGGCAGAGCCACACAGATCTGCTGTCAGATTAGGAGACTTACAATCAGTGCTGGCTGGCCAAATAATTTTATAACTTAAGATACCAGAGCACTTCTATTTTGTAATTGTAATTCCTATAGCAGCACTGAAAATCAGTAGATTATTATATATCAGAATCTGACAAGTACATAAAACTTCAAYTGATACAGAAAAAGGTATTTCACATAAGCTGATCTCTAGAACTCAGTTACTGGCAAGTTCATCAGGGTAGGACAGGGAAATGAAGCACAAGAGAAAGTAACCTACTAGCTGCATGTTTCTGGCTCCTGTCCCTAGTGTAGATCCTGGAGGATGGCACGTGGGAGGGTGAGTAGGCAGTGAGGACCTCCTTCCTCTCTGACAGCATGCTGCAGTCACTGCACGTGTAGCCGTTGAGCTGCGCYGCCGCCGTGCCCCCGTTCCCCTGCAGCAGCGCCGTGTCACTGCCTGCAACAGAGCAAGCAGCCCCCTGTCAGCACTGCCAGCACCCTGCCTGGCACAACACAAAGGATTGGGAGGGAAAAGCAAAGTGTGGTTACCTTTGGGGTCACCTTCTTCATCAAGGCCTGCAAACAAACAAAGAAAAAAATAGAAATYGGTCCCAAATGTAAGAAAGATCTGAATTGAATTACAATGTCTGACATAAACTCAAGTTAGAAGTCTCTTTGAAGTCTTAAAATTAGTGAAAGTCTCGTTATGGCTAGCATTTAACATATTTTGTAGCCCATTAGAGAAACATCTATCCAGACCTCTGTAGTAGGGTAATAGTTGTRGRAATCATCCCAGCACAGAAGGGGCAGACAAAGTAACTGCACCTCRACTTAGTGACCACCAGACCTTAAAGCAGCTGAYTGCAAGCTTACAATGTTTCTGCTGCTTGGTAACTACTTTGATATACTGTATTTAAAATCCTGTTTTAAGAGACAGGTTATCTGAAATTTAGAATGGGTTCTACCAAGATTGACACAATTCTTCCCCTCAGGACTCTGGGAAGGTCACAAGGATGCTGACTGGAAACAAAGAGGCTGAACTGGGAGATATAACAAATTGCTGATCTGGCTCTACACAACACTTCACACAGACAGTACTTTATGTAGACAACTCTCATATTTTCTCTTCATTGAAGAAACAAGGTCCCAGGAAAATACWTTTTTATATAGTTAGAAAGCCAAACAGCCAGCCTTTCCCTTTTGGGAAATCCTGAAATGCCACTAATTTGAAACTCTCACATTAAGGTATGTTAAGAAGAAACACATTTCTGCCTATAAACAAATAAGAAAACGCTTTTCAAAAACAAATTACATGTTTACCATTCTTTAAATACAGAACACAATGCACATTTTGAAGAAAGCAATGACAGGAGATAATTATAGCATTGCATCACTAAAGTGTTTATGTTTGCTGGCATATTAACTTGACTGTGCAATGTTGACATTAACCATGCCAGTAAATCAAATTTGGACCATGAATGTCCAGTGGGCAACTTAGCAAGTAGACCCCTACAGCAGAAGTGCAAGTGCACACACAATTGGGGATAGAAGGGACAACAGGTGAGGCAGAGATCATAAATTTAGACACACCAATCCAACCAGTTTGCAGGGTTTGATGAAGCAATAGCAATTATTGCTTACCCCAGAAATGATCAACTTCAGTCTGCTCCCGAATCAGAGACTCATCCAGTATGGTGGAGATCATGGATGTATCACTGGCATGGCTATTGAAACTGCTCTGGCTATAAATAGATGAGCTGGACAGATTTTTCCTTGGCACATGTCTTCCACTGCCAGACTGTTTGTTCATACTTCTGCGTTGCTTYACCACCCTAGGAAACAAAGGCAAGTAAGACACAGCACTAAAGACACAAATTTCTGTTACTTTCTCACATTATTAATAAATGAATAAACAGTCATTTCAGCACTGATGTGACTAAACAGAGCAAGCAAGGTTTAAAAGAAGTCCTTGCCTTCAAGCACCTATAATTTGACAAAGATTTTTGTAAAAAATTGTCAYTGCAAACCACATACTGAACATTCAATTTCGGAGTATGGCCAGAGTAAACTCCAAGAACAAAAAGCAAGACCTTTTTGCATTATTATGTTCCAACAGTAAGACTCAGGATTCTCTTGTGATGACTGAAAATGCTTACTTAGACTGATCCCTGAAGGAYATGTTTCCAGCATAAGAGCTGTCATGGAGGGAATCACTCTGTCCATCATCTGATTTACTGTATCCTCCAGCAGCCAACCGTAAACTACGCCGTGACATTCTGGGTGAATCAAACACTGGATCTATTTTGTTCTCTGTCTCAAAATCCAAAGCAGATGAAGAATAACTCGAACTGCAGTAAAACAAGAACAGCAAAGTTACTGGGAGAATTTTCAACTTGGTAGCAAACACGTTCTTCAAGCTAATGCAAGTTTCCATTAAATGCAGTTTATTGGGGGTTACGGTACAATCACCACAAGATATAGCAAATAATACAAAATATCTAGATTTAAGCAGATATTCAAAGTTCTCCTACGCAATTCATACTACGAGTTCTACAACAGGAAACAAACCACAAAAAAAAGCAAACACCACAGAAACCACGTGTGAAGTTTAGCCAGAGCAAGCACTCATTCTTTTGGGACCAATTTGAGAGTAGAAGCCATTCATGGCAGTTTCTTCACCATGGCAAGCAGCAGATTAAAAAAGACATGTTGCAACTTGCAAGGCAAAGATTAATTTTCAGTCTAGGTTTATTTTTGTCTGTTTTCTGTTTGCCAAGTCTTTGTTTTGAGAACCGAAGATCCATATGCCACATTACTCTGAATTTCCCTCCCTCAACAAGTAGGAACTTCCTCCTTTTAAGATACTTAAAGACTTCCCTACTTCAGCTATTTCAGTTTCACTACCATTACTTTAAGTTGTTTAAAAGCATTTCTTAATTTAATGCAAACCATTAGAAAYATTTAACTCTGAAATAACAAAAAATGTTTAGAGACTTCAATCTCTGTTTTTCTCTACAGAGAGAAGTTTACACATAGATAACCTTCACAGGTTACCCCAGGAACTGCACATCTCAACATGTGATTCTGATTCTCTCAGAGTCTTCATGAAAACTTACACTGAAGACAAAGCAAYAACACAAGGCAAACACAAACAGATTAAACTGAGGAGTCTGTAAGAAATACATTTACCAAAGCAGAYGTTTAGCCTAAAGCAGAACTCTCATACTTCCAACCAAAGGAAAGATTCAGTTATGTAAGTGAGCAGAGGCTGCTGGCACAGGRCACTGCACAGCAGGGCAGGGTTTAGAACTGCTCAGCCCTGTGAGCCCACAGCATCCAAATGCTAAGTGCTCTAGGCCAGCTTTCATAAGGGCTCTGACCCTTCTTGGGCCACAGGGATATACAGAGATGTAACAGCACTTCAGAACTCCTGGGGGCTTCATTTGGTTTTTAAAGCAAGAGATAAGCAAGCAATTGTTTGTGACAGCAGCTCCTCCTCCCCAGACAAAAAACACGCAAGCAAATTAGATCTGAATGAGTGGGTTCTACTGTGCAACCTGTACTTGAAATTGAAGTTTTCCATTGAAAAAATATACAGTTACTATAAAATGCGTATTTGTGTAAAAATGATATAATGGGAATATTTCTCTCATACAATAATTAAAGATCTCAGAACATCCCTAAGTAATAATATGGTAAGGATTGTATTGCTTTGGCATACAATTAACACCAGAAGGCCTTGAAGCCACACTCACAGTAATGATGTAATTCTGACAAGGTTGAGTGCTTTTGAAGTCAGTTCCTTCAATGCTTTTCAACACAAAGTAAAGTATATCAGTTGGGRCTGTCAGGGCATGTCAGCTGCATTTCTTTTGGCTAAAAAACTACCCCAGACAACACTGCCAGAAAACATCTCTCGGCTCCAGCCCATAAAAGCAGAGCAGAGTCTGTCCAAAGCAGCTGTTTGTGTTGCCCAGAGGAGCAGAGATTTGATGGCAGGGTTTTGGTTCTGTGTGCTGGATCTCACTGGTCTGCCCTGATAACACTGGCATGTGCAGTGCAACTCTGTGCAAGGCAGGAGCCCCAGCACAAACCCAGCATATAGTACTAAGTGCATTAGGCTTGTTAATTCTTGCTTTCATTTGGCTGGAAGGGGGAGAATAAATAACCCATCTTCACTTGTACTTAACCAACTGTAGACTAGAGAGATTAATTTGTACAGTTTTCAAGAATGCTAAGTACAGAAGACTCATACTGTGACAGATGTGAAGTGAGAATATGGGTTAAATGTGRCTCCTCCTGCTGTTATTCTGAAAGGGTCAGAGCCACAATAGTTTTCTGTTGAGTCCCTCCCCAAACAGTTGTTTCAGAACTCAGTTTTGCTATTTACATTTGCCACTCTGCATTTGCTTTTCCTCATCTTCAGCACACGTTTCTCACAGATACTCAATTCACGAGAACACAAAGTACACAGAACAAGCTGACAGCTGTGACCAGCCTCAATTTGTTTCTGTTTATGAACACTTGTTGTTACCAAGTATCTCAGTGAGCATTTATATCKATGTGGGTTGAATAAATAGCTTGAAGTTGGGCTCCACTATCTTAAAAAAACCAACAGATCACCATGGAATCTTTTCTTTAACAAAAGGGGATTGTCTCWCACTTATGCAGGGTAATAATTCTCTTCACATTATCTGTCTCTGGCAGCAGGACAGTATCTAGAAGTCTCCTAACTTGCCATCTCACTTTGYRTGCTTTGGAATRCAGCCTTTTTTCTTCTACAGAAAAGACTCCAGTAAATAAAAAAAACTCTGTCTTTCCTTTCAAAGGCCAGAAATGAAACTGTACATTGATGTCTCCTATGCATTACGTACAGTAACCAAGGAACACCTGAAGGTGGGATGCAATTAGCCTACACTCCTGGATAACCTCTGCAGACAGAGAGGACTCTGGTTCCTTCCCCAGCAAACAGCTYCCATGGCTGCTGGCAAAGCTGGAGACTGAATCCAGTCCTACATTTCCAGCTTCTTGATACCTCCTTCACRTGAGCTTCTATGGAATAAGGATGTCCTAGACTTCAGTGGGATATTTTTCAAGTAAGTGGAATGAGGTCTGCCAATTTTAGCATGCCTGTAGCTGGTCTGAAGGACCTCAAGTGTCATTTATTTATAAATACTCCTTGGAATGAAATGGGCACTGATGTTCTTGACTCTTCAGGATAACAGGCACATGCAATACACTGGAGAACCACAACTGGACAGACATCTTCTAACATGGACAGACATATAGTGAATATAAAAACATTCACAGGTTTTTTAACCAGGGGGCTTTACTTATATTAAGTGACCAAGGACACCACCTTGAATTGTTTAGTTATTTTTTCAGTCAGTCCCAGAACATACTTAAAAACCTCAAAGGATTTTATTCAATTACTGTGCAGAAAATTACATCCCAATTGAATGCTSTGACACAGCCAAAGAAAATCAAACCCAACTCTTATTGATTTAACCCATATTTCTGAAGAAGTGTTAAAGGCACCCAAACTGACAACACAATTCAAAAGATGATGGTGACTAAAAAGAAAGATCAGTTGTAAGAGTGGGGTGTAAATTATATGTTGACAGGTGGGTGAGATTCACAAGTTTGACTTGCAGTTGGAGGAGGATAAAGATTATTTAGGTATATCAGTTAAGTGTTTTTCTGATCTGGGCTGGAGGAGTAGAAGCACAAAGAAGAAGCACTACAGCTATGAACACAGTGATTCCAGTGAGTATTAATGTAAGTTCTATTAATAARTCATAGCCAACTCTATTAATAGCTTTGTGGTATCAAACTTCGCTGTACTGCTTTCTGCA
Source organism: Alauda arvensis (assembly GCA_902810485.1). Classification (NCBI taxonomy): domain Eukaryota; kingdom Metazoa; phylum Chordata; class Aves; order Passeriformes; family Alaudidae; genus Alauda; species Alauda arvensis. The sequence goes on from CADDXX010000783.1 coordinate 253,716, forward strand.
GGGCTACATTTTGGAACACTACTGACATTAGGCTATAGCTTAAAAAAAATTCACCATCTCCAACAGAAAATGGAAACAATTCTGGAGCACAYAAAAGGAAGATTATTAACTCAGTAATCTCCTAATGCTACAGTTTTGCTAACTTCTGTTTTATTGGCAAGTAGCCAAGTATTCTCCTATCTCTATACTGGATTTTAATAACAATACAAAATAATGACATACAGAGGGAATAGAAAAGCAAATCTCATACTGCATCCTAACAAACAATCTTTTTTTTAAACTTAAAATTAGCTAAACCAATAACTTAGGTTCACCGATACATTATGAAGCGAGTATATATCTCCACCCAACAGCAGGAAAAGCTCAATAAATTAAAACAGCAACAATCTGCTACAACAATACTAAAACACAGGCATCAYAACACTTGTTCTGAATACATAATAGAAAAACTACCAAACACTACAGATAGTTTTTAGAAAACTGAAGTGATTTCAGAAAAACAAAGATTCAAGAAAAAACCAAGATACAGAAAAAATACAAGCAAGTTCATTAGAAGAGATTTCACATTTACCCAACAAGCAGCTTTGCTAAAAGAAGTAATCAATATGTTACTTCCAGCCAAGTCCCACACTAGCAGCAAGGAGGGTGCAAAAATCAGTGTTTTAGAGTGAAAGTGGTCCCAAAAGAAAGCACGCACCGAAGTTACAAGACACAAAACATCCAAGAATTTTGAGGACATATTTATAGAAACACAACAGTAGTTGTAACTAGGCGGACACAAGTTACTCGTAGCAACTAATAAACACTGAGTCATTATCTTAGTCATTGTCCTGTTCAATGTTTTGTTCCCTCCAGTAAGGACACAGCACTTGTTTTCAAACCAGACTAGAAAAAGCCCACTTCTTCTAAGAAGTCAGCTACTTACCATGAAAGCACAACTCTCCAGGGTTAGCAACATTCAGAGCACAGACAGTTTGTCCACAAGAAGAAAAGGGTTCTCACCTGAGTGCATATGTATAGCCAGTGTTCTCTGGCAGACATTGGGGAGGGGTGTACGTGTGTAGACGTGAAAAGTCCATGTTGACAGTTTCAAATCATACTGTAAAAGGTGAAAATAAAGTAATGCAATGACTTGAAATTGAGTAAAGTCAATCTAGGAGCCCTTGCACTGTTCAGCCTGTGTTATTGAGCATTGAAATAAAAGAGCTTTTAGCAGAAACATGGAGCTCTCAGTAGTGGAGTAGTATTGCTGTTAGTACCAGATATCCCTTATCATTACTACAGGAAGCTCAGGGTATTTCACTGTGACCTGCTCTATGATACTCTATTTTCAGCTATTTCCAACATGACAGTTATGAGCCAAACTCTTATCACAACCAAATTACAACACTTCCACAGGAACTACGTTATGCTGGTGTCCCCTAAAGAAACTAATTATAAAAATCTAAAGAACTACACAGCCATGCTTCAGAGATGTCATCAAAACTTTGCTGTGAGTGCCCTCTGAGCAAAGCACAGGCTGCTCTGTGCACCAACTAAGGATAATGCAGATGAARCTTAAGAAGGTTTTTACATATAGTCAAATCATTTTACACTTTGAATACCATCCACTAAGCAGCGAGTTTCATTTCACATCATTTATTTCTGTCATTAAAACCACTGAATACACACCCTAGCACAAGAGCCAAGTACAAAGTGACTCATAGGGTAGAATTAGGCACATTTTCCAGAGTGCCATCCACTTCCAAAAAAACACAACAAACCCAAAGCTAAAACTACCAAATCAAAACCACCCAAGCAACATTTGTAAAATTTTCCATGGGGTCTTTGAAAGGTATTATAGCTWTCAGAAGAAAGTAAGAACTTATGTTGTCATATCAACAAACTCACAGAGCTGCAAGGGTGACTACTTGTGGCACTATAAATAATTTGACTTTCAAAGTATTTGCAAAAAACCTCCAGCCCTTCTCAGGCTGAAGCCAAAGAAAATTTTTAATTTTGTAGAAAAGATCCTTAGATGACAGCTTATTTGCATTTAACAAATAGGGATTTGGCTATTGTGGATTTGCATGGTTAGCAAGGCAGAATCCTGGCTAYTTTCAGATTATCTATGGCTCCTGTTTCAACAGCAGTAAAAGATATTCCACACATCYGTGATGACATACCTAAACCAGGATAAAAATATCCCCAGCTAATTTTCATAATCATAGCATCAACAAGCATCTCATTTTGGAGATGCACTTTCCTATGCTGAAATAAGAGTTTTCATTTTGTATAGCTACACATGCATAAGAAATAGGGACAAAAAGCAGGTACTGGCAAAAGCAGCTCCTAGGAAATCTGTACACGTAACATTAAAATGCTCTTAGTCAGTCCACCTGTAGCCTCCAAATCCTGAGGTCAGTAAGGCAGGAGGATATTTCCATTAATACTGAAGACTTAAAAAATTAAAACTTCCGGGCATAAGCATTGTAGCTTCCTGAATCCAAGCACCTCCCACAGAAAGCGGGGTTAATGAAAAAGAAGGTCTCTTGCTATTTACTTTTTTTTTTTAACTTTTGCTATTTACTTTTTTTTTTTACATTTCCATTAAGTCATCCTCTACATTCACATTATTTGCCCCGAGCCATAATGCTTTCACTAACTTGTGTATGTATTTGTTGTTTGTTTACAGGAAGCTTGAATCAGTAGTGCGGAAGTATTGACAAAGCAGTCTCATTCTTCTGCTAGAATGAGCAGCAAATTCTGTTGGAATATGTAACAACTGCTGCCTTACTTTATCAACAAACRGGAGCTCAATTTAGCACATAGGAAATGGGGAACAGAGGGCAATGGCTCCCCAGGAATGCAAGTGGAAATACAGTGAATTTCAAGATGAGGGATGCTGAAAACATCAGAGAGCAYTTGCATTAAAGAACARCAAAACAAGTTTCTCAGACATTTGCCTATTGAAATTGAAAACCATGATTAAGGTTGATCTGTTTGAATTGGTTCATTCCAACAAAGATTTTTAACCCCCAAGGTAGAAAAGCCTCGTTTAGTTTCCACTGGAGTTGATGTGCGTGCTTAGCACGCATCRTTTCATCATAAAACCTATTTTTTAACTGGCAACTCGGTAGCTAATCCTTCTGACAGCCAGCAATATTTTCCCACATGGAAAGCTCAGCTACACCAGTGAGCTTTGAGTAGCTCCCCAGCTCCTCCCTGTCTCCACTGCCCATATGGGCAGGGCAACGGCTGGGTTTGCARAACAACATATTGGCTGTTCTTCCCTGTTCTTTTCCCMTTCACCAAGYTCTCTCTTCACTCGATTTCWGAATAAATCAAATGCCAGAACATAAAAATTGTTTATTTGATAATGTTTTAATTGTATCATTAAGTTATTACAGATAAAATATGTGCCTGACAAAGGCAGTGCTAACTGCAAAGCCTTGAAGGTACTTAGGTCTATTAATAGCTGGGTTTCATAGCACTGAGCTCTCCAGTGAAGATATCAGGTTTGCCATCTAAACACCACACTTGGAAATCACTCTTGGAAGATGTAGGGGCTTGGTTTGATTCACTGCTTGTCACTCTAAAATTAATTCTGACTCAAGAGGAGAAACCTCTACTCAATTTTTCAAAGCAACAAAACAGGCTTAAGTGACTTAAAAAGAATTTGAAAATCATCTTCAGAGATGACCACCACCATTTGCAAAAGTGGGCATCTAGAATTTACTGTGAAACTGGATTTTTTTAAGCCTGACATTTAGTTCAACAGCTTAATCTCAGTTATCCACCTCTTCAAAACAAATGATCAACCCAATTTATTTAGAAATATTCTACATCCTTATTACAAAACAGACACAGGGTGGGCAGAGGACACTGACTCACTCTAATTTGTTCACTCRTGTTTAACAGCACTCCACCTTTCATGTATTATCACTGCTTATGAAATTTTCATAAACAACTAGAACAGAAAAAGACATGCTAATAAAATGTTTTGAAAAATTTAAACCACRCAACTTGGCAGAGAACCTGAGAGGTAGGCACTGTACATAGTTCCAGTTTGAACACTTCTGGGTGCCCAACACCTTTCTGCTTCAGGTACCAYAGATCTGTCTGGACTCAGTTTCATGTAGACTTTTAGTCTCAGCTTTGTTCCAAGATTACCAGGCCCAAATTTCAAAATAGCCTTTTCCTCTTTTGTGGAAGCCTATAAACATCTATTTCTAATACTAAAGGATGCAAAGTGCAAGTACCAAGCATGCAGTTGAATAAAACCCCTAAGTAATAGGAATACTTTGATAAGACAGCCCAGAGACAATTAAAGGGAAGCACACAGTTCTGCTGAATGTAAATGCACACTACGTGGGCCTCAGCTTACAAGCCAACTTCCATGTGCCGGCAGAGGAGACAGCTGCATTATTTACCTTTTTTTGGGAAGCAGACACAACAGTCACCCTAAGCATTATCTCTCCCTTGCAATTAAACTGAATCTGTGTTACAATTAATCAGCACAGCAGAAGGGCAGCAGAAGCCAGACTGTGACTCTGTCACCACACAAGGATGCTCAGGAACTCCTGTAATCAGTGCAGCAGAATTTACCTTCACACAAGGCCCTTGGCTGTCTCCAACGGTCTCTGAAGCTTCTGAGCAACATGAGGCTGCACCACTACCCCAAAAGCCTGCCTATCTGACAGTCACTTTCACAATCAGCCTCAACAAAATCCCAGCACCATGGCAGCAAGCTTCCTGGCTTCCAGGGAAGATGGTGAAATGCTCCACGAGTGACCTTTATGCACAGAAGCATCACAAGGCACGGGAGCAGCACCAAACACTGATTATACCTCACAAGGACAGACACAAACCCTCACTTGTGGCTTTTGGGGTACACAGGCTTTTACAAACATACTGTCCAGGCAATTCCTCATGAGAACTGTTTGTAACAAAGGAAGTGGTAAATTGGCATGTCACAAAAGGGACCCTGGCAGAGTAGAAATATTCACCAAAGTCTGTTAGAGAATGAGAAAACTCCCAAGACAGCATGTCTTAATTTTTTATGTTACAAGGGATGATACAATAAAGTCTTAGATATTGGTAGTACTACTTCAAATCTATCCTCACATTTTAAAGCCAAGCAAGTTTAAGTCACTATGACTTAACACATTTAATACCACAAATGCTAAACAGATTTAGGCAAACTATCAATAACAATGAAACTGGAACATGCAAACTCCATCAGTTCCTGAGAGCAAGCCATTTTTTACTTGTAATTCCAATTTTTATTTTCTTCTATTATTCAGAGTAACCAGTAAAATCACTATTTTTGGTTAAAGAATACAAATTCCTAAGTCAATATACTCCACAAGGGATGTTTAACCATAGCAAGTTAAGTACTGGTTTAAACAGGCTGAAGAGCAAAGAGCTCCAAGCTAAATCAACATTTTATTAAAACACACATTCATCAAACATTATTATTCCTTTAAGAGAGCAACCCAAAAGCAAACAAACAAAAAACCCGCAAGTAGCAGAACGGATATTTTACGCTAGATGTTATTATTGAGCATTATGGCACAGATCCCCGAACACGGGCGTTAAACTACAGCACCCACCAACACAACCCAGGCTCACCACAGAGCAGCAGCACGGCACATTCACATTCCGTACCTCTGGAAACGCTTTTTAAAGGGATGGCGGGGCGGGGGGGGAGGAAAGCTGACAGAAGCCAGGCGCACATTCAGGCGCGGTGAGGCGAGCGGAGTGCCGGCTCATTGTTTACACACAGCGCCCGGGCCCGCTCGCAGGCGGCGCGGCGGGGCCTGGCCGGGCCCTGCGCCCCCACAGCCGCGGCTCCGCTCTCCGCCATCGGCCCGGGCTCAGCTCAGAGCTCCGGGCTCGGTACATACCGGGGCCATCCGGCCCAAAATGGCTCCCGGCCCCAACAAAGCCCGCAGCGCCGCCGGCCCGGCCCCCGCGCTCCCGTCACTCGCCGGGTTTGAATTCACTGGAGGCGGCGGCACGGCCGACACCGCCGCCTTAACCCCTGCGGCTCCGCGGCCCGCCGGAACACAACAAAAGGCGTGCTTCACCTCGCCCGTACCGCTCCCCAAACCCTTCAGCTGCCCGATAAAACACCCCCAGCGCTAGCGATCAAATTAAACCCCCGACATCTTACTCTTTATGAGCGACACCTGAATGCCTGAGCGTCCACACCTTATAATCGCCAAATTACAAGCCAGTCAAGCACGGCAGATTTAAGGATATCTACACACCACCACAATTATTAATGCATCAATGTAAAAAGCCTGCTAAGCTTGTCAATAAAACCCTCCGTCCAGCTCACTCACGACAAAAAACACCCTGCAACTCACTTCCACGACACTGGTATGAAAACCAGCAACTAGTAATTCACCCCATATGCAAAAGAATGAGACATTAGGATTCACTGGGAAATTCTATAGAAGCATTAGCCTGGAATAGTCAGTTGCAAAGCACTGGAACAGAAATATTAAAAAAAATTAGCAAATATTTAACTTCCTTTTTGCATAACGTTAAACTGAAAACCAAATGGTGGGATGGTGTGGCCTGCAAATGCTGYAGAAACCCGGAATTTGCTGGCTAATATTTTTCTTTTATAATATGTTATATTATAAACAATATAATATATTGTTTATAATATAACATATTATAAACAATATATTTTTAAAACGTATTTTATTTTAACCCAGTATAACGTTAAATAAGGCAACGTAAAATAAGGAACGAAAAATAAGGAACATAAAATTAGGCAAATACTTTTTCTTCCCAGCAGATATAAAAGTTACTGGAACTGTCAGCAAACAGGCGCTGTCTCCAGTGTTTCTGACACTTCTGCCCCTGCGGTCACTGAAGAGCAGCCAAACGTGAGCACGGCACGAGGAACTCGGCACTATCCCCTCAAAAGGAGAACAGCASTAAAATAGCACCTTCTGCTATAAAACACGGGCCAGTCACTCACTTGGCGAGCGATGCCGAACTCTTCCATAGTAAACCCGTCTTGTTAAACAACAGAAGCAGCTGCCCTGAGGTGACAGCCAGGGGACAGCGAGGCCAGGTTTGCCTATCTGTGCTGCCCGGAGCAGGGCACAGCACCCATCACACAGCACGTTACCTTTGCACCAAGGCTCGGCAGCCGCGGCGAGCGCCGGCACCACCGCGCACTTATCAGCGCTTTCACAATCGGGGCGGAAAGCTGCAGGTTATAGTTTCTTCTGACAAGAAAACCCTCCGGGGGCCAGGCCCGAACGGACCGGGGCAGCTGAGGGTTCTCTCTCCTCCCAGCGAACAGCGCYGACCGACACAACTCCGGGCTACCCAGGGGGTCAAGGCGCCCGCCCCACCACTCCGGCCGGCAGCGCCTCACGTACCGCTGCCTCCCCCGCGCCGCTGCCCGAGCCGGGGACGCCGATCCCCCGCTCGGGGGAGGCCGCAGACCCGAGACACCGCGCCCCGGGGGCTCCCCCGCGGCCGGGCGGCCGCCACATGCGGGCCCGGCCCGGCGGGAAGCGGCGGCGGG
>CADDXX010000783.1:263781-293132 GCA_902810485.1 Alauda arvensis
TTGCTCCCTCCCCACTATGATTCCCATTCCCAGTGCTCTCCTGCAGTCACACCTAGCAAACCTGTTGTGCTGCACATTCTGGTCCTTGCTTTCAAAAGGGGCAAATCCCCACAATGACTGAAGGAACAGACTGAATGTGGCAGAAACCAGTGCAGCAAGGTGTTTCTGACTGGTAGTACTGGGCATGGGAGTGGTGACCTTTGTGTCCATGGCTGGGCACAGCATCACATATATGTAGTAGCATGAAAATCACCTAAAATGTCTGTAAATCTGATTTCTAGCTCATTAAAGAAAAGGTTTCTCGTCACCTGCATCCCTTTATGGCTAAGCTCAGCAGGGCCCTTTCCCCACACCTCCTCTCAGCCAAAGGCAATGGGCATCCAGAGCAATTGGGTTATCAGGTAAARGGGGATGCAGAGCACTTCACATCAGTTCTGTCACCAGATCTCYGTGGTCCTGACTTACAGGGGATTTCAGACATTAACAAGAAAAGCTGATTACAGCCAAGGCAGGCCGGCAGAGCAGCCGTTCTCCTCACAGCTCTCATCTGCTGCTTCAGCTCAGCTCCTGCTTCTCTGGGGGATTGATCCCAGCAAATGGACACAAGCTTGTTAACTGTAATTTTTGTTGATCCTTCAGATGCCTAATAATGAATATTTTTTCCCCTTCATTTTTCTCTTTTTAAAACATGGTTAGGGCTTCACATGGAGGCTGAGACACAGAGCCATGATGTATCCAGCAGGACCAGCTCTAATCCACTCTTCTAGCAAACACTTGCTCACCTTCCCTTGCAGKGATCCTAACACAGATCCTGCAAATGAAACAGAAACTTGGCTGCCCTCAAGCCAGCAGCTGGCTTTCCAAAGCCAAGCTGTTACTTTATTTTTGGGGCAGTGCTCTGGTATGTTTGTGTGGTGCAGACAAGGGGCTTCCCCCAGCAAGATAAAGCCTRTGCAACAGCCCATCAGRACTCTAACCTCTCTGTATAGAACTGTTATAGTACAAYTTATTTGTCATAAATAACTAATGACATAAATACCTATTACGGTTATACTGTACTATAACTGGATAACTTTATCATAGTAGTATGTCATAAAGCAGTACTATGGACCATACTAATTCTTTCTGGTTACTCTTGGTTTTAACTTATTATACCTTAATAGCTAAGTTTCCCTGTGTAGAGATCAGATTAGATTTGAGCTGTGATGTGTTATTACAGCCTGCAATAACTTTGCAGTTACAGCTGGAGGTCAGTCTCTGGGAGCAGAATGCTGACACAAGCAGAGGGGTGCATTAGTGCACCTTTCCCATGGGCTCCCATGACCCTGCAGGGCCCAACACCTGCAGAGTGTYTGCAATCTGCCAGAGCATTCCTGAGGAAATCTGCACATTGCCTGTATGACTCACAGGGATGAGAAGGGGATGGATCCGGAACACTTAACCACCAGCCTCTCCTAAAATGCTCTGTGATGTCTCAAAGTTTAGTTATCTTTGTCAGTGTCCTCTCAATGTCTAATTAATTGCATCTATTTAAGGTAGTTAACAAATACATAAAAGATTCTATATTCAGTTAGACAAATGCATGCACTTACCTAAAAACATTTGTTTTGCTGAGAATCCAAGTCCCAGGATGCTCCACAACAGCTCTTCTGGCTTACAGGGACGAAGACAGAGGCACAGCTGCTCTTCACAGGAAGGGCAGGGCYAAAGGCTGCTTATCTAAAGTGCCTGAAAGCCTGAAAGTTTGAGATAACAGCTCTGCTCCCCAAAAATTGCCCTTGCTTAGAAGTGACGTAATGTACATGGTGCTAGTGACATTCCATAATGTGCACAAACTAAATCTAGAAAATGTAGGAGCTGATCTGGCCAAACAGGAAAAAAACCCCCCAAAACGTTTTAGTTGAGTTCCTACTGATCCAGTAAAAGGTTGAAGCTGAAAGAGAAAATGAGTCTTTGAGTCTCAAAGAAAATGACTTTAAAAGCCAGGCTCATAAACCATCCACAGGAGACTCAAYAGCAGTACATTTTTGTAAAGGGATTTAAGAAATTTGGTTTATATAAGTTGAAATATGGTAAACTACAAGCAAGGTTAGCACATTGTCAAGTCCTACACCCAGAAGACCTAACAAAAAGGACATTGTGGCAGATGCCCAGTTAGTCACACACACACACAGACAAGATCAAGCTGGTGTTTAGCATTTCTCAAGAAGAACTATTAGAATATTCATTTTAAGAAGCTCTCCTGGCTCTGAAAGGAAAGCTGGTTTGTTGGAGGATGTGGAGATTTTTCTTTGTGAGGCATCCCACAAAGGACTGCTCTGAACGATAACAAAATGTTCAACATATGGAGGAATAAAAAGCTCCCTCCCTGCTGAAGATACCAAGCTTGATGAATACTTCAGCTCTATTTGTGTGCCAGCTTTAGAACATCTTGAAAAACTTTGACTAGATTCCCTGTCAACCAAGAATGTTCTCTTCTCTCATCCCACATTTGAAGTTTGGTTTGCAAACATCTCTGCTTTAGATCACAAGAGTAATTAAAAGCACTTGACCAACATTTGTACTGCAGCTACCATGAGGCTGTTAATCAGTGGTAAAGAATCTAAATTTTGTCAACATAAGAAGCTAAAAATATCATGCCTGTAGTAGTGCCATTAAGTAGGACTTATTTAGGGGACTTCCAAGGGAACTTCATCATAAAAACTGGGTTCTTGCAGCTGAAGTGAAACTTTAGGTTGTATTGCAGGGACCTGCTGCTTTGCAGTGCTTTGAAAGACTATTTTGAGAACAAGGTCTCTGCTAGGATAGTTACAGAATCTATTTCCAGTCTAATTTAATAGTCTTTTTAATAATTGATTAGACCCAGGAAGCATTTTCATGGAACCACAGAACAGTCAGGCTGGAAGAGGCCCCTGGAGATGCTCTGTGCAGTCCCACTCCTCCCAACAGGCTCAGGCAGAACAGGTTTCTCAGGGCTGTATTAAGTCAGATTTTGGATATATYCAAGGCTGGAGACTCCACAACCTCCTCACTCTATTTAATGTTTTCTAGGGATTATTACTTCACTCACATTGTGCCTTATAAGAATTATAGCTGCCCCTCCACATACAGTGAGTTAAATAGTTAATAGATTTTAGTCAATTAAAATGCTGCTCAGCACAGGAACAGCTGTACTTCAGCTTTTCATTAAAAGAAAGCTCAACTTCAAAGACAGCACAAAGGACCTAAAATGAGTATCCTATTCTACAGGAATGCAAAATAGCTCTTGGATCCATAAGAAACTCCTCAGCTATTCTGTATCATTAGCATTATTGTCCCTTTCTGGAGAATTTTCAAAGCAACCCAGCGTTTTGTGGAGAAGTGGCCAAAAGTTTGACTTTGCCTTTAAGCTAGGAATAAAACTTGCCTTGTGTGTGTGATCTGTCTCTAATGTTTCTTGGGAAAGGCAAGAAGACATTGCTGTAAACAGATCATGGGCTGGTTAACAATTATGTCACARGCCTGAAAAGGTAAAGTTAGGTCAGATGGACAAACAAACACCAGCACTTCCTACAGCATAAGGAGTATGAACAATCCCCACTGAGCCTGTTTTTAGACTTGACACAAAGCCAAGGCACTTGGGAATTAGAAGCCAAAGAGCACTTTCTGTCTGTGATACAGAGAATGTAAAAAACCCACATCAGAATCCTGATTTTCCATGATTTGTGTGTGCAAAAAAACCTCAGCACCTTACCCCACAATGGTGTGGACAAGCATCCAGGAACTCCCTTATTTCATTACAGCTGAGAATAGAAGATGACACCAAAACTTACACACTACAAAGCAATTGAAGAAAACCCCAAACCAAGCTTTAACCTAAAGTCACAGAATTTAATTTCAAAGCAATATGCAAACAAACATTGCTTGCTTTCCAAGGCACAATGGTATAAACATAAAAACTGCAAGTGACATATATTTAGTACAAAAATATAAATACTGTTAATCTAAATGRCAAACCAGCACATTTCTTCCCATGTATAAACCGTAATTAAAAAAATTCAGCTTTACTCTCAGTCATGAAATACAATACAATAAAAATAAAAACTATTCTTTTAGTGCCACCTACTATGTCCCTATCATATCAGCATAAATATGAATATTCAAAACATTATACACTTTGCTGCAATAYGAAAGAGAAGTTTGGCTGCTTTTCTTCCTAATAAAACTGGTCATCACATACCTGACTCTGTGAAGTGTGATCTTATCCAGTTTGAAATGCTTTGTGAAAGACTGAATCCTTGCTGTATTACATTGGTAACTCTGACATTAAATTATTGTTAAATAATCTAAAAATTAAATGCCTGTAAAAACATTCTTTCTTTAAACCTTGTATCTGAAAAAAACAATGCAAACTGAATTAAAACACTGTTTTATTGCTAGGACATACAAAGAACTATTCAAACTGCAAAGAACACAGAATTGTGCCAATTTCACTTTCAAATGAGCCAACAGTGAATTTACAAAGAAAAAACAGTATTTCCAGCTCAGCCCTCCTTAAGCAAACAAAAATACAAAGACAATCCAGGTCTTACAGGTTTCACATCAGTTTCCTAACCAGAATCTCAGCAGTGATTCATAAAGCTGATTCCTTGGCTGACTGGATGTGATGTAGCAGCTGATTACAATAGACTGGTGTTTGATGCTTATGTACAGCCCCTTCAATCTCTCTCACCAGCAGGTCTGGATATAAAATGCTTCCTTCCTTTAAAACTTCTGTAAGACAAAAATATGTTTTATAAATCAGCAGCTGCTTTGTGTTTCTCTATCCAAGCTCCCTCAAAGCAGCTGAAAGCAAACCTGGAAATTGTTCTACAAGTGATGCAGTGATAACAACACAATTCCTCTCTCCCCCATTTGCTGAGGTCTGTATTTTAGCATTTATGTTCTTCAACACAGGTTGCTACATTAACACATTCCAGAGAGCCCCTGCAGCAGGCTGGGATATGGTAACACCCTGCAGTGGCTGGAATCTGTGCTCTATATCCTGTTTATCACCAATAAAATCTCTGGTGGTTCAGCTGCCCTGCTACCTCCTCTGGGGAACACTGGGCAGAGCATTCATTCTGCACACAGGTAAAAGCTCAGAGCTCATCCACTGAAACCCAAAGGAAAGCTCCAACCTGGCAGGGTAATTCTCTGCCTGAACATGWTGCTTTCATGAACACTCAAAATGATGATTTACAAACATTGTTAGAAATGTACGCGACTGAAATTCTTACCTAGGACAGCTTTTTGGAGATTTTCATCTGGGTCATCGAGATGGACCAACAGTTCTTGGTACAGAAACTCAACATGACCTTCCATTGAGGATTTCACATCACTGTCCTTTAAGCACTTAAACCAATTAGCCAAGGTGTGAGCAGCTGCCAGTCGCACATCACCCGAGGCATCGTCCAGACGCTTCAACACCTCTGAAAAGAGCAGGAACCAAAATGCTCTGTGAACAGAGAAGCTGGCTTTTGCATTTGAAAAAAATAAATGCATTCTGTCAATATTCAAATTATTGTTGCATTTCTGAAGTATTTTTATCTTTTATATAGCATACTGTTCCTAAAAGCCCCTCATTTATTGTTATTGGATGATGTTGTCCAAACATTAATAAAAGACATATAAGTATTTAGAGTAACTGAACATTATCTAGCACTCCTTCTAACAAGGAAATATGGATGTCTATTTATGCATTAGAGAACTACAGAGTTTAAGTATTTCTATGCTTTATAAAGCACAGCATTTCTATTAATTAGATATTAAATTATTAAATAATATGAATTATTTACATTATTAAATATTACTGTTTCAGTGAATTACTGCACTGCAGACTATGTGAATATGCAAGATACAAAGCCATATATGCTTTGAGCATTATCATGTATTTCTCTAAAATAAAAATGTCTGTAGTTAGATTTCCAGTGTGCCATGTAAGAAAAAGTATCATTTGTTAAGATACTGAGTTAGGGAAAGCCAAATTTATTTGTATGTACAAGAACATAAATCCTGGCACAAAGCTTAGTCTGTACTTCTAATTCATAGTTTAGCACTTCATCCTAAGCTCCTAGCTCTAATTGGCAATACCAAGATCTAGATTAGAGTTTTCTTTTTTGGTTTTTTTTTTTGGATAAAAACCCAACCCACTACCTATTCAGGTCTATTTATGGTACACTGAAATGGTTTGCTCTTGGCTCTCAAACACAGCCCAGAGAACAATGTGACTTCCATTTATACACTGCAGCACTGTTCTGCTCTCACTATACTTAGCACATTATTTCACATAGTCCAAACTCTGAAGCAATGCAGATGAAGCTGCTGGCAAGCCCTGCACAAACCAAAGCATTGAGTGAAGTTCCACCTAGTGGTCTGATGGATAATGACGTTGGGAACGCTGCTCCCTTCTGCCAAACCCTTAAAAGTTGAGCAAACTGTGGCACTCTGGGTGAAAAAGCAAATGTAATTCTTCAACGTTGTGATCTTGATTAAAACACACAAACAAACCAACAATAACCTCATCCCAAATCTACCAAACCTTTACACATACCTGTGTAAGTATTCTTAAATTTATCTGCATCAAACTGCCTCCCACAGACTTTTAGAAAAACATCAACAATACGACAAGCCATCAGTCGAGTTATTTTAGAGTCYTCATCCATGGAAGCAATAATATGGGGCATCAGCTCATCTTTCACTCTTAAGATCTACAGTTTATAGGAAAAGCATAGAAAAAAATATGCTTAGTGTTACAGCACTTACCATTAGCTGTGCCAGATACTTGTTTGCTTAGTTAAAAAAACGAGCTGTAAATGTTACCCCGAAAATCCCCGAAGTGACAGAGCTCYAATTTTGCCTCATGGAAAACGGACATCCACCAGTCAATCATCCACCTCATGAACACTCCGTATACAAGCAGATGGGTTTTATGGAGTTCATATGCACGTTCAGGCTTGTAAAAGCTTCAAAACTTGCTGGCTTTTAAAAGAAACGCCGCGCTTGCCGAGCCCCGGGGCGAGGCGGGGCCGGGGATCCGCAGCGGCCCCGGCAGATGGCGCCCGGAGCGCGGCGGGGAGCGGGGCCGGGATGGGCTGGGATGGGCCGGGATGGTTCCAAATCTGGCTTTGTTCCGGGTATTTCACAGCACACCTTAACCCCAAAGAGGCGTTAAGGCACCCATTCWGGAAAATGTGGTCAGCTACAAACAGTAGTCTCTGATATCAACGTTTATGTATATTATATATATATATTATATATATGAACTCAACCTGCTATGTGTATTCAAGCACTTTAAGGTCTGTTATAAAGATACTACAGACTGTGAGCATTTAATAACATTAAATTAGGTTAAAAAACCCCTCGTATTTAACATATTTCCAGTGTAGTTTCCAAATGCTACTTTTGTCAGCAAAGAAGCTTCAAAAACCCCCTCAGATTCAATTAATCCTTAATCAGGGGTGGGTAACTCTTCAAGTGTACKCCTTGCTAGCACTCCAGTCTCTATAGATATTTTTTCAAGTCCTCCTGTCCTTTCTTAGAGTCTTTAGCTGTTATTTTTTCCCCTAAATGGACCTGTGGGCTCCAAGGCAACCAGACAACTTGTCTTTGCTGGCTGGCTGCAGTGCTGCTGCACAGGCTCTGCCTGCAGCTCCAGGGATGTCAAACAGCCAAATTGTTGTGTTCAAAGTGGTCAGTACCTCGTTCTACAGAAAGGATGATCTGTTAGGGAAAAATATCTACAAAATTTGATGCTACTCAGTTTTACACCTCAGCATATTGCTGGCCTCAGGWCTCTTACCAGGATGTCATCATCCCTCCACTAGTGGTTGTTTCAGTCACTAACATTCAATTACAATTAATTAATTTTATTATGAAACCTGCATGTCCTTCTGAAAATATTATTTRCCCTAAGGATTTTTCTTTTTTTTTCCCCTTGCATTTATTTTGTTTTCCTGCCTAAGATTTCAAAGGCTGAGAAAGAGAGAATTTACCTCTTTTGGTGAAAGCATTTCACAGTGGATGAGAGCCCAAAGGCACAATACAGCTGTAGCACGGATGGCAGCTGCTGTTCTTCCAGCATGCCACTGCAGATTAGGAGCCAGGATGTCTTTTATCACAGTCTCAAGGTAGCTAGGGAACAGCCTGAAGCCAAAAATAAGAAAGCAAAATAAAGGTTCATGAGAAAGTGATAAAGGGACTGACAGGATGTAAAAGAGAATTTTCTGTCATAGAAACATTGGCAGAAAAGGGAAATAAAAAAAGGCTCTGTAAAAAAATAAATATCTTATAAGGCTATGTGATTGTAATGTATGTGATAAGCTTTTCACAACTTCATTTTTCTAGATAATATTTAATCAAATACCTAACATTCACAGAAAGGAGAGGCTAGACTTTCTCCCACTCCAGGCAATGACCATGACTCAGTGTTATCTTGGTAAACCACTTACCTTGTCTGTGTCTCACCTTCTCTGTCTGTGCAGTGGAGATAACACCCTGTGCAAAGCTGAGAGGATTCATTAATATCTGTGAGGCCCTTTGAGACCAGCCAGTGAAAAGTATTTATAATGTGGAAAGTATGAATGCTATTGATGATACCTGAACTCCTGATACAGCAGGGAGCCTGCACAGAATATTTCAGCTCTCTCTAGGCTCAGAAACTTGTCTCCCCCCAAGATGAGAGGTCTGTAGGATTTTCTGATGGTGCAGTCTCTGTACTAGGGTTTTTCATTACAAACACATAAATCTGTGATGTTTTTGCTGATGCTTTTTCCTCCTCCTCCACTGAATGGGTTGYTATAATGCTTAAATTTGCTGTGAGAGTCAGCAATTACAATGGGCAGGATTCCCTCATACTCATTTAGCTACAGCCCAAACAATCTCAAATTAAGAGGAAAAAAACATTGATCTGACAAGTTAATTAATACTTTGCTGCACCAAAGAGACATCAGTGTCTGGCTGTGGCTGGTGACTGAGGCTCAGGTGTGCCACTGTGCCTCACAGAGCAGCTGGCAGTGTGCAAAGGGCCTGAACCTCTGTCCTGTGACAACTTGGGTTACTCCTCTGGGTGCTCCTGGAGYACCTGGACCTGGGGGGTCTCRAGCCASAGCCAAAAATAATGATGTGTTTGATCTAACCCCCTGGAGAAAGCTGCCATGCTTAAAAGAGGAGATGCAGTTCATGTGGGTTTGATTGGGATGATTTTTATTAGGCCACAGGGTGAAAAATAGAATTTTTAGATTTTTCTATATAGGTAGAATGGGGTAAAGATGGAGGAATTTGGGTGAGTTTATTGTCCTTTTCCTGCTTCTTCTTCCCCTCCATCTTTGCAGAGGTGGTGGCCTTTTCTTGACTGGGTTCTGATGAGATTTCACTGTCTAATGTGGGTCATGGTTATTGGTACTTAAAGGAAAGCATTGTTAATGTAGTTTAGATTATAAAATTCAGGTGCCATTGTAGGAGGGGCAGATTCTGCTTTTCTGCCTTCCTGGGAACATCACACTGGACTGAGAGAACTTTTAGAGATAAGAAAAGAATAAACAACTCTTCAAAGCAGCTGCCTGGCCTTGGCTCTCTTTGGAACTCCATCAACTCTAAGGGCACAAAAACACCAAAAAACCTGAGACTGTCCCACTGTGCTCAGAGCTCTGCTCAAACTGCAGCCCCCTGAGKGCCACACAGCACATCCCCACCCTGCTGCTTGCTACAAAGGGAACAAGCCCTTGTTGACTTTCCTAAGGCCCCTTCAGGGATCTGCCAAGGCACAGGAGGAACAGAACAGCCCCATATGCACAACTAACAATGAGCAGTGAGTACTTGAAGAAAATGCACGCTGCAGGTAGTCCCTGTTACCCAGGTGTCACCTGACTAAAGCAGGAGCAGCTGCACTGCCAGGCCTCAGGTAAGTGCTGACACACACCTGCAGCACGATGGAAAGAAATGCACCTGGCTGTGCTTCCCCTTGGACTCTGAGGAAGTCAGAGATCCATCCACTGCTGCTTCTTGTCAGCAGATGGCACTTAAGTAATAACAAGAAATCTGGTGTCCYATTAGACACATCTAAATCTGTAAAACCTTTGGATGTGGTATTTTAAACACRTTTTTGAGCATTAATAATTCCCTGTTAAAAAAAGTTGTCGGACAAAAAAAATAAAACTAATGATCACCATCACTCCAAATTTCCTTTCAGCTCCAAAGCTGAAAGCAGCTCTGTGCTGTCTGTGCTATCTGATCAGTACCTGCTTCTGGTTTTAATAAAGCCTTCTGTTAAACTGCAGCAAGAAAATGATCTGTCAAAACACAAAGGTGAATTCCATCAGCATTATGTTAACCRTGGTGCTGTGCTATTTGTGAGAATGTTTGTTCTAGTGCCTTGGAACAGAATCAGTAAAGCAATATCTGGCAATTATCTGACTCAATCAYGTCAGGCTCAAACACAATTAGGTGGCCACACAACTGTGTTTAGCATAATAACCAAATGCCTTCCTATCTAAACTCTGAGAACCATTTCAAGGAGCTCAACAAATTACTGACAGCACTGAAAGTCAGAGTGCAACTGGAACTTACTGCTACTTCCCAACACTATCTCTCATTRCCATTAACATTTTATTTTTGCTGTTGCTGATGCAATTAAATTCTCCCTCTTCCCATTTTCAGATCTTATTTTTGTAAATCTGTGTAACTTAATTCTAAAAGTCAGTCATTTCCAGGAAAGGACATACCCTGTCTGTGCTGTTTGTATTTACAGAGCTGATATTTCATTCTCAGCTGGATATGAGAGAACTAAAATATCAATGCAGAGACATTAATGTCTTGCTCTTACACAGATGTACAAAGCAGAGTTTGGGTTTGCATTAAAATTTYTTATGAACTTTTTTTTTTATGAACTTGCACACTTTCATGATAATGCCTTATCAAACATTTAGTTTAATGCCTTTCAAACACAATTAAATATTTTGGGCATTTTTAAATACCCATTTATTTGGGTTTATAATCTATTTGCTTACAATGACTACAGGCAAAGTTTATGGACTTAGGAGCTGGCTGTGAGAAAATGAAAAAAAAGAACCCAAACAAGCATGCCCCCCAATTCTTTTCCAAGAATCTCCTTTTTAGCTTTCAAACAAGTATTATTTTCATTTATTGGAAAACTCTCCAGATCTGCATGACATTCCTTTTCATTCCCAGTAATGGCACAGGTAGGAAGACTATAATGGAGAAAGTCCATTTATTTATATATTATTTTTTAATTATTGCACTCTACCCCCATAATCATTGTTAAAAACTACAGCAAGAAAAACAGGCTGTAGAAGATGGTGGGAAAGTCTTTTTTCTTCCAGCCATGCTCACATGGAGATGGTTACAGGGGTTAAATAACTCCCATGGTCATAACTTCTTAATGCCACTGGAGTKTTCAAATAGCTGTGTGAAATCAGAGCYCCACTTACCCCTGGGAATTGATGGTTTCATTTGCTTTCTGCAACAACTGGGATAAAACAGTGAAAAGCTTTAACCTCATCTGGGGGTCTCTGTTTGGCTGGAGACACGTCTTCAGAACAGGAACAAAGTCATCCAGAGCTTCTCCTATGACAGCACCTAGCAAACAAACACAGGAGGCTTTTTTTTCAGAATACTAGGAAGTTCTATTTACATGTTTCAGATGGAGGTGCATTCAAATTTCTAATATAAGTGGTGTTAAATAGTCCTTATCTTCCCACTCTTGCATGGCAGCTGAGGTATCCATGTGACACTGGATTAGGTGGGGCACAAATCCCCAGGCTAACTCCCCACAGGCTCAGGTTTGGCCAGGGCAGGCTGAAGATCAGTTGCCCACATCTCATTTAGTCAGCTTGGCACAGCTGTACCACAACTGGACAGAGCAGCTGTGGCTGCCCCATCCCWGGCAGTGTCCAAAGCCAGGCTGGAYRGAGCTCAGAGCAGCCTGGGACAGTGGAAGGTGTGTCCCATGGCAGGGAGGTGAAATTGGATGGTCTTTAAGGCTCTAAAAGCCAAGCTATTCTATYATTTCATGACTCTGGAATGGATCTCTCCATGACACCCCAGAGTTGCTGGGACTGTCAGTACCAGAGGGGATTTGGTTCTTTTTGAAGGATTAATGCTGTTCCCTTGTAACTCTCCAAGTTACAAAGCTTTGGCTTCCTTAAACTTAATGAAAAACTACACTGGATCTGGCATGACCCTGACACACAGCAGTATTAACTACACTTTTTTCTTTCAAGTTTTTCCACATGCAGCATTTGAGATGTTTATGAGCCCTGGAGGCACAGGAAAGGGCCTGTTTGAAAGGATCAGCTTCAAAACTTGGATAATACAATTACTGCAGCAGCATTCCTTCTCCCTGTTTAAATAATGCTTATTTTCATCTTATAAGACAATATAAATACAATGCATTTTAGAAGCTATTTGAAATAAAAAGATCTTCTAAATTAACTCTTTAGTTTGTTAGTATTTTCACATCCTATGATAAATTTAAACAATAAACAAACAAAACTCTAAGCTGTTATCCCAACATTTTAAGAAGTTACTTTCCCACAACTGAAGGAAATTTGTGCCTTTCTCCTTGATAATGACTAACATCTGCCTGCTTTTAAAGAGGAAGAGTACATCAAGACTGTACACATGCTTTATTCTAAAAGAATGCTCTTTCTGCTCTACTTTTGCAATAGGAACTTGTTCAGCTTTGCATCCTTAAGATGCACATTCCATTCAAATCCACAAACTCAGAAAATCCTTCCAGAGGAGACACAACACTGGTATTTATGATAAGAATATTCCTCACACATGGGATGGACTGATTGAAGTATTCAAGATTCCAAAACAAGCTCAATAGCATTTAATAATATCAGGAAATTTAATGTTTAAAGTAAGAATGAAAAAACCCCAAATCTTCACTGTCTAGACTGAAGCAATACAGGGTGTTGAACTGCAATTTGCTAAATGTCTGTGCCAGCAAACAGGTCTTTATTTTCACAGCATTTATTCAAGATACATTGCTCCATGTGAGTTCTGAGACATTCACAAGACACCACTACTACATCAAACTGATAACAGCAAATTCAACAGATGGAAAATAAACAAAACAAACTACATTGCTAATTTCAGCTTAAGCACATGCTCCTGAAAACCAGTAAAAACTGAGGAATATGAATTGAGTAAAGCTGATTAAATTGATTAAAAACAACATTATGTGTGGGAACAAAAAGAAAAAAAATAGCTCTAGGAGCTGCTGTGTCAGACAGAAAACACAGACAATAGCATATTACCAGTGCTGGGTGCAAGCCAAAATRTTTGCCCAGACATTTGATGATTTATTCAGCATTAAGGAAAACAGAGACAACTGTCTAGAAGTCCCTCAGTCATGGAAATGGGAGCACAAATATACAGAAAAGTTGGCCTCTCAAATCTGGTGCTGAAGTAAYTTTTTGTTCTTTCCACAGATGAAAACCAAAAAAAGTATTTATTCTGGTGCTGCACAAACCAACAAGCGGGTGCTTCACATCGGTTTGATGAGGGGCTTTTTTTGAGATTCAAAGATTAAATGCAGAAGACACAATCCTTTAAATATACCTGTATATAATACACAGTATATATAATATACAGTAGCCACAGTGATACTGCATTGACTGTCTCCATCCCCCTGACAACCAACAGCAAGGAAAAAACAGGACTTTGCATTGTAATAATGTTCAAATGTGTGTCTAGGTGAGAAGCAGTGCCTGTCACCATGTCCCTGGCTGGAGCTGGGGAGCTGTGGCAGAGCAGTGTTCACTGTGCAGGACTGAAGGTGTGATTTGTACACCAGGGTGTGGCACTCACCTCTGCACAGCCACGTGCTGCACAGCAACACTCAGGAAGTTACACAGAGGTGGTGCTCTCTGAAAGACTGGTGAACAAATGGAATAAAAGATGGATTTTTGGACACAAACTTCATCAGTTTGTTTCYCCTTAATCCTCACCTGTTTCATTCACCTGAAATTGCACTTTTCCTTAAGTGCTTTTACCATTCTCCCCACAGCCACGGAATCTTTGGGAATATGAGCTGCTTCAACATTTCATTTGCTTTCCATCRTGTTCTTGTGAAGGTTCTGAGTATCCCACTGTTCATTACAGAACACAGGCTGTCTGCAGGCTGAGGAGATTCTGACTGGAGTTTTTAAGAACTCAATAAATTGTACCTGAATGGGCTGCAATGACCTCGAACTGCAGCACTTCTGGGGAGTGGCAGCTCCAGCCCTCACACGACCCTGAAACCCACTCCAGCAGCTGAGCTATGTGCTGCTTGTAGAGACAGTGAAAACTTTCCAACTGCTGCACTTCAGCTAATGAAGACATTGTTTTCTCCACCTGTTAGAACAGAGACAGGATACTTAACTGAAACCATTAAAAAAAAACCCAAACTCCTTTAAAACTCAGAAGGGACACAGGAAGGTTTTCATAGTTTCTATTAAACAATCAAGGCTGATATTTAATGTCTGTCCATACTACATCCATTAACTTTTATTTGAAGTGAAACATTTGTCCTGATTTCAAAATGAAATCATCAGGAACACAGCAACCTAACAGCAAAATGAGAGAGTCTCTAATCCATGTGCAGACCTATCCAAAAACTAACCMCATCATAAAACAGGCTCTTAGTGGTTTTAAAGATACAGTGATTTTTCTCCTTAATTTAAGAATGCTTTAAAACATAAACATAGAGGAAGTTTCTCACAATCCCAAGCCATGGCAGCTTCCAGAGACTATTGCTGTTGCAGGTAAGAGAAGACATGGCATTTCCCCTCTTCCCTTTCTCCCCACCAAGTTCTAATTATGAAAGATGCTCTCTCCCTGTAGGAGCTGGGCAGGCTCATTCTGAAATTCTCAACTTCTGTTGCTCAGAAGTACCAAAACTCACWGTTACATCAGAAATATCTTCCTCATATTTAGAGTTCAGACTTCCATGAGACATGCAAATAAAACATGTACAAATGAAACATGTAAAAGAACTGCTAAATGAATTCCAGACATCAGCATGCTTGGCAAGGATGCCTATAGATTTTCCTAATCACTTGCAGCAAATGTGTTTCAAAGCAAAGGAAAGTTTGCTTTTACAGCTCCTGAAGGCTCCTACCAGAAGTGTAAAACTTCTCCAAGGAAGAGATGAAAAGCATGCTGGAAGCAGGATCTGGAGCCTTGGTGCTTTCAGGACACTGTGAATCAGGAATGGGGAGCAAGGCACTGTTAGGAACCTCACTGAGGAATAACAGGAGTTATAACAACAGCRGGGCCAGTTCCAGCAGGGAGAGATGGAGTGCAGAGCTGGGACTGACATCATTTCACTCCAAGTGCTGCAGTAGAACTACAAATTGTACTCATATTTTTAATATTTTTAAGCTGAACTCAAGCACACGAGTTAGCTCAAACATGTCTAGGACCTTTACACTCTTCCAGACTGATCACTAGCCAGAGAGAGATGTTTTTATGGAAGTACCAGATGTGGAGAAAAGAAATGAGGATTCTAAGAAAAAAATAAATAAATCAGGATTTGCTAAGGACAAAGGTTACTCTTAAAGCAGGTTTGCCTGCCTCAAGCACAATTGATTTCTCCTTTATGGAAGCATTCTGCCAGACAGCCAAAACAATAAATGAATATTTTACATACAAGCTACTTGTAAATTAATTGGAACATTTTACAGAATGTGTCAGGACAGAAACTATTCCTCATTATTCATTCCACCATAACACATAACACACAGGATTTTTTTTTCCATTGAACAAGAGATACAAAATAATACATTGTTCACRTATGATTTAAAGTAAATTCCCTGGATTCAAGAATGCAAATAAAAACAACAAAAAAAAGAGAATAAATTAAATATGCCAACAGACTGCTGCATATTTTCTCATTAAGCAGTGTCTCACAGTTAAATAAAAATAAATAGCAAAGGTGATTTTCTTTCCTCTATTGGAAAGCTAACAAGTTTAATGACACAATATTTTCCTGCTACATTCAGGGTGCTGAAAGAAGAGCCAGGATAACCCAGGGCATTGGTAATGAAACAAAACCTKATCTTTAGGTCACCAGTTAAATCCATGACAGGTCACAGCACTTGTGGTCTCCACTACCCCAGTGGTCTTCTGTTCCCTTTCAAGAATTAAAGTTCTGTAATGCAAATTTTTGAGTAATTTATGTTTATATTTAAAATCTTTGGGGTCTCAATACAGATTTCTTTTCTGAAGAAAAAAATCATGCATGTACAGCAGCTGCCATACTTTTGTTCTGCATGTTCCTGAGCTGTTTTAACAGGAACTTCTTGCCTTCTCCAAGCTCTACAGCTCACTTTGAAGTTTTGGAATAATCAGTAACTGGAGAAAGAAAAAATAAAATTCAAGCCATATTTGTCTTTGTGACAATTTTGAAATATTGCAATTATGTAATCTCACTGCCAGATTTTGTATGTGTCTAGCTGAAAGAAAGGCTAATGAGAAAAAGGAYTCTCATCCAAAGCACTGTCAACTTAAAAAAATCATCTGGAACTGCAGGAACATCTTAAACCTTTCATAATCTTAGGAGATTAAGTTTTCCATTTATGAAAATCAGGATTCATCTCCATGAAACTGCTTTCTTCGTAGGAGTATGAAATGGTGAGGTTTTAAATGGACATTGCTGAATTTATAGACCACTGCAGGGATAAACAGGCAAGATACCACARAACATTCCAGATCCATCTGTCTAAGCTTACCCTGATATTTTTTGTCTAAAAAACTCCCCCAAGCAAACAAACAAAAACTCCAACCCCCCCCCCCAAATCCCACTCTCCATAAGACARATCATCATCCCATCCCTCTTTGACCTGTGAAGTCTTTTCAATGCTTGTTTCAAGCTTTGTTCCACTTTATTTTTTTCCAGGAGCTTTCTGAGTGAACACCTCCTGGGAGGCAGCCTGTCAGCTCTGGGGCCATAAATCCTGATGYTCCACAGGCCTCTGGAATACCATGCCTGGGAGCAAGAGGAAAGGGAGTGGAACAGCCACTGCACTTAAGGTGTGTGTTTAAAAAAATACAACTGGGATAGGTCATAATTGTACTGCATGAGGATGGCTGGCTGATTTATATGATATTTAGCTTGGGGAAGAAAGAGGAAGAGAAAAATAAGGGGGTGAGATAATGCTGARCCAAAAAAGCTCATCTATTATCTGGGCATGTACAGCTGTCCTTGATTTTAAAGCATTCCTGTGACATTTAAACTTTTGTTTCTTGTGGGGAGGTAAAAAGGTCAACTACTGTAAAATCAGTCTGATATTTGGCTAAAGATGAAAAAAAATCACAATGAAACCATCACATTTTTAAGGGTAGTAGTACTCTTGACCTCTAAGTGAATTTTCTTTGACAGTCAGAAAATAAATTTCAGTTTTTTCCTGTGTATAACCAAACATTTACAGTGACTTGTATCCACTAAAARGGAAACACCAACAGTTCCAGCAGCACCACCAGCATGCCCAARGCTTTGCAGAMTCCAGTACAAACATAAAATCTTGGACACTTCTTGCTCCAAAACTTTACCTAACTGTGCACAGGGGGTTAATGCCCACCCAAAAAAAGTGTTCTGCTAGGCCCACGGCTGCTCCCATCCAGCTCCAAGATTCCCATGCTTCAGTAATGCACCTCAAGCCATCTATTGTGAAACCTAACCTAAACACTTACAGAAAAAGAAAATTATAGCTGCAACTGCAGCTACAGACCCATCCTAGATGTTCTTGACCACAAAATAAAACTGGATTCCAGGGCTTTTTCTGGAACCAGAATGTATTTTAACTCTATGAACTTTYAATCAGAGTTATGAAGAAACATAATTTTCTAGGCTCTGCTGTCCCAAATTCTAAACCCAACTCCAGACTTAATTCTGGTACTAAACACATACAGTCTGTGCTGTCAGAGAGGCACAATCTCAGACCAGCCACAAATACTCCCCACTAATAATTATGGCTCCACAAAGTGTCTTATCAATAGGAAAAGACAGGAACACAAGAAMACATTTACCCAGCTCATAGTTTACCTTTTCTTTAAGGTCCTGAGATGGTATTGCCATTAKGGTCACCAAAACTTTCATTAGCTGCAAGCTGATTTCTCTGCAGTCTTCCTGGCACACTTCAATYAATGCTTGTACACAATAAAGCAGCTGCTCCATATAAAAGACCTATTTATTAATAAAATCACATTAATTATGTTTTCKTAGCAAATATAAGGTTTTCTTTAAATGAGAGATATGGGAAATGACAGTGATAAAACCTGAGCAGTGTATAATCCCTTACACTGGTAACATATTGGTTCTTCTAATTACCTATATTCTACTTTTTATAGAATACAATATAATCTCCCTCCCACACTGTTTGTGTTTACCTTGTCCTATTAACAAACTAAATGACCCTGCTCTTAATCACACAATGGTTCCACTGGTGAATGGTGAATAAAAACATCAAAGCCTTTTGGAGTGCTTGCTGATAGTACTTTCTCTTTCTGAAGTGCAATTTGTTAATTAATAACATATTTGTTGCAACTCTTTGAAATATTATTCCATGTTTGACTGTTTTGGATGAACAATGACAGCTAAATAAATAAACCAAAAAAAAAAAACCAAAAACCTGAGCCTTTGCTTTTATCTCAGCCAATTTATCTCATTTGCTGCCAYATAATTCCTGTTATCTTGATCCAACTGATACCAGTTCAAGTCAATACTGTTGTCAGCTAGTTTGCTATGACTTCTGTGATAAAGTGCATCAGATATCCATGAAGCTGTCAGGGAACAGAAGGGGCCATTGTTACAAATTTACTCCCAAAAAATAAATCAAGTC
The DNA here is from genome assembly GCA_902810485.1 of Alauda arvensis. Lineage (NCBI taxonomy): Eukaryota > Metazoa > Chordata > Aves > Passeriformes > Alaudidae > Alauda > Alauda arvensis. The sequence goes on from CADDXX010000783.1 coordinate 282,651, forward strand.
TAGGAATAGGTTAGCCATMAGTGTTATTAATCTCATGGACATGGGCAATCCTTAGCTAAACAGTGTCTGAGCAGCCTTTGCTGGCTAAAATAGAGAAAGATTGTTTTCCAAGACTAAAGGCTGGAACAATTCTGTCAAACCTTCAGCTGCTGATGGATCTGACTCCTGGAGCTAATGCCAAATGGAAGTGGTAAGCTTAAACCTCATGGCAATTTTGCAGCTCTACCTCAGGGAATTGTTATTTGAACAATCAGGTTATAGTGCTYCCACTTATATGAGCTCCTAATCATCACAGGCTTCATGGAGATTAAGGTTAATTCCTGCAGCACTGGTGCATGTTCCATTAGGGAAGAAACCTAATGAGGGAAGAACTTGAAATGTATTTCTTACATTGGCTCAAAAAGACAATTAGGCCAGATTCAGTCTGCACACATGAGTAACTGCTCTAAGGGAAGCCTACATCTGACATGAAGTCACAGTTCCTCAAGGCACACACTGGCCCTTTTTTGGGCATCTTAACAGCAGAGGTCTAACAAACTTCTGGTGGAATAAATCCAGGATTTCATTTGTGGGGAAAATACAGGGATTCCTCTTGTGCATCTCTAACAGATCTATTTCTACATTTGAACATGAGAAGGAAAAAAATTCCTGCAGGTTAAAAAAGAGAATCTCTCATCTCCTTATATAGCAATTGATAGATATTCTTCAAATGCTAAAATAAAAATGGTCTTTGGGCTCAGCTTTACCTAAGAATACCCTTGGAAGTAAATTTTTAATTAATAAAGGTCTTCCTTCTAGACTTTCACTTAAAGAGAAGTAACCAAACCCAAAAGTTTACAAAACATCCATCTAAATATACACATAAAGTACTGCTACCTGTCTTATAAAATGCAAAATAAGAATGCAAACCAAAAATCAAATAACATTAAGAGGGCATCTTGAGAAACCTGACATGCCAATTACAATGGACTATAACAAATTTCCAGTCATTTTTACTGGTGAGGATTGAAATGCATGATCTTGTTTGGGTTGTGAACACAAGGAATTTCAAAACATGGGTTAAACTCTGCCTCAGGACCAGCCAGGGTAGTCCTTTGTTAGTACAGCACTTACTAAACAGCTGCTCCTCTCCCTGCCTTGCCTCTTCATTTTCTTACCACTTTAAGAAGTCTTTTACAGCAGTTCTCAAACCTGGACCTACATCTGCTGAGAGGATGGACTGTTGGGAAGTTTTTGAAAGCAGATTTGCCCAGGAGACCACAACACAGCCAGGAAGAATGGGRAAGCTCCTGTTTTGTCTCAGACACTTGTGCACAACTACAACCTGAGACAGGTGTGCAAGGGAGGGACAGGAATGGGAGCATTTAGGGAGAATAAGTTGGAGAAGAAGCAGTTTGCTCAAAGCCTGTATCCTGCTGGGTGTTGTGCAGCTTTCCTCACCTCTTCAGACCTCTGGCAGACTCCAGCCTGTGCCAGGGTGTTGCCAAGCTGGGCCACATGAGGCTGGAGGATTTCTTTTGGGCTGCCTCGAATCACTGCAGCCAGAACCATCACACAGGAGGCTTTGGGTGCCTGCTCAAAGGCTGGGGTGATTAACTTCAGAGACACCTTGGGGCTGACAAACGTCCCAATCAATTCTGCAGCTTTCACACTCTGAAAAAAAAACAGGAATAACTTGAGGATCTTCCTAAAAACACAAAGACCATGCAAAATATCATAGACTTTTTCTTTTTATGAGTCCAGCTGTTATTTTAAATGCTTCAGCAGTTGCCTTGTAGGCCTTTTCCACTTGCTCAGTAATGATTATATGCATGAAGAAATTTTCTTGACATGTTCAGTAAGCACATAATAAGGCATTGCAAGCAGCCTTCCCCACATCAGACAAACTTCCAGGGAAAGCAGTGCACAAAAACAAAGTGTACAACTTCACTGTAATAAAGTTTCCAATTTAGAGTAGCCAGATGTTGCACATTTAGTGGTTTAGCACTTTGTCCCTCAAATGCTGTTCTGAAGCTTGCCTTTAATGCATCACCCCTGTTTATTAAAGCTGTAACTATAAAAACCTGAAGGAGGAATTTTTTGTTATTTTGCTGTACCTTGGAGCTGACATTACAGATCTGGTTAAGTGTGGAAGCAATGCCATGGGGGAACTGCACACTGCCTTCCTTCTTATTTCTTTAACTGAAAGGCTTAAATTTCTGTGTATCCCCTGTGACACCCTTTGATCCCATTCCTGCCTTGCAGACCTATCAGGATGTTGTATTCCACATGAAATACCAGCACACCAGGGCTTACTGCCTGACTGATGCCCAATGTTTACAATCATGTGCATGAATAAAGAAAAAATCAACTACTGCAGCACTACCTGAGCAACAGGAACACTTCCAATCCCATGGATTTAATGGTTGCCTCATTTCCCCAAAGATGAAAGCTTTTCTCCCTTTCTCTATCATTTATAGTGTAGTGATTTAGCTATGACTTTTTTTTTTGCACCTAATTAATACTTGAATCATGCCAGTTTTTTTAGTCTCAAAGGAAGCACACAGTCATGAGTTCCACAGTGTAAATCTGCACTGTACAGAGCTGTTTCTTTTCACAAAGACAGGACTCAAAGGAGTTGTAACATCCTCTGTATAGATCTGAACTCCATTCTCCTCCACAGAGAAATAAAAAGTCTTAGTGCTCTGAGAACTGGGCAATATAATTAAAGAGTTCCAAAATATGATTTGTATGGATCAATTTACTCACTTTACAAGGGGAACAATTTTAAGGGTCTTTTTGGTATTACAAGACTGGAGAAAGACAGGGACATTTTCCAAGTTGGTGGCTGCTCTGAAATGGGTTCCTACAGTGACAAACTAGAGGAGGTTATCACAGTGCCCTGGGAAGCTGCATCACTAACAGATAAAAAGCATTCAAAACCAAAAGTTCCTGAATCCTTGGCACAATTAAATACTGAAATCATCTCCTAATCAGGAATAAATCTCTTGGAAGCACCTGTGAGAAGATTAGTGGTGGAATGCCAAGAAAGAGACAAGTATGGTCAATAAAAGGCAAGGGACAGCTTTGTGCTGCTTGAATGCTTTTAAATTTAGATTTATAGCAATAAGCACTTGATAAGAAATTTGACAGAACAGCAGAGCTACATGGCCTTATTGTCCTAAATATTTATGTTTTCTTACAGCCCAGCTGAGAGCAGGAGCCTTAAGAAGAGCCTGATTTAGGGTTGGACTACCTGCACCCAGCAAGCAGAACACTTTCTTCCAATTTCCCAAAGCAATAACATTTGTAACTTTAGAGTAAGTTACATGGATATATTTTGTTATACATGTGTTCTCTTCCTTGTGTAGAAACAGGCACAGAAGACTTTATCTTAAAATTGTAAAAGCATTTGTACCACCTGTCTTTCTTTTGCTAAATTTATCTCATGTCTCAAACTGCATCTGTTTTACTGGTTTGTTGATCAAGGTGTTGAAAGAATGAACTGTTAGCAAAAATCAAACTAATTATTCCTCACCACCCCCCCACCCTGCATTTTCCAAGCATTAAGTCAAGGATTCAGACACTGAATATGGGTATCACATGGAATAAACATACCTCAGTATATGGCTGGATTATGGAGCAGGGGGAGATAAGTGAAATAAGCTTGAAAGGGCATGACCTGCACATTTTTGTACATTGAATTTGTTGCCTCAAGGCTTTTACACTTTAATCCACTGCTTATAATTTTTAGAGGGATTATTATCAATGCTTCATGGGGTAGGCATACAAACTAAACAGCATTTAAATAACTTTACTATTGGTCTGCATACCAATCATAGAGGACTAAATTTATTTTAACAGATTAGTGAAGTATAATGTGCACATATTTTTAACATCCATGTAAACCTGAGCCTGATCCTTCAGTCATGGGCAATTTCCAGTGACCTAAGGTAAAGTTAGCCTTCAGAAGACTGAAGACTATAAACTCTTTATTCAGTGTACAGTACTTTAATGGATAAAACTTACATTTTTAACCACTTCACTTTGTTCATCTGAGCATGCTTGGTACAGAGTTCTCAGCAGCAGCTCCATGTGCTGGGTGATGTGATCCTCTGCATGCAGCAATAGTGTGTACAGGAGCTGGGATGCTTTGACTCTTGTGCTCTCAACCCAGTCTGTGATATCATGGCACAGACCTGGCAGGATTTTGGAGAGGTTTCTTGACACAAGTTCCCGACAGCCCAGTCCTGGTCGAGTCTCTGGAGCAAACAAAAACAACCCAAAAAGAAATATCAAAGGAGAAGCCAATGCATAACAACCCCCAGAAAAATTTAAAAGCTGCAAGGTAAGAGCTCTGGGTGTCTGCTTCAGCACAGAACAAAATATTCCAAATTCACCTGGGCAAGTTGCATTTCTTTAATATATTTTCCAGAATTAAAACTCCACACAGCTCTTTGAATATTTATTACTGGATGGTGGTTTAGATTTCATGATTTCAAATGTTTACAGAAGGAGACAAGAAAGAGAATTGAAATGAATGTGTGTCTTTACCCACTTTGGAAAACAAAGTTTAATAATTCCCTTTTAATTTTTATAGCAACACAAATCCCATGAAAAATAAACTGAAATACACACAAAGAGAAGAAAGACTTTTGCATGCAAATGCTGAGTCAAATATAAGCTGAACGAGGAAAGAAAGTAGAAGGCACAAACAGTACAGAAGACATGAGCTGCACTAAAACAGACAATGTCAACTGTGCCCTCTAAAGGAAAAGGTTAAAAGTGGATCTGAAAATGGAAGCAGAAAGGGCACAGAACTGTGGCCTGTAAAGATGCTGGGAAATAGATGAGGCCAACAAACTGACAGTGTTTTAAAAATCACAGCCATTACATAACCTCCTTTCTAAAGCTTTTCCAGGAAAAGCAGCTCACTGAAGTGCCTCTTCAATGTTTCAAAAATTGAATAATACATTTAAAGTTATGATACAGGAGTTGGAGGGGATATATTTTTTTTTCCTTAAGACTGAATTTAATTTGTAATGACTTTGTGGAAAGTGAGTTTTTGTGGTTATCTTTTGATTTCAAACAGAACCGAAAATTGTTACAACTATATGTTCCCTGCCTCAACAAAGGATGCAGATTTCTGGAGAACTAATAAACTTACCTCTCCCCTGACAAATGCCCACTGTACTATCCTGGTAATCATCAAATTTACCTGTTAGTTAATTTATAAATCACTGAGATTCAGAAGAGCAACCTGACCAATATCACAAGCATCTAACAAAAACCCTGTTCTGTACTTTACAGATAAAGCAAAAAAACAGCAATAAATTTTTCCAGTGATTTTTTTCCTGCAGTCTATTTTCTTTTCTTAACACTGTATATGTTTATACAAACAGAATCTGAGAAGTTGTTCTTTGAGAAGCACAATTTCATAATTGCCACTCACAATGTTCACGTGCTGCTTTAAAAAAGAGACATCATTCATTATGAGATGTCAAAATACACTGAATATGTGAGTGCATTTTTTATTTCTGATACAGAGCTCTCCTGTAAATGCTCAGGAAGAAAATGACTGAGCTGTCTCTCAGGATATTTTCCTGCACTGACCTGTGTAAATACAAATGCTAGAAGGAAAACTGACTAAAGTAAATGGTCTGAGAATACAAAAGGCTTAGAAACACCTATGAAATATCTAACTAGGGGAAAAAAATAAAATTCAAGCATCAGGACATGAATTGCTGCTTCTTTTGTCAAGGGAGGAAACATTTTGGATTATGAAAGCTGACAATGAGTAGCAAAAGGTCAAATAAAGAAATCAACTTGAGACAGCAAATACAGCCTGGCATCCTATTCCACCCGAGGCAGAGTTTTGCTTGAAGAATTTGGACCATTCTTTATCAGCAATTCCTTCATTTCAGATGTTCAAATGCAGGCATTTATCCCTGTAGCTACTGCTGTCAGAGACTTCCCTGCCATAAACTGTCTGCACCTGTATCCTGAGGCCATGGGAGCTGGGGCTCAGTGCAGTTGCTGGATGACACCAGGGGTCCCTCTGGTCCCCTCTGACCTGCAGGATCTGTCACTGGGAGATCAAAGCAGGGGCTCCCATGGCAGCTCCATTAGTCTGACAGCTGGACAAAGCTACTCAAGTCAAATCCTACACACTCACAGTGGGGAAAAAAATATTGCAGTACAATAAAGTCACAAGAAATGGCAACAAAGTACTAAAATACATCAGTATTGTATTAAAAAACCACCCCAACACAAACCCCCCCTTCCCAAAGAAACCCCAAACCAACCAAATGCTCGTGGAGAGCAAACAGAAAGGACACATAAAATGACAATCATCCATACACAGTCTGTGGTAGGGCACCACAAAAGGTGTTTTAGTGTCTCTGATAAAGTTTTGTGTCTGTAGGATTAAGCAGCCAATCATCCTTTCCTCTGATTCTTGCATTTATCACATCAAGCCTGACTATTAATCAGACATAAAACTTGGAAGTAAACAGCAAGAAATGATAACTAAAAGTCACCATTAACTTGGGACTCAAGTCCAAAATTATCAGGCCAGTTCTTTAAAATATTCTTTAGCTACATGTGGACAGATAAATAAATACACAACATGTATGTCACATTCAAGCCTTAACTGCATCATTCTACCAAGAAAAATGCAAGAAAATTTGGTTTAATGTAGGGCTGGAATGTTGCCCAAATTCATGAAGCATATTTCTTGTCCTAAGGAGATTATTTGGGGAGATCATATATCATTTAATGATGAAGTAATTGGTAGATGTTACTTTCAAACAGCTTACACACACAAACCCCAAGACACACCTAGACAAAGCTGATCAGGGTAACCCCATCAGCTGTACAAATGGTAACCACTGCTCCAAGGATAATGAAATTAAACTTTTTATGACCTTCACTCTATCATGGTCATTGCAAAATAAGTGACTGGAGCTTAGACACTCAACTACATCAGTTGATGTGTGCTAAAAGATTCTCTGACTGCCAGGAGAAGAAACATGTTTCTACCACGACCAGTGGAAGTAAAAGAGTTCCTTAGCATCTCCAAACCCCTGAGGTAAAATGAGATATAAAATAAGGAGGAAAGAAAAAAGATTGGGAAGGATGACAGATCAACTTGCCTGCCTTCAAAGCTAAACAGCTCTGTCAAACCAGTCACCATTATGAAGTGCTTCCCCTTTCATTCAAGCATTACTGAGTAAAACAACTTGAAAGAAAAAAAAAAGTGTAATTTCAAAGAAGAAAGAACTCCGGAACCCACTGTCATGGAAAGGATTTTGCTGCTGGGTATTCTGTGATGTGATTGTCATGTAGGCACAAGTCAAGCATGAACCTGTTCTTTCACACCAAAAGAGTTTTTGTTCAGTTAAATATGAGTATAGAAATCAATAAATGAGCCAGTTAAACTCTCTCTTCCCCCAGCTCCCATATGCATATTTTTAAACATTAACTTTGTGAACCCAAGGCAGGAAACAAGCTTCAAGCTACTGCAAACACAGGGATTGAAAGTCACCTATAAATCATATGGTACTAAAAAGTAAATTACCCATTCTGCAGATCTTGGGAGGTTTGTGTACAATAAAGGAAATTACTCAGTTCCCACATTCTTCATGTGCACTGGCAGATTTTAGGTAGCATCCCAGTGTCTCACAGAGAAGTCTGAAATAATTTCATTGCCAATTTTTCCTTCCACACCAACTATGTGGATCATTAAAGCTGTGACCTGCACTCATCATTCAAGGATTTAGCTCATGGGTTCTTTCCTCCTGCCTTCCTTTCCAGTCATTTCTGTGCCCACTCTGCACCTGGCACAGTGCTGGTTTTGCACCACTGAATTATCTTTTCAGCATAGGCAGCTTCATTTACTTTCTCCAAAATTATTTTTCTTTGATTAAAAAAAAAAAGGTTACTGAACAATCACTTTTAAAAATTTAAATTTAATAGAAATAATTTAAATAATTGTATATATATTTTATACGTGCTACTTCTCTACATTAATATTACATATTGTAATGAATATTACACACCCTGCTCTGCTGTCAGTACTGCACTGCAGCTCTTGGAGATTATTCACCAAGCAAAAACCACTTTCAGCACAACATTTACCTCCTTTGGGATAATGAGAGGGTGAAACACTAAAATCCATCTTATCCTTCAAATCTTCTTCATTCTCCTTCTCCCACTGCAAGCCTATCTTTTCCCAGTAGGTCCAAGCCAGTTTCCTAGATGTAAAATAAGAGTTTTATACCACCATGCCCCCAGATAAAAACACTTTAAAATGAGACTTCTGGAAAAGCTGACTACTTGAGTTCAGCTGGAAGGATGGGAAGCATTCCTGCCATTTCACCTAGGCACATGAAGTTGAGAGTTTATACTTTGGTACTCAGTGGACAGAGGCCTCTTCTCCCAAGGGATAATTCTGTCTCTGTCCACCCCTGTCTTTGTCTCTCTCATATTTAATTGAATGTGGCATAAAAGGACAGTATAACAAAAGTTACTGAAGATAATGCTAACATTTTCAGTCTAGAAAAATTAAACTAACAAACAGAACTGGGGGTTTTGTCCTCCAAGTAAGACATCTCTGAACTTAGGAACACCACTCTGACATCTATTTAAGGGGAGGAAAAAAAGACAAAATGTTGCCCTTACGTATTTTCAGGAATTTCATCAGTAAAGCTGCCAAGTAAGAGAGGGATCAGCTTGTGAAAATAAGAGTATCTGTCTCGAAGGTGCAACAACCATTCTCCAATGACAGTTGTGACAGCGTGCCGGACCTACAGGGACACAAAAATGTATTTTAAAGGTGCCAGGAAAATAACAGAAAAATATTAAAAACAATATTTGCTTTCTGTATATAAGACATGGTGAAGCACATCAATACTCTCAGAAGAAATTGCAAGAATCCAGCATTCCCTCACTTGCAGGAAGCATCTTAAGGAACACACAAGGAATCACATTCTCATTCTTCACTCTGGCTTAGTCAGTCTTAGACTGCTGCCCAAAAGCACAGCTCTGAGAGGAAGACAAGATRCAGACYTAACTYAGAAAACTAAATTCTCRTGGCTAATTCCTTCCTGAGAATGTWAGAAATGYRCATTKCTCTGGAATTTGTAGCTTYYCAAGCACATCWCCAGAARAAAATTTTCTCTGYTCACTACAAAGGAAAGATTAATTTWAAAATTACTKYTTCAGTTGCATCTTMTAAAGGGACCCATATCATTTYTGTTAAGCATCTGAAAGAGCCAGAGAATCAAGGCCCAGAGGGATGTGACAGAGAATTTGAGACAGAATTGAAGGCACCCATTAGAACAAAAAGGCACCTACAATCCTCAACACCCTGCTGAACTAGCCAGCAGTCACCAGCATTGCTTTGGGATAGACTGCAACTGGAACAGGCTGGGTGGGAAATTGTCCTGGTTTCAGCTGGGACTGAGTTCATCTTAGCAGCTGGGATGGTGCTATTTTTTTTTTTTTTATATTTAATATAAGAACAGAGCTGATAACACACTGATGTTTACCTGTTGCTAAGCAGAGTTTACCCTAAGTCAAGGACTTTTGGGTGTCTCAAACTGTGCCAGTGAGCTGCACAAACAGCTGAGGGAGCAATGCCAGGACAGGTGACATGAGCTGGGAGTGAGCAAGGGGCTGCGTGGTCCTTAATTTCCATCTGGCATTAAACCACAACAGACATATTTACAGATCTCACCTGAATGCAAGAGAGCTGAAAATGGGGGAAGCAGGGAGAGAAACACCAAGAAACCCACCCCATAGGGATGGGGTTTAAACAAGTTTAAAATAAATGCCAAGGAAAGAAGGACGAAAAGCACACCTTGGGAATCTCATCAAACAACCTCTGGGCCAGATGAGACAGGACATCATCCACAGACTTTCCATTCCCAAACTGTATCACTGCTCCAGTAGCCTGAATCACATCAACACGGACTCGGTAGTGTTGGTGGGAAATGGTCTGCATGAGGGGTTTTATCAGAGACTCTGACTGCATATGGAAGTGCTCTGTTAGGGCAGAAAGACAGAAACATCAGCCAAGTGAGTTGCCACGGTGTGCAGGATCCCTGTCCATGGTAGAGGGTCGGAACGAGATGATCTTTAAGGTCCCTCCAAAMCCARTCCACTCTGTGATTCTGTGTAGCACGGATATATCCATGACATCCAACAGCTGTTGGGGCCAGCAGTACAAGATGATTTTAAATGGACTAATGCATTTGGAGGGAGAAGGGGCTTAATGCTGTTTGTTCTGTAATTCTTTCTCTATGTGGGTGACAGATCTGGAGCAACACGATTTCGGTACTGAGATAAATAAGATCCCAGATTAGAATATTATGTTAAAATGTATGTTTTTATTTTATGTTAACTGTATGTTTTTTTATTTTATGTTAGCTGTATGTTTTTTTGGGGGACCAAGCGATCCCAGGTTGTTTCTCTGTTCCAAGTTTACCCGTACCCCAAGTT
>CADDXX010000784.1:0-38484 GCA_902810485.1 Alauda arvensis
AAGACAAAGACAAAGAAACAAAAAACACAAGAAAAAAAAAAAAACCAACCCACAACAAATAGAACAATGAAATACCCAAACAAACTGGAAAAAAGAAGCAGGAAGGCTGTATTTATGGCTATGAAGGAGGGAATGCTGATGTCCACAACAACATATAACTTCTCTTTTTCCTCTGATTGATAAACGACCACCTACCTACTTTTCCACCTACCTACTTTTTGTAAAGCTACTAAGGTCATGTTAGTCAGGCAGGAGGTAGATTGCAACTATATTGTTTTTGTCAAAATGTAGTTTCATTCAAGCAATCTTTCCAACCACCAGGGAAAGGAAAGTCAGGATAACACTTACCTGGAAGTGAATGAAATCAACACCTTTCTCCCAAAGCAGGAAGTTTAACAGTGTCTGGGGTAAATGATGGCCTTCTTTGCACAAAAATCTAGTTCCTTTAGGCTATCTAGTGTAAGAAACATTAAATCAAGCCCATATGCATAACACAACAAACAGACTTGCATGCAGTAGCTACACTATTGCTGCTGTTGAAATACTTAAGAAACCTGCTGCAAACGGGTTCCTTTAAGCTTGATCACAGATGTATTTGAAAAGTTTAAAGCAAAATTAAGATGCAGTGTAACTAGTGTTATGTATTGCAGTTAACACAAACCAGATTTGCGTTATATATATATAGTTATATATATATATATAGTTATATAGTTATAACATTAAATATTAGTAGGGGGTGCCAGTATTTATTCTTTGTATAACACTGATTTCATCACTAATTTCTAATGAATAATTTTATTAGTTAAAATAAGCAGTTTAATATTCAGAAAATGTTTATGTTTTAGATAACTTTTTCCAAATACTGATCGATCTCATTACCACGTCTGTTAAAAAAAAAATCCTCTTTGTGAACCGTGTGAATTGAATTTAGCTTTTCTTAATGTGGTTTGCTAAAGAGCAATACGCTCAGTATAACAATAATATCCAGCTAAATGAATATTTAATAGCTGGAGCTGGGATCTAAGTAGATTAAATGAAAGGAACTCAATGAACAGGTGCGTAGTTAGATCTTGGAACATTAAATGTCAGTAAACATGGCATTTGCTTTATAGGCTTTTCTGGGTGTATTTGTGTTTAGAAAGAAGGGTTTATTTTTGCAAAACATATTTTATAATCCTCACAGCAGTAGACTGATTGGCAGAAGCTTCTTTCTTACCTTTCTTTTGTGTAACTAACTATTAGATCTTACTGCTGTTTCCTGTGTTTGACAGTGGTTTTCCTTTTGAAGTCAAAAGAAACTTTTTCATTAGCTACAGCTGGCACAAGGCTAAGACCACTGACAGCGAAATTTACTTTCAATCATATATTCCCATTACTAGTAATACATAACATATGGGTGAAAGAGACACAAGAGGCAACCAATACTTCTGGACAATGTGGAGTATTACAACCTTGACATATTGTACATTAAATTTACATTATATCCAGCAGCCAAGGAGAACATTAAATATGTTGATATTACAAGTTCATAATATGCTTTCTCCCAAGGTGCTGATATGATTTTATCCTAGGAGGATTTGTACAATTCTAGGCAGAATGGCCACTTACTAAATTTCTGAGGTTCCAAGTGCTCTGAAAGGCAGAGTTCACAGACTGGCCAAATCCTGCAGACTCTATAGGGAGACTACAGAATGAGGTGCACAATATGTTATCACTGGGAAAATCTTTTACAAAGTACCTTTCTGATTGGTTTTTTGGTTTTTGGTTTTGTTTTGGTTTTTTCCTTATTTTTTCTGTGTTTTCATCATTACAGTGTTGACAGACATTGTTAGATTCACTAGGCTTCTACTGAGGGAAATATCTTAAGCRCATTAATATTTCTGTTTACTGAAAAAACTACTTCCATAGGTGTAGATTTCCTTCTCAGGGAATTAAAAGTTCACAGAGATATATCTGAATCCCAATGTGAACTTCCTGAGAGTTTAAGACTTTTTGGAATTAACATTTTTGCACCACATAAATAGGACCCAAGTGCAATTCTTGGATCCAGACTTATACATACATCCCAGTTTTCCGTATTTGGTTCATAATGTAATTTCTATTGAGGCCAATGGGAGATATTCCTCCGACTTCACGAAAAATACATCAGGCTGTTGGCTAAAAAATATTTACACAGAGGAATCCACCCCACCACTAATAATAATAAACATGCTTTTAAATTTACCTTACAACATTTTCCATTATGAAGAAAAGCTAACAAACTGAAATGCTCATTTGAATATGAATTCTGTCTTAACAATATATTGCAAAGACTTTTCTCATGGCAAATTAAAAAGATCACATGAAATACATAGGCTCATTTATTATACACATACTTTTAAGACTTGCAGAAGAAAAAATGTATCACTCAAAAAACACACAAAAACATTTCATTATTCTGTCTGAGTTTAAAAGGTGATGAAAAAACACTAATTTATATATAGTTTAGATCAAAATTACACCCTCAGATTGCACTCTGTGTTAATTTTAGAGATTACAACTCTATAGAGGTCTCCTGGGATTGTGAAAGCTAGTCTTTTATTTTGTCAATTATTTGTGAAAAAGTGTAGTTTTATAGCTAAGATTGTTTGCACCTAACAATATTTTGTTTTGCTAAGAAACAGTGGAAATTTCCTTAGAACATTAGAAGAAAAAGAATCTTTAAAGAAAAAAATCCCTACTATGAAAACAAATTGTCCACAAGTGCTGTCTTGCTAAAGCTAACAAGTTCCAACAACTGTTAATTTTGTCTGGTTCCTTGGTGGAAGGTTTATATTGCAAATGCATTCCCAGTTATGTTGTAATCCATCTAAAAGGTGGCATGATATCAACACTCCCACAGCCAGGGCCAAATCTGTGGGTAGTAGGGTTAGAGAAGTGCATCAAAAAAGAAACAATCTTGGTTCCTGCAGTTCAAAGACATTAGAGAAGAAGGAGCTTATTTTGATTTTATGTTTTGGTAAGAAAAAYTGACATGGGTTTATTTGTGTCTATTTGGCTTCTGCCAGATGGAAAGGTTTACTCATTTGAGGCAGCTGTTTTAGCAAATTACCTCACTGCGGTATAATGACTGAGTTACAACATGCTATTGAAGAAAATCCTTTCGTTTCCCAGTGAGATCATGATAACTAGAAACAATTTCAATAAGATTTTTGATTTACTTTGGAAAGGATTCAGTTGGAAAGACTGGTGATACAATGATGTATTTCTTTTGTTCATATTTCTTTTTTATATGTATTAAGCATTTGGGGTTGTTTTGAACTAATGTATATATAATTTTCTCTGGAGTGATATATTTAATATTAAAAAAATATCTGCAATTACACTGGGAAGGAAGTTACTCTATATACAATATGCCTTATTGAAAAAGCTATTCCAAAACACACAAATTCTATGCCATTTATACAACTACTCTGTGCATACATGGTTAAAATAATTACAAGAGAAAATATAGAGCAACATAGATAGCACAAGCTGCATACACTCTRCATTCAAAATGGTTATTTGAAGAGACAAACTATTTTGAGAGAGTTTAAGTGAAGTAGACTTGGCTGACTTGAAGAGCTGAAGTAAAAAAATAACCCACATTTTGGCCATGTCAATTTCATTGCTGTAACTTTTTCTAGAAACAAGATTAGCATGTTGGAAAGTACCACAGAACCCTGGCATTTGGCAGAATCTTGGTCCCCTGGTCACAGAGGTGCCTTAGGAGGTCTAGTAAAAATTGGCTGTGATGTGCTCTGGCAGAAACTGTGCTTCCTGTGGCTGCTACAAGTACAGCTGTCCAGCACTTGCATTTGTAGAGGCAATGTCAGTTTTGTCAGCTTTTTTTCCCCCAGCTCCATTTTGAGATATTTGTTACAGGCTGTACTTGCAAAATGAGACCTGAACTGGGTACACAAAAGGCTTTCCCTGCTCCTAAATTGGCCTAAGTGTCCTTCCAAGAAAAGGTGATTGTAGGGAGCATTGCCCATGCAGAATGTCCCTGGCAGCAATGCTCTCCACAGAACCTTCCCCTTCAACCAGCCAGCTTAAAAAGCAAAATCCTTGTGGCTTCCTTTCTGATCAAGCTGTTTCTTTCAATTATCTTTCCTTTGACTATTGGAGTGGAAGATGAACTTTCACTGCTCTTCATGCATCTTTTAGGACACAACTATAGCAATTGACCAGATGCTAATCCTTTTTGAGCCCTCAGCCTCTTAAAGAGCCACTTTCCTGTGCCAGGAACTTGCAAGGTACTTGGTAAAAAAAAAAAAAATTTACAGTTGACATAGAAAAATCTGTTCCCCACACAAGTTTATAYAGGTTAAAATGAGCAGCAACAGCCTCTACATAACAGCACGAGAGACTTGATTGCAAGACAGCTTGACACTGTTTATGATATCTGGCCACAGGAAGGGCACTCTGTACACACTACAGCATTATTTTAGGACCTTCTGAGAGGATATAATTCTTCAGCTTGGTTAGCCAGTTCTGTGGTTGCACAGTTCATTGATCTTGGACAGCCTCTGTGGGCCAGCAGCCACAGCAGCAAATTTAGTGCAGACAGAGCTCTTTACTTTTATGACTGCAAGTGTATACTTTGAATGGACAACTTCACTGAGCTGATTCACAGTGAAGCCCACATTGTATTTTCAGAAGCACTGACCGACACAAAAGCCACCAGTAATTTAAAACTCTTCCCACCATACATGGTCGTCTTTCATTTTATTTCATACAGACTGTCCATTTTTTACATGGGATTGTGAAGCTCTTTGCAGTTTCCTTTACCAGTGAATCGCTTCAGCACTTGTGCCATCTGCTGCGCGTACTTTCACCATATATTTACCATCTCTATGATTATTACAACATTTTCTCATTATTATAATGTTCCTTATTATTAATAAGAAATTCAAGTTCCACTGTCACTTTTTTCCCGTTCAAAATGGGTCATTTGTTATTCTTCGTAACTTCTTTATTCAGAATGCTCAACATTTACACAGTTATGCTGAATATGCAGCACAGGGTACACCCAATTAGGACTGTGCAGCAATATATATAATATTTGTGCATCATATTTGTATCYGGATATTCAGATGTATTTTGCTTACATAATTCACATCTTCTGAAACCTGAGAAGCATTATAAAAATTCTGTGTATTTACAGATGGTGAAGACCATAATCAGATACAACAGGGGAGTTCTTTTTCAGGAATATGTTATTCAATTCCCAAATCAGACAAAACCTTCATGATTATGCTATCTCTAGTCCACCTGAGAAACTAGCTCAGTTTAATAGCTTGTTTTTGCCTAAGCATACATTAGGGATTTATTAACCTGCAGTGTTTCCTTCTTTATATCACCAAGCATATCATTTGGGGAAAGATCTTTAGATAGTAGCACCACTTGGGTAATTCTGCATGCTGGAAACTTACACTCCTGATAAACCTTGCTTTTTGCTGGGCACTGGGAGGGAAGGTGGGTGTGTGAGCAGGAGGATTGAAAAGTCACAGGCAGAAAAGTTGGTGGCTGCCTGGAAGCTGCCGGTAGCCAGGGGGAACCATACTGGGAAGAACTCCTGGGAGTGAACAYTGTGGTGTGGGACTGGTGGTTACTGCCTGACCTGCTGTCTCTGGCRCCCTGTAAAGGCAGGCAGACAGTTCTGCAAACAGCCAGTCATCAAAAGGGTCCACAGAGCTCCTGTCTCACATCCTCCATATCTTCCACCAGCCATAAAAATGCTTTCCAACACCTCAAAAATAAAACCTAGAGTACAAAACCAAGGCCACAAAAGCTGTAAAGAGTCACAGGAAATGAACCAGAGAAGAACAAGGACACCGTTATGTACTACATCCATGAAGTAGCAGGAAATGTGGAAGTTTACAGATSACTTTAGAAGACATATTACACCACAGAGGAAGGTGGAACAGGCCTGCCAGTATGACCTTGGGAAATTTTTTTCCTGAAAGTTTATTTGTCAAAATATGTGTGCAAATACTACCAAGATAGAAATCTTGATCTTGAGCCACATTCAAATTTGGTAACTCTCTTTTCCCACAGTGCCCAGGTTCAACAAATACTTTGTGAAGGGTGAAAGGTACTCTTTGCACTTATTTAAAATGCTTATGTGTAGAGAAATTGCTGGGAAATTCCCATTTGGTCATGTAATTAGATCTGCCCCATGATAAATGAGTTTCCAGGTAAACCAAGGCTGACTGAGAAATAAACTGTTTTTCTAAGGTCTTATGGTTGAGGTCCTTGGTCACTACTCATGGAGGTGGCAAAACTACTGCTCTCATTAGAAAATCCATGTATTATTTCTTCCCTATGATGTGTGGGGTGTTAACTTTTAAAAGAGAAGTTTAGTAGAATTTATTTAACACAGGCAAAGCAAGACAATTTTTGCTTTTCTTTCCAAAAAATGACTAAGCTATATTCCGCTTTTTAGAAGTGAAGAACTTTCTATCCAAGATAAATTGAGTGTTTCAGACTGAACTGTTGCAATTAATTTCAAAGTGTTTATTAATATTTCTTAGTGAGAAGGAATAAATGTATTTAGAAATAGGGAATGGTCTTATCACAGAGTTTATTTGTTCCTGGATAGCGAATAAAGGAGTATTAAACTGTGAAAACAATGTTCTTTGAAAAGACACTCACTGCCTTCCAAGGGATTTTAGACAATATTTTACAACACTGAATGCCAGACAAACTGGAAATATCTGGAAGAGACAAAGGACTTTCAAATGGGCAAGATTTACATTTTATTAACCAGAGCACATGTAACTAATCTTGGAACCCAGATAAGTATTCTTTTCAAAGCAATTAGTCCTGCTTCATTAATATGCCGCTTAACATTTGCTTGGGACTTTCTTTTGATTTCTTTTCCCTCATGAGTGAAGTATATTTTGAATTTTTTAAAAAGATAATTAGAATAAATTGCATGCATTAAAACTGGGAACATCTACAGGCAGGTACTCCAGAAGGCAAGAGATTGACATTCAACCTTGAAGCATTAGAGAAGTCATAGACATTTGGACTGAGACATAAGAGTCTCAATTTCCCTTGCATATTACAAAGAAGAGATGAATTTGGCACTGTGCAAGCAAGAAAGGCTTATCCAGGATGCTCATTAAACTTCTACCTTCCTGTGGCTCTCTAATTTTGCAGAAATAAATGTAAGGCAACAGTAACACAAATGAATCAGGAGTGATTTTGTAACAACATAATGTATAATTTGGATAATTCTTTATCATTTTATTGAGTTACCAGAGATTGTATAGTTCCATCCCCATTAGAAATTAATTAAACAGGCATTCTTATGAGTGCTGCTATCAGGACTTATCATAATAATGTGATTTTTTTTTTGTCTTCTTAATGAAATTCAGTAGTTATCATTCTGTCTTGATATTCTTGGAATCTGTTAATGGGTCTTGGTATGACAGAAGACATGAAGGTGATGGCATTTCCTATCAGCCAGTTGAAAACCTCATAGTGAACATCAAGCTGTGGTGCAGAAGCCAGGATGATCCTTTGCTTCACAGTACCTAAAGCCAGAGGGCTTTTTCAGATCTCATCTCCCGTGATGGTAACTAACTCTCAACAAGTCAAATAWCATCATTTAAATCAAAGTTTTCGGTCCAAAGCAGAGAAAATGTGAGAAATAGAGGTACCACTCCCGGAAGAAAGTCCTTTGACAGTAAAGGAGCAGTGTTAGAGAGGCGCCTACAGTAGAAAGGTGCAATGTGTCTCTTCGCCTTATGAGAGCTACATGTATCCAAAGACTTTTCCAAATATACAGTATTTTTCTCCTTGCCTGATTTTTAAGTGATGTTTGATTTGGCACTGTACACATGACCTGAACACAATGCAGTCTGGAGAGATCACTCCCTCTGCCATCAGAAAGAGGTGGTATCTTGATTTCATATTTAGCGAGGAGTGATTTCAGATGAAGGAGCAAGTGAAAACAATGAAACAWAACTACTGGAATGCCTCATCAAGAGGTCTTTCAACCCAAACCTCCGTTTCACTTTATCAGGCTGTAGCTGGATCCATTCCCTCCCTTTTCAGTGAGAAAGAGCTTTTCTTGATAAATTCCAAAAGTCTGCAATTCTATTACTGATACCACTGAAAATTCAGAGCAAATAGTTGCTTAATACCACAAAAGCTTCTGAAGAAAATGGAAAAAATGAAAATGGTGAGCCCTGACTGTSTCTCCTGGATTCAGCTGAGGCATTTTCTGCTCCTGTGGCTTGTTGTAGTACATGAGTTTTGAACTAGGGCAGCTGAGGAACCAGTACATATTCACATCTGCCTTGCCCACTTCAGGGCAGTAACCTTTGGCAATAGCACAAAGGGACAGCTGAGAGCAATAACCTTGTAAATATCCCCGATTACAACTTGCCAGAAACTGTGCATCAGAGTCCCTGACATGAACATGTTATCTGGAAGATGATGGAATATTTGTGATGCATTTTATTCATGTCTGAAAATAATGTCTCATCTTTCTYTGGTCTGTGTGCTTCCTTACTCCCACAGGCACATCATTTCTCATTGTTTCTTTCCTTCACACTGCCACTGAAACTAATTCACCAGAAGCAAAATCCTACTCATTTTTGTTGCCAATCCAGATCCAGCTGATCAGCACAATGCAGTCTGAGGGCTACTTTCCTTTTTTATTTTATTTTTTTTTCCTGAAGTGTAGTTAACTGGATAAACCCCCTGCCCAGCAGCATTGCAATTGACAGCCATTCCTCAGAAGCAGCCTCCCTCCCTCCCTCCCTTCCTCCCTCAGTGTGCTGAACCATTACACAAGCTAAACTCATCATGTGCGAGGGCCAGGCCAAAAACGGAGCCCCAGGCTCCTTGAAACGCAAGCCAATGTGTTAAGCAGCCAAGCACTCAGCCTGCCTGCCCTGTGCTTTAGCTACAGCAGCGCTGTGACCATCTTGTGCTGCTCTCTGTAGGTGACCTGCTGCTTCCCTGCACTGCAATGCCTTGGTACAGTATAATCATGAATCCTTAACAATAGCTCTGTGCAGTATATAACTAGTCTAATCAGATATTTTATTAGTAGAGCATACTTCTTAAAGCTAGCATTTCATTTGCCTCCTTTGCCTAGTAGAAATCCTGCTGCTGTGGCAATGGATAGCTGTAAAGCTAATGGTCTTTCTCGAACTCCCCCTTCTGAGAGAGAAAGAAATCATAGTAATCTCCAGCCTTTTGTGTTAAAATAGAAAGAAAACAAGAATCATTCAGAAATTATGTGCCAGGCAGCCTGTATTAATATTTATGTTGACATTAATATTGATAAGAATGCACCCTATGCTTTGTTGTCTATCTCCAGCATCCATAAGTCTCCTGTTATTCAAGCTAGTAGCCATTACCTCACATCTCCCTCTGTACACAAAGCTTCAAACAGCCTTGGCAAGGCTCCAGCTCACTTACGCTTAAATGGACACTCAAGCTTCGACGGACACACAGCTAAATAGAGGCCAATAATTCAATACAGTATGACTGTACTGGGGCTTCTAGTAAATCCATCAGGCAGTAAATATCATCTGAAGCCAATGCAAGCTTTTATCTTTCCAATTTTGTGTATGTCTGTGTGAAGCCCAGGCATTCAGCGAATCATGTAATTTATTCTGCAGTGCAGAGCCTGGGCTGTCTCAGACATCATATTGACTTTTTTTCCATCTGTCAGGGGCAGTCGCTGCTACGCTTTTTGTGCAAACGCATCACATTGCATTTATTTATTTATTTAATCCACTCTCTAGCACAACTGGGCAAGGACACATTTTTGCAGATCAACAAATACTAAGAAAAGCATCTGAATATCATTACAACAGCATGTTAAACATTTGTCCTAACCAGTTTGTTAAATCAGCAAATGCACTTCCAGCAAATGCTTGTAATGGCTCAGAAAAGACTCCCTACTGCAATGTTTTATTAAGCTTCAAATATGCCCTGTTATTTTCTTTTGCTCTTTAGGTCAGTGGAGATGCCAGTATAATATAAATAATACCAAACAGCTAGGCTTATTGGCTTGTGCT
Organism: Alauda arvensis; assembly: GCA_902810485.1. Lineage (NCBI taxonomy): Eukaryota > Metazoa > Chordata > Aves > Passeriformes > Alaudidae > Alauda > Alauda arvensis. The sequence goes on from CADDXX010000784.1 coordinate 10,068, forward strand.
CTGCGTTTGGGAGGATATTTGGATCTAGTGGATGATACAACTCAAAAAATATTTAGCAGAAATCAGGCTAGTGTTCTCTCCCAGAGTAGGGAACAAAACCGCTCTTTYGGGGACAGGAGATGTGTGCACTCCATGAGAGCAACTGGGCTGKCCAGAACCTTCATCCCAGGAGGGGCATGTGGCATCTTGATGTGCCAACTTCATCCTCAAGTCTCCCTTTGTACTGGGAGAGGTGACAGGAGAAAAACAAAGGACTGTTCTGCCTAGGAGATACAAAACCAAAAGGCCCTGGCCAGGAGGTTCAAGGTCAAAATGAYATACTCTATGACATACTCTGGAAAGCTTGTGACAGCATGGCATATTTTAGCAGCTGGATCGTATATACRTGTCTCTGTATATCAAAGGAATTAGTCAACTATCTCATTTCCCTAAAATAAAACTAGCTTTTATTTTCAAGGGAGACAGGTAAGACTTAACTAGCTGTCTACTTTAAAAAATAGGTCCTCTTTTAGAAAAACTCACACATTACATATAGATACTTTTTTCCCCTCAAACTTCCCAAACATGCTACACAACAATATTGAGTGCATATCGTACTAGTTAGTATACAGAATTTGGTTCATAAATCCTCCAGGATTATAGATGCAAGAAATATGCATCTGTGAGAGCTCACCAAACTTGGAGCCCAGACCTGTGTGCTTGTATTGCCTTTAATGTTTGCAATTTATTTTAAGGTCAGGCATATGGGTTTTAGCACAGATGCGGCCACACTGTAGACACAGTTCCCGTTTGACTGTAAACAGTGGGAATAAACTGCAAGGCCAAACTTGAGCTGCTAGAATCCATCTTTGCAACAAGAGATTGCAAGAACAGAGCAGGAGTGTTTGGTGGTTGCAACCCCAGGTGGCAAGATTTCTGGCACTGGGGCTGAGTATGGGCACACAGAGAGACATGATGACTACTGTGGCCTTCATCATGGCAATGCAGAGAGGATGATTACCACGGCTTTCATAATGCGTGATGAAACAGCAAACATTGCAGTCAGCCTGACCAGGGAGTTTCCTTCTTTTTCACTTTTTCTTTACACAAGGAAAGCTATTATATTCTGGCCTGTGCCCCTCCTGAATCCTGTCATTCAGCAATTGATTAGAGATTCTGTTTTACACTGCTGTACTGGGCATGGGAGATGTGTCCTACCACAGGCATTTTCTTGACAACAACAATTTTTTAGCGATGCAAGAGTCTGAGATTCATACTCCAATCTGGTACTCACCTGAGGGCAGTGTCCATAATCAGATATGCAGCAGCTGCTGTTGGGCTACCAACTGGAACACTGAGGACTACTAAGACAGATTTATTACCACTACTAACATGTAGCTGGTGTCTGGCTCTTCAGATATTTTTTTCTTGGGCCAAACCAGCATCCTTTCCTAAGCCAAAGGCAGGGACGCCATGGACTCAGAGAAATGAAAGCTCCAAAGACTCCTGGGAAACACGTAGGTACAGCAAAATAAATGGCATACCATTTAAAACCATTAAATATATTTAGGCCTTCAGGAACTCCAAGAAATAAGGCCAGTCTAATCATGCTGCAACTACTCAACAAAGAAAGTGAAAGACAGCAGGTAGCTTATCTGCCAGGACAGAAAAAGCAAAAAAAATAAGATAACATCCAATGTGATCTTCCAAAAATCATACAATATTTGCAAAGGTCATGAGCCACGAAGCTGACCTTTGCAAACTGAACCAAAAATGTAAATATAAATTTCAATAGGTGTATTCAGTAGGCACTACCCAAAAGAGAGAGCTCTCCTTGTCCTTGGTCCGTTCCAATAAAAGTGAAAATCACCCATCCAGACTGCCTTGTGGGACCAGGCTTGAGTTCAAAGCCATCCCACATCATCGTGTGATCTTCGCTGCCAGATGAACCATTTGGCTTATGTCACTAAGACTCAGACAAAACACAAGGCCCTCTGCACCACCAGAAGCTTTAGGTGCAGTGGAAGATCCCTATCAAGACAGCAGCAGAACACAGATAGAGTTGTTTTAATAAAATAATGTCAAATAATTCCTCTCAGACAGTGTACCTCCAGCACATTTTGAACCCCACTGGCAATCATAAACTGTAGAAACTCTGCATTTGAATAGGAAACAGCACATTAAGGAAGAAGAAATTATTGATAATACTACTGTTATTCTATGGGCAAGATACCTCTAAAACAATTTTGCTTGAATTTTCAGTAATGTGAGGTCTGGCTTGTGTTGTTTTGGGGTTTTTTTCCTGTAACAAATCAGATAAATCCCACAACAAAACTGAAAAATCAAAACTATGTTATTATTACCAATACGGGTCCTTGCAGATTTTGAATATTGAATGATACCATCTATAATGAAAGCAACAATAGTTGAGTGCTCTCCTGAATCACACCCTCAATATACAGCCTGAAACAAAGGAAGATAAATTACACCTTTAAACATTGGCCCAGATAAATCAAAGTCTCTTCAATGCCCGCACTCCTCCTCATCCTCTTTTTCCACAAGCTCACACATGCACACATGCAGAGAGGCAACAGCACCCAAACATGCAGTCAGTGCACTCTTATTAACCTCCAGTTAGAAAGCACTGCCTTGAACACATTACTTACAGTACACGGAAAAGCAGCATGCTGCTTTTCTAAACACATTAAAAGGCAACTCACTGAGCAATTCTCCAACACCTGAGAGCAATTAATGTAAGCAGAAACAGGAAACATCATCAATTATTTAAAACAAAATGAATACATAACTTTGACCTTCTCTACCACTCATCAGTTTTATACCTCCACCTGAATAAACTCAGGGGAGACAAAACCACAAGACAGACCTACACCGCAGGCTAAAAATTGCAGCAAATGCTGAAAAAGAACTCTCTGTCTCCATGACTGTCCTCAGCATTTTTAGTTCTGCAAATGAGACCTAGGCTGTCAATCCCTCAGTTTTGATATGTGCACCCTTGCCTCCCATATTTTGAAATCCTGTGTTCTTTACTGTGCATTTCAGGCTTGTCTTGTCAAAAGAAGCAAACCAGACAATTCAGACTGCATGAGAGTGATCAAAGAACAGTAGATATCATCTTCTGTGAATTGCTAGTCCCTGAATTTAATGAACAAAAATAAAAMGAGGTATCCATAGGTCATGCTGATTTGGTCAATACAGAGAAGGGGCTTTTAAGGATCCAGAGCAGCTGCTTTCCAGAGCTCTATGTTAGAGTTCCAGAGTTTTTTTAAATACAGAACTGATGGGCTTGAGGAAAATGTTATCATTAACATTATCACAGACTTGGATCTGGGCAGACCAGATTTCAAGGGAACATGGAGTTTATTAGCTGATGCAATTGCTGAACATAACATACAGCAGAAGGAGAGGGATATTTGGCGCACTAATGGCTAAAGATTTTTCAGAGAAAAGCCTATTAGACACAAAGTACAATAAGTCCTTTGTGACTCTTCAGGCTAAACAAGGCTTGAAGAGCTGGTGTCTGTTGTTCCCCCAACTCCTATTAGCAGTTTCAAGGAAATTCACAAGTGCTTTATTCCCAGTAACACAGGCTTGCACGAAGTCATCTGCTTAAAATCCTCCTATAGACATCCAGAATCTTGACTAATTGCTTCAGATAAAGTGCACTATGTCCTTACCATGAAGTCTAAGCACATTATTAGTCCTCAGGATAAGATTCATGTTTTTATTGAGCTTAGAGTGCTATTAAGGACATTTCAGGCTTTCCATCATTATTTTTTTTTCTCTGTTGTGGAAGGCTAGAACTGCAAAAACTGTCAGGGAACCAAAGAATGGCATATAAGATGTCAGCATGCAAACTGTTAAAATAAGTGGTGTGTTGACTCTTGAGTTTTAAAAGAGAAATAAATAAATTATGCCAAATGTTGCCAGGCATTTTACTTATATACTTATTTACTGTAGCATGTAATTTCCAATTATTTCATTAGAAAGAAGTTTGGAATACAATATTTCTTCAGTGCCACCTAAATACCTTTTGAGGGAGGAGGAAAGCTGAATGATTTGTCTCTGAAGAAGCCCAGTATTGCTTGCAGGTACTACATTCACCACTCACACAGTGAAACGCTTTTCCATTCAGGTGTTCTTGCCAAGTTGCTGCAACCAGTGCCAAGGAGTGACAAGGCAGGTGCAATCCAGGAACCTGCCTCATGAAAAAATGGGAGCTAGGGGAGAGCAAGCTCCAGCAAGGATCGGAAGAAAATGTGGTGAAAAGCTCTCCAGGATATAGAGAGTGACACTGCAGGCAGGGCAGGTTTGGCCTTCCCTCAGTGAGCCATCCTCCCCCAGMAGCAGCATTGTGGCTTCCCACAGGTGGCCCTGTGGTGCAGTACACTCTGGGGAATGTTTGTTTGTCCAGGCACAGTACCTGCTGGAGGTGCACTCCTCCCACCAGGACTCCTACGCTCGCTATCCTGCACAAGAGGATGAGCTACAGGAACTGTGAGGTGTAATCTGTTTAGTGGGTTAAGCACAGCTGGAGCCACAGAAATGTAAAGAGAGAGCTTTATAAAGGAAGTATTTAGGAGTATAGAGTCATGTCCAAAAATTTAGACCCCCTCAGTCACAGCAACACTCAGACATATCTAACAAAATTCTTAATTGTACTAAAACATCTTATTGTAAATAACTTTAAAGAATTGACCCAATTCATTCAAGATTTTTTAAAGAATTGACCCAATTCATATAGCCTTTGGCAAAGAAATAGATCAAAGTCAGACTGTTTTTTGCAGATCCTAGCATGGACCTGTAACCACTGAAGCTCTTTCCCCAGGGCACAGCCTGAGTCCTTGGGTCTCAGTGCAACAACATATATCTGGAGCAAAGACTTCTGCAGGATCCAAGTGCAGAGTGGATGTTTACATAGATATTAAAATTTGCTGAGTTGAGAAAGTATTAAAAATGAAGACTTTGGAAGAAATGTTAACTCTCACAGTTCATGACTTAATTAATGGGAGCATTTATGCAGAGCTTAGAGAAGGCTTGTCCAAATAGCCAAGAGTCCAAAGAACCACTGAGAACCAATACCAAGAYCAAAGTTTTTCAATTTAAAAAATATTTTCATTCATTTCTTTCAGAAGCCAAATAAAATGTACCAAGAGGAGAACTAGGAGGCTGCGATTTAATCAAAATCAAAAGTTCTCTAACTGATGGTCTGGTTGAATGTTGCAAGTTCAGAAATTCATTATAAACTCCTAAGAATTAGATGGTTTTAAATAAAAGAATTAATTTGTATTTCTATTTTTATGCAGCAAACAGTACCATATATGGTAAATATCCTTACTCATGGCATGTAATATAGCATATYAATATCTCAATTTTTAATAACAATATTTCAATTTTTTTTTCACTCAATTTAACACAACACTTGGACTAAAGCCCAAATCTTCCATGCTCACCCACCCCAAAATCATAACATTCAGACCAATCCCTTCTGATATTCAGACCATTTTATTGTTCTGTGACTTGCCATCTGCCAAAATGAAATTTGAAACCACAAACTAGAACAGTCCAAAGAAAAAAATGGGGCCGAGGCTCAAAACCTCATGCAAGTTCAAACCTGGCTGCAGATCACACCCAGTCACTTTGCAGGGACAATATCATGTCCCATACTGCAGCAGTTAAACTAAATAGTTATGAGATCTTGGTTTCTAGTGTAGCTGCATCTTGAGTCCCATGTTCAGTATTCGGGCCCTCACTTCAAAACGGACATCAAGAGGTGCTGGATTTCACCCAAAGAAGGGCAACCGAGTTGGTGAAGGGTCCGCGAAACAAAGTGTTATGGGKAGCATCTGAGGGAGCTGGAGTTGTTTAGTCTGGAGAGGAGGAGGATCAGGGGGGACCTCATCACTCTCTATAGCTGCCGGAGAGGGGTTGTAGCAGCTGGTAACCATTCTCTTTTGCCAGGTCTCAAGTGACAGGACAAGAGGAATCGACCTTAAAGTCGCATCAGGGGAGGTTCGGTTTAGACTTTTTTTCACTGAAAGAGTGGTCAGGCACTGAAATAAGTTGCTCAAGGTGGTGATAAAGTCACTGTCTCTGGAAATGTTCATGAGGCATCTTGATGTGGCACTTTGTGAAATAATTTAGGAGTGATTATGGTGGTACTGGGCTGGTGGTTTAACTAGATGATCTTGAAGACTTCTTCCAACCTTAAAGATTTTGTGCCTCTATGGCTGTAACATCTGCACAGCATCTTTGATGGGCATGTTTTTATCCACTGTGTCCAAGCACTGAGCAGTTGTTTTGGGTATTCCTTCTCCGTTTGGAATCATCTCCTTCAACTTATCTGCAGAGGAACAAACCCAAGTCTGAGGCCACATATACAAGCAGACAGGACATGGGTGATCCCACAGCTGTGTGGCAGGTCACTACCACAAAGGGCAGTGGCCAGTCTTCTGCTGAGTTCAGCATCAGTGAGGATTTTCCAGCCTTCAATTGAAGGTAACTTTCAATTTCAAGAGCAGGAAATGAAGATAATATTTTCAAAAAGCCTTCAGACAATGTTGTTTACAGTAAGATAAAGTTAGGACTTATCTCGAAATGTCAAGATTGACTGAATATGATCATTTTCCTGTAAGAAAATGCACAACAATATCTTCAGTCAGGCCTTTTTTAATATAAGTTAATAATGATGCATTAAAATCCACAATTCTCATTTAGCTACTGAAAAAATGACAGCAGCATTCCTAGTAGTGGACAGTCATTCTGTACCAAATATTTATTATCAGCACTAACTGTAGAAAGTTGAACATGTAGAGATCTTTCCTATGGTGCACAGTATCTGTGTATTRCATTAATGTATGCTTGCTTGCATAATTTTTATTCTCCTTGCATAACTACATACATAACCTACAAAACTAAGAATTAGTCTAAGTTATTACTAGGGCAAACAAACATTTTTTCACTATATATAGTGAAATAGACGTTTTCATGGRAAAATGTAAGGCAATAAGTCATGGCATTAGTCTTCAGACAACTATTAYCCATATTTTTATTTTAGGGACATCCAGTTTTGATATGAAGATTTGACTGTGGTTTAAAGAGCCACATGTTTTCCAGAGATGTAGCATTAAGCATTTCAAACTTGATGGTTTGGCCAAACTATCCATGCATACAAAGTGAGTATGTGGTACTCGTTGAAATAGACAGTTTTAAGTCCATTTATCTTTCTTCACCTCTTACATCAGTGTGTAAGTTAACATTAGAGATGTCATTGTTTCTGAAATGGAAGCTGTGTTTTTGATATATATCTATATTTTGTAATTATGTTTTGTTTAGCTATGTTCATAGTACATTTTATTTTACTTTAATTGTACCATAGCCCAATATTATTTCTAGTGAGTAAAAGTGGGTTCTCGGGAAATAACTTCAATCTTGTAATGCATATAGAAGTAGATACTACCTAGCAAGTTAATGAACAAATATTCTGGTTTTCAACCCATCAAATGACTGCAAAAATCCCTMAGCATTATGTAGTAACTGGATTGTTATGTCACTTATTACATTAGTGTTGCATATAAACGCTTGAAAAACAGAGCTGCTTTGAAGCTAGACMTTCGCTTTTCTTAAAAATTATAAACAAGTGTGAAAGCACGTGAAAGTGTTTGAACTGTCTTTGTGATTAGCCTAAAAATAAAAGATGTGTGTGCATCTTTTTATTTTTAAAAATTCAGTTCAGGTCAGATTAAATAAATCAAGTTGGGCCAACAATACATTCTGTAGTTGAGTCTCTTTTTATAGAAATTTCTAACTTAAAAAATATTTATTATACAGAACAGAGTATTTCACCTGACTTTGAAGACAGTGCTCTGCTTTTATGGCAATAAATGTCATGGACTTTCAGGCATGGCAGAAAATTAATCAATTCTGCCAGCAATTTTGTCACTTGTTGTTAGGGGTATCTTTTCTTAATCAGGGTGATAGCTGTTCTCCAATCTGCTCCAATTAAGAGGATTTTACTGCATTCAGTCCATACTAYGCTGAAAATTCAAAAACAATAGATTGAAAAATTATTACATATCAAAGTTTCAGAATAGAACTCTAAGGAATTAATATCTTTTCCCCAAACTCTTCTGCAGAGCTTAAATGCCTGCCTGTCTGACATGCCAATTTTTTTTTCTGGCCTAATAATTTCCAACACGCCCTTTGCCCTAGATCCTTGAAATAAAACAAGGAAGCCATTTGTCAGCGAGTTTCTCAAATCTGCTACCTCTCMTTCCATAAGCTGTCACTTGAAAAGGTGCATTTAACTTGTGAAAAGGTCACTTTTTGGCTAAGAAGAGAGCTTGATGTTTTAGATGATTTGTGTTTTGATCCAAATTCCTTTTGACTCTACAGAAATAGCTTGCACATGCGTAAGTGCCCATACATCTGTATGTGCGTGTGTGCACACACAAATGAGAAACACAACAGGGCACCCTCCCATATTAAATATTTTCCCTTCCTTGGGATTAGACACATAATCCTCTGGCTTTCCACCAGGAGCCTATATAATAACTCTTGCCATATCCAGGTCAGCTTGCCATGCCCTTGTGTGTCTACCATACCTCCAGATTTGATGTCTTTTTACAAAGCAGGAAAATAAATTGTTTATAAGAAATACATAAGTGGATTTTTAAAAACAAGGAAGAAATCATTAATTCAATTATGTCAYGTGTTTTTATTTCTTTTCAGCATTCCAGAAGAGATTGTGAGAGCAATGCCCCTTGCAGCTTGCAGACAGGCAGATAACCTGGCTGGGCAGAAGAAGGAGGTAGTCCCTCAGCTCACCTGGAAGCACTGCCTCAGTCACCACCAACACATCACTATCACAAGCAGTAGTTACAGGCTTTTGTAGCACACAAGTCCATCAGACACCTGTATCAATGGTATAAGSAATGAGAAAATCACACATAAATAAAACAGAAACCCCATGTCAAAAATGTCCAATTGCCTCATAGTTACTTGAGGAACAGGGATGAGATGGGTTAGTGTACAGTTAGTTTTCCCATTTGTTGCTCCTGATGCTTCTGGTGGTCATTTCATTATCTGAATCGGAGCACACATTTTTCAAAATCATCCATAATTCACCCATGCCAACAGATGTCTCTGGTGATATGTTAAAACTCAAAGGCAAAATCAGTAAAACATCATCCTGCTGGTCCCAAGAGAGTTTAGATCACCACTGCTGCCAAAGCACACCTAGCATTCTTCTCACCCAGCCAGGGAAGCCTCTTTGTCCCTTCATCTCACAGTGGCACCAACTGCACAGTGTGTTAGTGGCTGTGTGTTGCCTCTCTGCTGAGCAGAACAGATCATGATCTATATGTTCTGCAAGATAAGGCTTCGTAGCAGCAAATTTTCCCCACCCCTCTGACTGATCTTTGAAAAAGTTTGAAAGACTGGGCCAATGAGTATCAGGTATCCACTGTCATTAGGACACATCCTGTGGATAGGTCTTTACARCACTCAACTGTTTTCCTTTCTAACAGCTGTCAAACATTTTTCTGGAGCAAGACAATTTAAGTTATAGCAACTTGAATGTAGCTCTTTAAAGCTGTTTGTTTTTCAGGAGGTGGAGAAAACTCCTTTTGGTCCAGTGGAGAATTTTAGCTGAGTATATAATAAAGGAATTTTTTTTCTTTCTCTCTCTTTTATATCATGTAGAAATGTAAAASTAATGGTAATAGGTTTTCCCCTTTGCTGATAATATAAGGTGTTTCAGACAGGAAGAAAATTCAAGATGACACATTCCTGGCTCAGTTAGACTACTCTGACTGATGTGGTCTGCTTGCCTTTTCTCCTCTATTTTCTTTTTAGAAATATATTATCACAGGGAAATCTGCACCTCAGAATGAGCCATGTATTTCTGCTACAAAGGTCAGCTCATTATATAATTTTACACATATGTCCAACAAAAATCAATTCTCTTTGGCTGAAGTGCACCTAAAGAGGTCTAGAATACATTCAATCCAAATTGTATCACATTCTCCTCAACCAAATTCCCAAAACTTTTTTTTCCAGTCCACTGATGATACAGGATGTAAAAAGCCAGCTCAACTTAAGATAGAAACGTATTTTAGTAGACTGACTGAATACTCAAAAATGGGACAGGCAAAATGGCACCAAAATGAGCCCTAGATTTTGATGACCTGCGGAAAGGCACTTGATTACCTTACATGATGAGATATATACATGATATATTTACATAATAATTGAAATGTTATCATTTTTATACAAGTTTTCTAAATCTAAAAAGTCAAATCACAATATTTTCCTTTGTTCTATGTGGATAGCATTTATGAATCTCATTAATATGAGAGAGATGTGTATAATTTAGAGTGAAGTGTTAAACATTTTATAACATAAAATGAATCTCAGAGTCATTAGGGTTGGAAAAGACCTCTATGGTAATCAAGTCCAACCATTAACCTAACTCTGGCAGGTCYAACACCGAAGAATAAAATCACAGAATCATTAAGGTTGAAAACGATCATCATGTCCAACCATCAACATAGCACTACCACCATAGTCACCAGTAAACCATGTCTCTAAGTGTCACATCCACACAGTTTTTGAACACTTCCAGGATTCAATTCCAAGGACACTCACAGTCAGCCCTTCCCAGTGGTTGACCAGCCTTTTGGTGAAGGAAAGSGGATCATTAACTTATGCAACAGTGTGTTTGTTGATTTCAGTCTAGAAAGTTACTCTCTGGTTTAAGAATCAGGCCTAATAAAGGCAGGTTTTTTCTCTCTTTGATGGGTATCCAAAGCAGCCTATTGAATATTTTTGTCAGCCAAAGAGAATTCTATCTTTTCCACTCCAAGTGGATATGCTACTTGGCAGGAGAAAACAAGCATGTCTGCTGATACTTGATACAGGGCATGTTCACAGGTGTGCTGGGCAGAGCCTAACTCTGTGAAGCCCCGGATTTAGCAGTCAGGGCACACCTGCAGCCTGTGGGAAGGCAGCTGCTGGCCAGGGGCTGCAGCAGGACAACCCTGGCCATCAAACCTGTACCTCTGTGTACATCTGAAGCAGATGCTGTTCTACTGATTATGAGTGGGCTTTGCTTGGACTTTTTGACTGAGCACACAGCCTAACTTTGTGTGCACAAATTSCATCTTTGCTACTGGTTACACTTATTCTCAGAGGACCATGACTTTATGCCTCAGACCAGTGCTGCGTGCATGGATAGCACCTTAGCAAAGAACAAAGAAGGCAACTGTGAAGAGGCACACAATCACTAACAGTTATAAATTATTCAAGAATAAAATGTTCAAGTAATATTAACCTAAAGGTATCATCCCCCATTTTTCTCCAATGGATGAAATCACCTAGTATTCAAGTGTTACTATTCAAATAAAACTGATTGATGTTAACTGAGCAGACTGAGGGAAAATTTCATCAGGATGCCCAAATTCTGTTCCTTCTTGCTTAATCAATCTGCTTGCTTAATCAACTCTGCTAAGTTGTGCAGCATTTTGTTACAAAAGTCTTAGCAAAGAAATTGGTCTGTGGCAAAATGAATAAAACATTTGACTTAGTGGTAATGATCCTTAAGTGCCTCAGAAAAATGAGCTGCAAAGACTTCTTCCTTTTACAGAGAGACTTGAAGTAACTGCTAATACGGTAAAAAGGGTGATGTTTAAGGGTGGGGATAAAACAGGGTATGCACCGCTTACTTGAAGTGTCAGCCCAATTCCTTGCACAAATGCACATCCATGGGATCCTGAGTTGTTTTTATCCCCTCACCTCTTTCCTATTGCAATTTTTACAACAGCATTAATCACCTTCATCTTTTCTTGTTCTGTTTTCATGGAGCTTATTGTGTCACTATGAAGACATTGATCAAGYGGTGGCTGACAGGATGCAGCTATTTACTTTGAAGCAGTGGGAGCATACAGGGCAGGGAAGCACAGTGAAAATCTGCATTGGCTGGCACTTACAATTCCTGAACAATTCATATGTCTCCTTGAACACGTCCCCAAAGGCAAAGAATAATGACTTAGGTTTCCTTACAGAAATGTAATTTTAATCTGAGGCATAAAGTAGTAAAGGAAGAAAAAAACCACTACATATTAAGCATGTTTAAAAATACTTATTTAAATATAACGACAGAGAAATGTAAAACCAGTGACTGAATGGTGGAGGATTATTTACTATCATTTCAAATTAGCTTATTTTAAATCCATCTAAAGCATACTCAAAGTTAAGATGAGGCCTTTCATCTGATTTTTATTTAAAAAATAGAAAGGGAGAAAGAAGAGAGACCACTGGTTTYGGGTGTGTATTTCATTAGATAATATAATTGGTAGACAGCTGCTGACAACAAAATGCTTCTTTAAGAAAGCACTGATTTGAAAACTAGTGTGAGGTCATGTAACCTCATTATTCTCTTTACATCTTCCATTAGGTCAAAATACCAATACCTTTTGTAGTAACTTTCATCTTAGGCAGCATATGCCAGTATTTCACTTTCAACTCTGGTTTTTTTATTCTTCAGAAGGATTACAATCTGCAACACCTCTGCTTCATTTTCATTGCATTGCTGTTCTATCTTTTAGGGGAAATCAGTTTCACATAGTGTTATTCTTATACTCCTTAACAAGGTTTAGAAAGAAAAAGAAAAAATGAATCCTTTTAAATTAAGAGGTCCCAGTTTGACAGCACTTCCCAAATCNAAAAAAAAAAGAAAAAGAAAAAAGAAAATATGAGAAAGCTCTATTATATGAATAGTTTGCTTGAAAAGGATATGTGGCAGTGGAACATTCAAATCCCAACTGTCTAAGCTGAAGTCATTGATGTGTATTATCTGCTGGCTGCTATCATTAACAAGGCAGCTTTAAAAGGACAATTCTTAAAGCCTGAACAATTTCTTTGGGCTAAAACTCTGAGGACGCCCTCACTATCCTTTAGCTGTAAAAAGAAATCCTCTTGTGTGTGAACACATATAAAAAAAAATTTGTCTCCCCTTGCTGGACTTTGACAGTCTTTTTTCAGCGTTTCTTTGCTTGACTCCTAATTCCCTTTCTGCGCAAGGCTCAGACCATTTCTGAGCATTTACATACAGTAATAATAAAGTAGCTGATTAGTAGCAGCATGCAAAGCCCTCCTTGCAAGTCTTCTGCCACTGCTCTCCTCATCTTCTTAGAAGGAAGATTTTAGGAGAAAGCTTAATCTATTCTACCCAATGACTTTGTAGGAGTTGATCTGAGTGTACTGACCTATAATTTTCTTAGTTTCATAGTTTTATTTTGAGTAAGCTTTTTTCTGACTCCTTGATTACTTTTTATTTTTGGGGGGAGGGGGAGGGGTAGGGAAGAGAGAAGCTATGATTTACCACTCTGATGCCCACAAAAAAAATCTGATCCTTTGAAAAGGTTACAATATAATAGCCATATTTGGCTTTTGCTGTTGTTTGAACGTGTTATTAGGAAAGCAAACTTCCATCTTGGTCTATTGCCCATTCAATACAATAAATTTCAAATGATGGAATATGACGGAAAAGAAGTCTTAAACAAAACAATAATTATACTAAGACTGTGTAATTCATACTTTTTTTTTCCAGGTAAAGTTTGGACAAAAGATGCAATTATTTTTATAGACTTATTAAGTTCTTCTAATTGCCATTTTCAGATGTTTATTTGATTGTAACTTTTGTGGTGTCTGGCTGGAAAACAGACATGGTTTCCTGGAAACAGAGATACACCTTTAAGTACCACAATCTTCTGACAAAATTCTTGCATTAAATGTCAAAGTTACACCAGTTGCAGAGTCACTCAGTTTGGTCAATATACAATATAACCTGAAATGCCAAATGTTTTGCAAAAAAMCAAAAAAATAAAAAAGCTACTTTCTGCATTAAAAATCAAATCAACCAAGAAAACAAAGAATCAACATCTCTGCCCTGAAGTAGAATATGATAGTTGTTAACATTTAGATCTCATATTACTTGAAATTTAAAATAGTTGTAATACTCTATATTTTTATCATGTTTAAAAATTAATTATTCCCAGAACTATAGTTCTCTGTATTATTTTCAATGCATCATGAATATTAATCTTCATAAAACAGTGAAAAAAATTTTTATCCTTTAATGGCAGACTTCATGTGTAGTAAGACCATTCATTAGGCTGACAAAATTCCAAGCAGAAGGCACTGTACATAACACAAAACATAACATAAAAGTGCTAGGAAACACACTATAAGGTGAAGTTCAGCTCCTGGGAGTGGTCTGGAATGACTTCTCCCTGTCTTCAGGCTCTGACTCTGAAACTAGCTATCAGGAACAATCTCTGTTTCGACTTCACAAAGACTACAAGCTATCTTACTATTTTAAAATACAGTGAATTAAGCTACATTCTGAATGTTGTTAGCTGCAAATGGATTGTGAGCAGTCAGCATGGTGGATTTACCTGCATAAACCAAAGGTAAACACACTTGACCTTGAGAAAATACACCTGAATAAAAACCTACCAGGTATATATTTGTGGTCTGCRTTACACATTCACACACTGCAAAATATAAGATATGCACAAAAAAAAAAAAATCTGCCTTACCTTGCTTAGAGAGAGTTCTACTTTGCACTTCAGGCCTCTGAAATCCATGAACTGTTTTTTATCAATACCTCAAAGTCTAAGATTACTTAAATTATATTTTAAGGAAGGAATAGTCTGTTTCGATAGGTTTTTGCAGACCACTTCAGTCAACAAAATAATGTTTTTTCCAGCCATGTCAAAGCATGATAGGTCTTGACATAACTGATGCACTCCTTAGATAAAACCAGGATCTCTATGAAAACCAGCATCTTATAAGATGATGCTACAGGCAGCAACAACAAAAAGAGAGAAAGAGAAAAATCTTGACAATATATTTTATCTCAATTTGTTATGATGCCTTTGATTAGCACTTTCCAAAGGTACAGTAAAGCATTTGACAGACCTGCCTGTGCAGGGATGCCCCATGAATATTTTCACTGTGATTAACTGTTAAAGACTTACAAATGTTACTTTTCCAGTCTGCACTCACCTTTATAACAGTAATATTGTTAAATACTTCCTCCAAGAATTAAAACAATGYGATTAGATGTTTGCTAGATGAACAGTAGCACTCAGAAAAAAAAAATTGAAAATTCTGTAAGTGTCGGGGGAAAGAAAGGACATTAAATTTTTATTAAAACAGATAACAGGATTGATATTGGTGCATCAGTTTCCTATTGCCTGCTGAATGAGATTTCGGGATTCTGTAAATGATACACTGCCAGAAAAAGCCTCTGTATGCATAGCAATAGCAAAATAACAGTTTCATTTTCCTCCAAAACTTAATTTTATAAAGTATTTATTTCAGAAAGGCAACATAATTAAAATGTATGAGTGTATGTGTATGTGTGGGGGCCTTTGTGTATGGGCATCYTTTTTTTAAAGGTTCACTTTTTAAGCTTGAGTATGTATTCTTGTATATCACTCTTGTATATATCAAGTAGTCCTAGAATTAAAAGAAAACATGCTAGAGCTTTTAGTCTATTCTCTAAAGAGGTATTTTTTTGTCCCAAATAATGAAAGCCACAAGTTTTGAGGTTAACTACGTGTGCCAAATGTAAAAAACRGTGATTCTTGTCTCATGTAACATCTCTGTTTTTACTCGTAGAGGAAACACTGGCCAGGGTTTTCATAAGGTGACTATATATTGGATTTGAATTAAAGAGCAGATGGTGAAAACTGGCAGAAGACATTTGTCCCCCAAAACTCATCCCTTCTGTATACTTTCACTGACTTGCACAGTTTCTTCTCAGTCACTCTCACCTGAGACAAAAATGAGATGCACTGTTTTTTGATGCTCATGAGTTTTAAACCCAATCGTACCCATTTATATTTTAGCAAATATATTCACACCATAATTTTTTTACCTGCAGCAGCTGTCACTCTCATCCTTCTGATAAGCATTAAGGAGGAAAAATTAGGCTAAGTGTTACACTTCTTTTCAATCTTTATTGATTAGAGATAAGACTATGTGTTTGGAATTATTTGAAACGTTGACATTATAGGCATGGCAGATGGGAGAGGAAAGGTTTTGTTGCTATCCCTCAAGCCTATCCCTTGCAGAACATCCCTCCCAGCAACTGGGCACACATGAGTAGTTAACATTATTTCCTGAGGGCAGCCTGGTACAGACCCAGCATAGGTGAAGATGTTAAACTATCACCAGTTACGCACCAGGAGAAAATCAGAGATACAAAATCTGGGCTTAATCTAGCTGCAGAGAAAAGAGCTAAGCATAAGTGTCTTAACCTTCATGCAAAAGGGAACCATGGAGGAAATATCTAAATGAGTGGCCAAGGATGATCATCCTAAGCAGTAGAATAATTATATTTTTTGTACTAAATATAGACCCAGCCCATACTTTTTTTTCCCCCCATTTCTGTCTTTTTTCAAGAGACAAGTTTATAATTTGTATAATTTAATACATTTTACTTGCATTTTCTCATTTCCTTTCATGGGGCAGCTTATAACCACAATTTGGATTACACTKGATCAGAGGAGGAAGCATTACCCTTCTTCTCATTTGTGCATAAAAAAATCCTTCTTTTTATTCCATTCATTCCTCAATGGCTTTTCCTCTATAGTTAAGTCTAGTTCTCAGCTGTTCTTTTTACTTTTCCTTATATACTTGTATATCTACATCCAAACACCAAAAAAAAAAAAAAGCACATTAAACTGTGAGATCAAGAGTAAAACATCAAGAGCTGACTGTAGGACTCACAATTTCCCTTTAGTGCTTGCAGGTCTAGATTATTTGATTTTGAGGAGGACTGCAACAGACCACAAGCAAAGTTGATCAGCTTTTAAGGTTTCATTTAAAATTCAGAGCACTCAGGGGCCACAAGACAAAGCAGTAAGCAAGAAGAATGTAAAATATATTAGTTTTGATTTAATATCAAGAAAGTCACTATTTCTCTTTCACATACTTGATCGGAAATTTTGCATGCATTACTTTCAGAAAGTAATGTTTTGTAAGAGTAGACTTTTGCCAATAAAATATCACAATGACTGAAATGAGGACAATAAAATATCTCCAGTTCCTTTTTTCACATAAAATTGCAATAGATTCAATATTACATAATTACAGAGACTGAGAGAAATAGAGTGTAAAGAATGTGAGTATCCCTTGTGCCGTTATAATAAAAGGTATTAAACTCTATTTCTGTCATTTTACTGCAAATGCTCCTATGCAAGGCTTTAAACACTAGAATCATGTAGATCTATAGGAAAAGTCACAAAAATCAGAGGGTATCACAAAACCTAACATATTTTCAGGAAAAGCATTACAAGTGAGGGTACTTGAAAGAAACAGTAAATATTCAAATAGTTTTTGGGTACAGTTGGTCAATTTGCTACTGTTAACAACAAGTTGTATGGATAAATCAGGAGTATTGGTTGCAGCTGGCTTTTAGATTATGATCATTACCATCACTGTCAGGTGGCCTCTTTCCAGTCTGTGATAAATGCAACTTTGTGTATTGCCATTTAAAGTACAGTGCTGCTGTTATCTAAAAAAYGTATTTTCTTTGGGAAACTATACAGTCATGGAAATTTTTAAAAATCTCATAAAAGGAGCAGTGATCAAAGTTCATTATCCAGTGATGGAATGTGATAATGACATTTCTTCACTCCAGTTCATAACACCCAAAGACAAAGTAACGTAATTTTTTTAKGAAGATACATGTGACCTTGGTATCTCCTTGGACTCAGTGAAGAAATTCCATAATTTGTCTTTGATAATGGGTACATCTTTTTACAGTTGCTGGTAAGAAAATACACTTCTCCTGGTTTCTACCTGAGAAGAACTTACTGACTGCTTCAGTCAACAGGAGCAAACCAAAAGCCAAAGCCTGTTCACAGACCTGTTCAAGACACATACTTAAACTGCCTAGTTATACAAYTCTGGGGTCAAAGTTTATACAGTGCTTTGAGATTCTTCAGGTAAAGAGGCAATAAATATCATGATAAAAAACCTTGGTCTGCAGCAGTCCTGCAAGGATAGTTGATACTAAAGTGGCCATGATAGAAAACTCTGCTATGTAAAATCTACCGATGTTTTTGGAAGGAAGTAAAACCTCAAAACATTTATTTTAAAAAATGTGTTAAGCATATTCTTTTACAGACTTACAAAATCAAAAGCTTAAAAAAAGAAATTGAAGCCAATTTAAAATTAAGTCTGAAGCTTAAAAGACTACAGAGGAAGTAGTGGCAGTTTGCATAGATCAGTTTCCTCTCTCAGGCCATATAAGCAGTGGACTGAAACACATTCACTGGAAGACACTGGGAATTTCACATAAAGAGCAGAAATTAGTATTTTCAACGTTCCTGACACACAACTAGTCCTTCAAAAAGTGAAGATCCTTCTGTCTAGGTCTTAAACTTTTCAGCACTTCATGTTTTATCTTAGATCTCTGATTTAGGACAGCAGTTTCAATCACTGTTCACATGCAAATGACTTGAAGCCAAGAACAACTTTCTTTAGCAGCAGGAGCTGACACAATGCTTTAGCTCTCCTGCAGTACTACAAGTGTCTTCCAAAAACTGTGGTTTCAGACCATAATAAAGATCTAACTGCTACAGCAGGCTAGTGAGGAAATATACAGTCCCTGAGTAAAGGTCTGGAAAAATATTCAAGGTTGGAACTCTGGTTTTTATTCAGAGTCCTTTTCCAAGGTAGCATGTTTTACTCAGCTTTTGACAGACTTTATTGGTATCATTTGTTTATTAGAGCTGAATGAATGTTAAAAACAGGTAAGATATTTTTTAGCAACTTCTTGGCGAAAACAAACAAGGAGGAGGAGGGAGTCACAGTTGCCCTATAGCAGCCCRCTGCCTGGTGGCTATGGAACTCATGAAGGACATGAGGCAACTATCTGGCTGTAAATTCTTCTGGGAGCCTTAAATATATTTTCAAGAATATTTTAGGAAGATTTTACTTTGCTTCCATTGCAAGTATACCTAGACATAACAAAATGTTCTTTCAGAATTATTCTTCTTCATCCAGTCTAGTTTTCTTCCATCTTCTATGGAAGCATCAGTTCATAGTACTCCATTGTAGGTATCATAATTTAATAGKATGTTAAGTTAGAAATTAAAACAATTAACACAAAGAATTTAGTCAACTTTATACCTGTTGTTGAGCACAGAATAAAGAATTACCTTAAACAACTGTGTACCTGGTTAGCTATGGACCTCACAGCAGAGCCTCACTCTTTAATTGGAAGAATGCTTACTTTTTTAACATCTTTAAAAAATTTCTTATTTATCCTTATTTCTTTTATCTGTAGTTTCCAGAAGTAATTCTGTGGTGAATTTACACATCTTTTGTTGGAATTGAATGGTTATTATTGTCATTATTTAGGCAATGAGAGAAACCAACTAGTCTTTCAGTATTACAATTTTTGTAAATTATTGATTTTCCAGTTTTCTTATCAGATATAAGTGTAATTTGGGAGGTTTGTGGAATCCATTCTTCTTTACTGTACAAAGTGGTTTGAATAATAAAAGTTTAAGGTTTACGGCAAAATAAAGTGAAAGCAAAAAAAATCTGAACAAGGTGTCTAAAATTATTCCATCTGGTCTACTTTATGGGGATTTTATTGTTATTATGAAATCAATAGTTGAACTGAAAATTTGAAACCTTAATCTTTGAGTAAAATATCTATATGAATGATACTMAAGAAGAAAATTCAAAAATTACTTTTTTTCTAATAAGTAAAGCATCTCAAGGACACTATAAATCAGTAGCTCAAAAACTTATATTTCATAGCATCTTTGTCATAGTAATAGCTCTCTCTAAATAATCCAAGTTGCTAGACAAGCAGAGAAGAAATTACATTTCACTGATAATGAAGCAATCTTCAGYAAGATGTCAAAACATCCTAAGTGGCTAATGACATTTCTTGTGATCCATCTGTTGGCTGTCCTTCCCCTTGGGACAAAAAAAGAATCCTTTTTATTAAATGTAAATCAGTATTTAGATAAACACTAAACAGATGAAGAGAAAAACACTCTGACAGCCTTTAAGCTTAGGGACTGCAAGTGTACTCAACCACAGTGTAAAAACAATATTTTTTTTTCCACAGACACCTTTGTGAATGCCTAGCAGCACGGGTGCATTGATCTCCAACTAAGGAGGAAATACACACTGGATTATGAAATGTATATCCACACACACAGAGATATAGATAGTTACTATGACAATGTGCACTCATATCTTCTGTCTCCTGCTTTATCTTTGTTGTAATCCCCTGGATACCAATGGCAAGGAGAAATGTATGGTGGACTTACAAGGAAAAGAAGAAGGAAGGATGTAACGGTSTGAGCAGATTCTTGAAGGAGAGAAAACAATGGCTCCTCTCCATGGARTCTGCCATGGAAAGGTTGGCATATGCCAGCAACAGCCCAGAGACAAGGGACCTGGGGTTGTCAGATGTGTCTGTGGTGTACAAGGATTGTAAGGATCTGTCTAAGTCTACAGACAGCTTCTGTGGGCTGTGCCTGGCTCCACTCCACCCTCAACAGCACCTCTGATAGCCCTCTGGCCACTTTGTTTTCATTCCCCTTTTCCTAATCATTCTCAGATTTTTCCTCTCCAAGACAAACTTGAATATGAAAAGTAGCTTTAAAATGACATTTTAATAAAACATCATAGAGTTGTGGAATCATAGAATGGCTTGGGTTGGAAGGGACCTTAAAGATCATCTAGTTCAAACCCCTCTTCTATGGGCAAGAACATCTTCCACTAGATCTGGTTKTTCTGAACTCCATCCAACCTGGCCTTGAACACTTCCAGGGATGGGGCATCCACAGCTCCTATGTGCAACATGTTCCAGTGCATCACCACCCTCACAGTGAAGAATTTCTTCCTAATATCTTATCTAAGCCTACCCTCATTCAGCTTAAAGCCACTCCCCTTGTCCTGTCAAATATACCCTTRAAAAGTCACTCCCCCCATTTCTTTTAGCTGCATTAAGGTACCCAAAGGTACAAGATCTCTCTGGACTCTTCTCTGCTCCAGGCTGAACAGACCCAACTCTCTCATCTTGTGTGGGAATGGTACTCCAGCTCCCTTATCATCTTCGCGGCCCTACTCTGGACTTATTTATTATCCTGGAGATCCCAGATCTGGATGCAGTGGTCCAGGGGGAGTCTTACAAGTGCAGAGCAGAGGGGTAGAATCACCCTCCTCGACCTGCTGGTCCTGTTGCTTTAATGCAGCCCAGAACATGCTTGGTTTTCTGAACTGCAAGAGGTGCCTTGCCACACCATAGAGCTTTTCATCCACAAATACCCCCAGGTGATTCTCCCCAGGGCTCCTCCAAATCCATTCCTCACCAGCCTGTATTTATGCTTGGCATAAATTGCCCCAACCCAGATGCAGGACCTTGCACTTGGCTGTGCTGAACTTCATGATTTTCACATAGACCTACCTCTCAAGCCTCCATATGCAAATACTTGCACCAAGTTAATCACTAAGCTGTATTTTACTTTTCTRAATGTCAGTTGGGGTCTAAATCATTGGGCTTTTCTGTGGGCATTTAATCACCACTTTTTAATCATTATTTGAAGATTAAATGAGTAAAAATTGTATGTCTAAACTCCCACCTCAGATTAAAAACTTAAATTCACAAACACTACAATATGTCAGCAAACACTATGCTGTACTTGCCACATTCCAAAAACAAATTACTTGAGAGGTTAGTAAAATTTGCTATGAGACTACTATTTCAGAATAGTGAAAATCACATGAAAAYATTTTCTGCATTTGGGCCTGCTCTCACTGCCATCTTCCCTAGCAGGAGTGGGAGACTTTGGGAAATGGCAATAGATGAGTCTTAACCACCATCTCAGCACGTCTCAGACTCCTTCCTTTGCTTGCACAGGACATATCCAAATAAATCTATTACATATATACTGTTTATATTGCACAGCAACCAGTAAATCACTAACAATGAAGTGTACCCTTTCCTGAAATGATTTGATTTACTGAACACAGACAGAAAGGCAGTGCAGAAATGCACAGAAGCTCCAGTGTTTTCTTGGCACGTACATCTTTGGTTATGCATGTCAATGAGCTAAGTCATTACCTCCAGAAATGCCAGCAGGAGTAGGGCTGTGCTTCCCTTCATGTTGGAAAACCTCAAATATGCAACCTCATCCAAAAAAATATTTGGATGCTACTGACTATAATGATGATATTACTCTCCCTCTGCAAATAAGCTAATTCATATTTGCTTTAGAAATATATATTTCCTGGACTAATAGCAATAATTTTTTTTCTTTGTCTTCTCTGGAGGGTTTTGGCAGGTTGCAACAAGCCTTAAAGATCCTTCCATCTCCTGTTCATTGGCTGGTACCTAATGTCTCAAAATTTTCTCATAGACTTCTCAGTCCTTAAACAACTTTCTATATGGTCTCCAACATATTTGCATCAACACCTGAATGAGCACCATCTTGTGGCTTTAAACAAATCCTATCAAATATATAGTGTTTCCTGGTAAGAATGTAATATTGGCTTAAAAGAGGCTGCCCAAACCTCTATGATTTAATACACTTCCTTTCCTTTGTGGGTTCTTATCCTTAGCAATTGCTCTGGCAATACAGTAGTTACCTTTTGGTCAGAGGTAAGGTATCATTTTTCTTCTGAGCTAGCAAATCTGGAATTGAGATCTTTAAAGCACTATGATCAAGTAACCCCGAGGATTTGCACACAACCTCACAACTGTCAAATCCCTCCTGAGTTTTTATTAAATCTTCAAACCCCAGGTTTGTACCTGAAACAATAATGTCTTTATTCACATGTGTCATAGCCCCCTTTTGGCTATGGTAATAAYCACTTTTTATGGTTGGTTTCAGCTCTCAGTAAAATATCCATGCATTAATAGGTGAATAAAAATAAGAAATGAAAATTCTTACACAAGTGAACTAGAGACAAAATGTCCTCCTTTCTGTTAATTTATTGGCATTGATTTTTTTGTTAGCATAGAGACCAAGTACACTTGTCAGTTCTGAAAAATAAGCAAAAGTACATGTTCTAGGAATAGCTCACTATGTTGGCTCTTTGTATTGCATTTCTAGTTACATAAGTAGGGTTGTTTATAAAAACAAAGCCTTCCCCTCTCTCTTTTTCTGTTTTTACTCCCTTGTCCTAATATTTCTAGTCTTCTGGCTTTCATACTCCCATCCTTATTTTGGATCACATTTCTCTCCAACAAATTGCATCTCTTGGGTCTTTTAAATGTGAGATTGAGGATCTCTGGTGAGATATGTCATCACTGTTGATAATCTGAGCTACAACCCATGTGAAGGTCAATGAGTGTAGGATGGTGGGAGGGCAGCTCTCATCATACTGCCTATGTGAGGAGTGAGATCATGTTTCCATCAATCACATTGTCAGAGCAACAGGCAAAATCTGAGAGGTTTGGGTTCGTAATGCCAGATTCCTTGGCATTTATCATTTTGTTGGAGATTGATTTTTTTCAGCTTCACTACAGCTATACATGTATTTCCAGAGATATGCAGGAAACACCTGAGCACATCTCTACACAACAGCAACTAAAAAAACTCAGAATTTTTTAGGCAAAGCCAGATGTTGTTCAGCTCTTACTATGAAAAGCATTCTACCTACTGTCATTTGGGTTAGGAGGGATACAAAGCACTAACAAGCTGTTGAGCTGCATCTGTAAACTCTTTAAAGTATGCAACAAAGAAGGAAGGGTAAGAGGGAAAAATCAATTACTTTAAATCCTCATTTGAGTAACGTTTATCCAGATTTCTCAGTCATTAGCTAGAAAGATCCTCCTTTACTGCTCCTGTACTTCACTAGTGTAGCTCAGCAAAACTCCCTGTTCCATGAGCACAGCTGCCCTGGTATTGATGAGATGATTGCTGGGCTGCCACTGGTACRTTTTGAAAATGCACTGCAGAGCTTCACCACTTCACTCTTCCTCCAGGACTGAAGACTACACCACAGCCTGCCCCTGTCTCAGGAGATCTAGCAGTCTGGGGCTTCCAGCAGCCTCAGGAGTTCTGACTTTCATAGGATGCTATAAAACTTTGCTGTGGTTTGGTTAGAACCATAAAATCTGCAGGCAGCTACAAGGAGAAAACCTGCATCTACCACAGCTGGAGAAAAACCCCTCCTGCCCCTGTTAGCTAAACAGATGAATTTTAAAACTGTATTTGTAACACAATTAGTCAAAGAATACCAGCTCAAAACTATCTACTTTTTTATCACCTCATTTGAAAGACGTGCTGATGGATGCTATATGATCATATTAAAGATGTCAACATAAATACATGGGGTAGATATTGACTATTTTAAAGTAGTTGCTGATAGAGCAGCATTGCATCTTTTTCCTTAGCATTGTATACCAAGTCCCATAGAAAAAGAAATTCTAACATTGTTTAGTTCATGACAAAGGTATTAGAAATACAGTATTTATTATAACCACAGTCTACATGCTTAATATGTTATTTATTCTTAAAACTGTGAAATAATATTTATGTACATGGACTAGGCTTTCTAAGAATATATCTGTTGAACTCTGCACTTACTTTCTGTATGAAAAGAAATTCTTCAGTAACATTTTGGGGAAACATGTGTTAGTTACATATATATGCAGTCTGATCTCCTCTTTCATGTTTAGAGACCAAAGTTCCCAAAAGAAAGCCAACAGTTCAAAGGTTTATGGAATTTTTTGTCACATGTATTTTTCTTGTTTGGTGTGTTTCAAGATATTTTCAAACACCATTTCTCCATCACAGGTCAAATGCTTTACAGTTTACTGGTTTAGTACTGTACGTAAAAGCCATTTGTTCTAAGAAAAGTATTTAAAGTATCTACAAGGGCATAAGTTTAACGAGGATTTTTTTTTTTTTCAAATGAAGGCTTCTTGGCAAAAAAAGCTGAATACTTTGGGGGGAATAAAATGACTACACTTAGACGAAAGTTTATTTCATAAAGAACCTATCTTCTATGGGAACTGTGAAAATGGAAAAACTTCAAGAATCCATAGGAAAATACAGAGATCAAACACTCTGGAACAGTTTTTCATCATAATGATAACAACAGGAATTATCTGTGCTCTTTCTGCTAGTGCTGATGAAATCTGTAATTCACACACATAGAATCACACAGAATTTTTAGGTTGGAAGAGACCTTCAAGATCATCGAGTCCAACCCATGTTCTAACACCTCAACTAGATCATGGCACCGAGTGCCACATCCAGTCTTTTTTTAAACATGTCCAAGGATGGTGACTCTACCACCTCCCTGGGCAGATGATTCCAGTATTTGACCACTCTCTCCATGAAAAACTTCCTTCTTAAATCAAGCCTGTCTCTCCCTTGGCGCAACTTGAGACTGTGTCCTCTTGTTCTGTCTGTTGTTGCCTGGAGAAAGAGACCAACCCCCAGCTGACCACAGCCACCCTTCAGGAAGTTGAAGAGAGTGATAGGGTCACCTCTGAGTCTCCTTTTCTCCTGGCTAAACAACCCAGGCTCCCTCAGTCTTTCTTCATATGGCTTGTGTTCTAAGCCCCTCACCAGCCTCGTTGCCTCCTCTGGACGCACTCAAGCATCTCAACGTCCTTCTTAAACTGAGGGGCCCAGAACTGGACACAGYACTCAARGTGTGGCCTCACCAGTGCCSAGYACAGGGGAAGCCAGTACTGCTCCTGCTGGCCACACCATTCCTGATCCAGGCCAGGATGCCCTTGGCCTTCTTGGTCACCAGGGCACACCCTGGCTCATGTTCAGCTGCTGTCACCAGCACCCCCAGGTCCCTTTCTGCCTGGGCACTGTCCAGCCACACCGTCCCCAGCCTATAGCATTGCAGGGTTATTGTGGGCAAAGTGCAGGACTTGGCACTTGGACTTATTGAACATAATCCCATTGGACTCTGCCCATCCATCCAACCATTCCAAGTCCCTCTGCAAAGCCCTCYGTCCCTCTAACAGATCGACACACRCTCCCAGCTTAGTGTCATCTGCAAATTTACTGATGAAAGACTCCAAACCCTCAGCCAATTCCTAACCCAGCACAGAGTGCTCCTGTCCAAGCCACGGGCTGCCAGCTTATCTAGGAATATGCTGCRGGAGACAGTGTCAAAGGCCTTGCTAAAATGCAAATAAACAAMATCCACAGCCTTYCCTGCATCCACTAGGYGGGTTACCTGGTCATAAAAGGTGACCAAGTTGGTCAAACATGACCTACCCCTCCTAAACCCGTGCTGACTGAGTCTGATACCCTGGCCATCCTGTAAATTCTGTGTGATGGCACTTAATATAAACTGTTCCATWATTTTGCCAGSTACTGMGGTCAGGCTRACTGGTCTATAATTACCAGGATYCTCCTTTGCAYCCTTTTTGTGAATRGGTGACACATTGGCCAGCTTCCAGTCATCTGGAACCTCACCAGTGAGCCAGGACTGTTGGTAAATGATGGAGAGTGGCTTTGCAAGTTCATCTGCCAGTTCTCTCATTACCCTGGGATGGATCCCGTCTGGTTCCATAGATTTATGAACATCCAAGCATTTCAGCAGTTCTCTGACTGCCTCCTCTTGGATAACGGGGGGACCAACTCTGCTCCCCGACACCATCCACCAGCCCAGGCAGGCAGGTGTCTTGAAGGTAAGTCGTTTTCCCACTAAAAACTGAGGCGAAGTAGGCATTAAGGATTTCTGCCATCTCCTCATCTGCAGATACTAAGTTTCCTGCCTTGTACAATAAAGAACAAAGGCTGGTCTTACCCTTCCTTTTAACATTAATATATTTGTAAAAACATTTTTTATTATCCTTTACAGAAGTTGCCATTCTAAGTTCAAACTGAGCTTTGGCCTCCCTAATTCTTTTCCTGCATGCTCTAGCAGCCCTCTTGAATACTTCCTTAGAGACCTGACCCTCCTTCCATAGCTGGTACATCCTCTTTTTATTCCTAAGTTCCTCCAAGACCTCCTTGCCCAGCTAGGCTGGACGTTTACCCCACTGACTTATCTTTCGGCACACAGGGACAGTCTGTTCCTGTGCCCTCAAGATCTCTGTTTTGGGGCATGCCCACCTTTCCTGAACTCCTTTGTTTTTTAGGGCTGCTTCCCAAGGGACACTCTGAATAAGTCTCCTAAACAGGCCAAAGTCTGCYCTCMKGAARTCCAATGCAAGAGTCTGACTGGTGCTCCTCCTGACTTCACCAAATATTGAGAACTCTGTTATTTCATGATCACTCTGCCCCAAKCGACCTCCAACCACCACATCTCCCACCAGCCCATCTCTATTTGCAAACAGCAGATCTAACACAGTCCCTCCCCTGGTGGGTACACCCACCAGCTGTGACAAAAAATTGTCCTCCATACACTCTAAGAATTTCCTCGACTGCCGCTTTTCTGCTGTATTACGTTCCCAGCAGATGTCTGGTAGGTTGAGGTCACCCACAAGAACAAGGGCTGATGATCCTGAAACATTACCTAGCTGCTTATAGAATAAGTCATCTACCTCTTCTTCCTGGTTGGGTGGATGATAACACACTCCCAAGAGGGTATGAGCCTTGTTGGCCTTCCCCTTAATTCTTACCCATAGACATTTGACTCCATCTTCCTTAGTTTCAATTTCTACAGCATCAAAAGTCTGCTTAATATAAAGGGCCACCCCTCCACCTCTTCTTCCTTTCCTGTCTTTATGAAGAGCCTGTAGCCATCCAGTGCAGTGCTCCAGCTATGTGAGTCATCCCACCATGTTTCCATGATGGCAACTACATCATAGCTCTGCAGYTGCACYRTGGCCTCCAGCTCTTCTTGTTTGTTGCCCATGCTGCGTGCATTGGTAKACACACACCTCAGCTGGGCTACTGACTTCACCCCTAACTCAGCCTTGCAACCCTTGGGCCTGCTTCCAGACAGCTCAGCTGCATCCCCTTCCCCCTTCCCMMTTCAGACCTAGTTTAAAGCCCTCTCAATGAGGTCTGCCAATTCATGAAATAAAAACCTTTTGCCCTTAACAGAGAGATGTACCCCATCTGGTTCCAGCAGAGCAGATGCTGTAAAAGTTTCCCCATGATCAAAGAACCCAAAATTTTGTCAATGACACCAACCCTTAAGCCACTTATTGATGATGYGGATTTCTTCTTTCACCTCTGAGCAAAGTGCTGTTGAGCATAAGCAGAGATATGTTGAATCAAACATAGATTTCTTTAATTGAATCAGTTCTATACTCAAAGGACTTAGTAACAAATCTGTAAAACTTTCCGGCAGTTCTCTGGAACTGGTGGATGACTGCAAGCCTAGCTCCGAGTAAATTAGTGGCAACTTTCTCATTCACTCCAAAGGATTTGTGAGCAAAACCAGG